>CM055881.1:679652-1037152 GCA_029582165.1 Portulaca oleracea | reverse complement strand
AGATTTCAAGGTGGATATTCTTGAGTTTGAAGGCCATCTTGATTCGGAGGTATTCTTGTATTGGGTGCAAACCGTGGAGAGAGTCTTTGATCTTAAAGACTTTCCGAATAATAAGAAGGTGAAACCGATTGCCTTCAAGCTTTAGAAGCATGCATCCATATGGTGGACGAAGCTTCAAAAGAAGAGGATTGCTTTGGGGAAGGAGAGGTGCGTATATGGGAGAAGATGAAGAAGAAACTTCAAGCTAAGTTTCTGCCATCTAGTTATTTCAAGGATAATTACTTCAAGCTACAACATTTGGTGTAAGGAAGTAAGTCCGTTGAAGAGTATACCAAGGAGTTTGAGCACTTGCTTTGGAGGTGTGATTTGAAGGAATATGAACCTCAAACTCTCGTTAGGTACCTAGTTGGATTAGAAGAGAAGATCTAAAATATTGTGGAGTTGCAATGTTGCATCCATACACAAATTTGCATGACTTAAGTGTTAGGATTCTCAGGGCGTTATTAGCAAACAAACAATAATAAGGGCGAAAAAATAAATAAAGATTCAACACAAGGAATTAACATGGAAAAACCCAAACCGGGAAAAAACCACGAACGATGCACTATCAGAGGATTACAACAGTGTTTCAGAGATTCCCAGACCTCCACAATCTCTCACAACCTCCCTAGAGTTACAACTTCAGAACTCAACACTCACAGATGAGCCTCACACAACTCCCTCAGGGACACAGAGATTACAGGTCAATCTCTTGTGGTATAAGATGAAACACTCTCAATTGCGATACAAATAAGCCTAGCACCTAAGCTCTATTTATAGTACAAGATTGTCACAATTTTAGGATTAATAGAGTCCCTACAGCAAAGGAATTACAAAAAAGAAGTGGAGTAAATCAACAACTTGATTCCCACTCAAACTCTTCTACCTTGCTCCCCAAGAGACAGAGACCAACCCAAATTTGGTCTCCACATTCAACCCAACAATCTCCCACTTGGAGACCAATTGTAAACGCAGCCTTCATCGATTATCATCAATCACCACTTTAACACCTCCTCGAATCCTCTAGTGCATCCATCTCGATCTTGTTCAGCAAAGATCAACAGAGGTCCCAGTTGACCTCCCATCAACTCCTCCTTTCGCAACAGGCTCCCACTTGAACTGATTACGCCCCTGGAACTTCGACATACGCATCATCGTCAACAACTTAGAGGAATTTTGGATTGGGACTTTACCTCGTGTTGAACTTGTCGAATTCCCGTGCAAGTTAGATGTGTTCCTCGGCTGACCATCCGCTCCTGTAGCCTCGACCGGAAACCTCCTCGTTTCTGGTACCCTTCTCTTATTAGAGAAGCTAACACGCCTTTGACGAGCATGAACATGCATGTTAGAGTTATCAATGACAAAATATAGCTTCCCATCTTTCCTACCATTTGCAATTATCAGAGATCCTTTCGTTACCCGACCATCTCCAAAACTCGTCGTGAACCCTTCCTCATCCAGTTGACTCACAGATACAAGGTTCTTGGTCAGACCCAGGATATACCGAACATTCTTCACCTCCAAGTTCCACCCTTAGAAGTTTTAATGTTCACATCACCTCTTCGTAGCACCTTTAGGTTGTGACTGTTTGCAAATCTTACCCTACCAAACCTCCCACTCACAAAATTACTAAAGGCCTCCCTGCTAGACAAAGAGGGAAACGAAGCACCCAAATCTATCACCCAACTCCTTTCTGACTTGTCAACACTAACAGTTAGGACATCACCCAAATCCTCAGCAGAATTTACCGAGTCATGGTCATTATAACTGCTCTTCCTAGGTTTCGGACAATCCCTACGAAAATGACCTTTATCACCACAGTTCCAACACAACACGTGCTTCATGTTTCGGCCTCTAGATTTTGATCGACCCCGACTCGAGCTCCCACTATTCCTCCTACCCCTGACAGTCGAAGCATTCTCTGAAGACTCAAACACATCGGAATCTTTCCTACGAATACTTTCATTCAGGACAGAGTCTCTAATTTCCCCAAACTTCAAATTCTCCTCCTTCTTAGTTGAAGAAGTTACAGAAGTCACGAAATTCCCCCAAGACTTAGGTAGGGTAGCCAATAGTATATTAGCATTCATCTCATCGTCGAATTTAAATCACACAAAGGTTAACTTTGATAGTATCATATTCAACTCATTCATACTATCATGCATATCACCAAACTCATGCATCTTAAATTCAAACAAATGACGTAATACATATACCTTGTTCACCGCCGAAGGTTTCTCATATGTGTTTTGCAAGGCCTCCAGCAGATCTTTCGTCGTTTTCTGATCTTTGACATTGAAAGCCACATTTCGAGCTAGCGTCAGCCTGACCGTACTGAATGCCTGACCATCAAGCTCTTCCCAGTCCTTCTGTTCCATCTTTTCTGGCTTATCTCCCATCGCTAGATGCAACCCTTTCTGGCGGAGCACATCCTCAACGCGCATCCTCCATCGTAGTCTTTCCCATCGAACTCCGGAATCTTCACAATTAATCGCGCCCGTTGCTTCTCGATCGCAGATCAACCACGCTCCAACCAATGCTCTGATACCAGTTGTTAGGATTCTTAGGGCGTTGTTAGCAGACAAACAATAATAAGGGCGAAAAAATAAATAAAGATTCAACACAAGGAATTAACATGGAAAAACCCAAACCGGGAAAAAACCACGAACGATGCACTATCAGAGGATTACAACGATGTTGAGAGATTCCTGGACCTCCACAATCTCTCACAACCTCCTAGAGTTACAACTTGAACTCAACACTCACGGATGAGCCTCACACAACTCCTCGGGACAGAGATTACAGGTCAAACTCTTGTGGTATAAGATGAAACACTCTCAATTGCGATACAAATAAGCCTAGCACCTAAGCTCTATTTATAGTACAAGATTGTCACAATTTTAGGATTAATAGAGTCCCTACAGCAAAGTGTAGACCCCGAAAAATCGATGACCTTTTTCGCGGCGCTACTTAGATGTGATTGGGAGCCGACTAGGATTGCTTAACCCTGAATAAGGTTGGACTTTTAAGAATAAATTTGCTGACAGATTAAAAACGATTTATGCGCCGTGAGCCCGAGATTCACCTTTTAAGAAAGAAGAAAGGGAAAAAGACAAAAAGGAAGGGGAAAACACAAGGAACCCGTCTGGGTTCACTGCAAAAAGGAAGGGGAAAACACAAGGAACCCGTCTGGGTTCACTGCTGGAACCAAGACGGGTTCGTAACTGCAGATCCCATGGGAAAGGAGAAAAACAAAAGAAAAAAAAAAGAAAAGAAGGTGAAAACCCGTCTGGGTTCATGAACTGAACCAAGCCGAGTTGCTCCTTGCGCTAAACACAAATTAGGTCATAGAAACCATAAAAAGGCAAATACCAAAGTACGAACATAGAGTCGCCAGTTGAATTTTAGGAGAAAAACAACAAACCATTTAAATATAGACTCCGGCCTGCAAATCCAGAGATGGATTCGGGGGTAAGGTTACGAATTTGACAATTAAAATCATCAAATCCGCCTATTCAACGAATAGACTCTACTAGAATTAAATCAAAACAGAAAAAGGTAAAGGGAGGAATTAGATATAAATTTCACAAATTCATCATTAAAAACATGCAAAATATTGAAAATATAAAAGAAATAAATTCGATAGATTACTACATGTTTTACATCAACTATGCTAACCTTTAGTGAAGCAGCATGCAAAGGGAGAGGAGAGGTAGAGAGAATATGCTAGTGTCAATACTCTAGCATACCATGGTGTGTCTATGGAAGGGAGAAAAGGGTTTAATTTATAGTGGAATGGGGGGAGTAGGGGGTGTGTTTAGGGTTTAGGTTTAGCCGCGACGAAACTCAAATAGAGTTTAGCCCAAAGAACCTGCAGACGGGTTCTTGCCAACCGAACAGGCTTTGGCCCAAAGACACTGCACGGGCTCACGCCAAGCTGAAACAGGCTTTGGCCTTACCGGAACTCACCGGGTTGGTTATGCAGTAATTGCTGGGCTATTTTGCTTGCTCTCGGGCAAGAACAGAAATGGGCTTGCATGCTACCAAACTACTCGGCTAGCTTATTTTTACAAATAACTAAAACTAATACCGGTACAAAATCCGGTGTCTACACAAAGGAATTACAAAAAAGAAGTGGAGTAAATCAACAACTTGATTCCCACTCAAACTCTTCTACCTTGCTCCCCAAGAGACAGAGACCAACCCAAATTTGGTCTCCACATTCAACCCAACAATCTCCCACTTGGAGACCAATTGTAAACGCAGCCTTCATCGATTATCATCAATCACCACTTTAACACCTCCTCGAATCCTCTAGTGCATCCATCTCGATCTTGTTCAGCAAAGATCAACAGAGGTCCCAGTTGACCTCCCATCAACTCCTCCTTTCGCAACAGGCTCCCACTTGAACTGATTACGCCCCTACAACTTCGACATACGCATCATCGTCAACAATTTAGGGGAATTTTGGATTGGGACTTTACCTCGTGTTGAACTTGTCGAATTCCCGTGCAAGTTAGATGTGTTCCTCGGCTGACCATCCGCTCCTGTAGCCTCGACCGGAAACCTCCTCGTTTCTGGTACCCTTCTCTTATTAGAGAAGCTAACACGCCTTTGACGAGCATGAACATGCATGTTAGAGTTATCAATGACAAAATATAGCTTCCCATCTTTCCTACCATTTGCAATTATCAGAGATCCTTTCATTACCCTCCAATGACCATCTCCAAAACTCGTCGTGAACCCTTCCTCATCCAGTTGACTCACAGATACAAGGTTCTTGGTCAGATCCAGGATATACCGAACATTCTTCACCTCCAAGTTCCACCCTTAGAAGTTTTAATGTTCACATCACCTCTTCCTAGCACCTTTAGGTTGTGACTGTTTGCAAATCTTACCCTACCAAACCTCCCACTCACAAAATTACTAAAGGCCTCCCTGCTAGAAAAAGAGGAAAACGAAGCACCCGAATCTATCACCCAACTCCTTTCTGACTTGTCAACACTAACAGTTAGGACATCACCCAAATCTTCAGCAGAATTTACCGAGTCATGGTCATTATAACTGCTCTTCCTAGGTTTCGGACAATCCCTACGAAAATGACCTTTATCACCACAGTTCCAACACAACACGTGCTTCATGTTTCGGCCTCTAGATTTTGATCGACCCCGACTCGAGCTCCCACTATTCCTCCTACCCCTGACAGTTGAAGCATTCTCTGAAGACTCAAACACATCGGAATCTTTCCTACGAATACTTTCATGCAGGACAGAATCTCTAATTTCCCCAAACTTCAAATTCTCCTCCTTCTTAGTTGAAGAAGTTACAGAAGTCACGAAATTTCCCCAAGACTTAGGTAGGGTAGCCAATAGTATATTAGCATTCATCTCATCGTCGAATTTAAATCACACAAAGGTTAACTTTGATAGTATCATATTCAACTCATTCATACTATCATGCATATCACCAGACTCATGCATCTTAAATTCAAACAAATGATGTAATACATATACCTTGTTCACCGCCGAAGGTTTCTCATATGTGTTTTGCAAGGCCTCCAGCAGATCTTTCGTCGTTTTCTGATCTTTGACATTGAAAGCCACATTTCGAGCTAGCGTCAGCCTGACCGTACTGAATGCCTGACCATCAAGCTCTTCCCAGTCCTTCTGTTCCATCTTTTCTGGCTTATCTCCCATCGCTAGATGCAACCCTTTCTGGCGGAGCACATCCTCAACGCGCATCCTCCACCATACGTAGTCTTTCCCATCGAACTCCGGAATCTTCACAATTGCGTCCGCCATTGCTTCTCAGACTGCAGATCAACCACGCTCCAACCAATGCTCTGATACCAGTTGTTAGGATTCTTAGGGCGTTGTTAGCAGACAAACAATAATAAGGGCGAAAAATAAATAAAGATTCAACACAAGGAATTAACATGGAAAAACCCAAACCGGGAAAAAACCACGAACGATGCACTATCAGAGGATTACAACAGTGTTTCAGAGATTCCTGCACTCCACAATCTCTCACAACCTCCCTAGAGTTACAACTTGTAACTCAACACTCATGCATGAGCCTCACACAACTCCTCGGGACACAGAGATTACAGTCAATCTCTTGTGGTATAAGATGAAACACTCTCAATTGCGATACAAATAAGCCTAGCACCTAAGCTCTATTTATAGTACAAGATTGTCACAATTTTAGGATTAATAGAGTCCCTACAGCAAAGGAATTACAAAAAAGAAGTGGAGTAAATCAACAACTTGATTCCCACTCAAACTCTTCTACCTTGCTCCCCAAGAGACAGAGACCAACCCAAATTTGGTCTCCACATTCAACCCAACAATCTCCCACTTGGAGACCAATTGTAAACGCAGCCTTCATCGATTATCATCAATCACCACTTTAACACCTCCTCGAATCCTCTAGTGCATCCATCTCGATCTTGTTCAGCAAAGATCAACAGAGGTCCCAGTTGACCTCCCATCAACTCCTCCTTTCGCAACAGGCTCCCACTTGAACTGATTACGCCCTTGCAACTTCGACATACGCATCATCGTCAACAACTTAGGGGAATTTTGGATTGGGACATTACCTCGTGTTGAACTTGTCGAATTCCCGTGCAAGTTTGATGTGTTCCTCGGCTGACCATCTGCTCCTGTAGCCTCGACCGGAAACCTCCTCGTTTCTAGTACCCTTCTCTTATTAGAGAAGCTAACACGCCTTTGACGAGCATGAACATGCATGTTAGAGTTATCAATGACAAAATATAGCTTCCCATCTTTCCTACCATTTGCAATTATCTGAGATCCCTTCGTTACCCTCTAATGACCATCTCCAAAACTCGTCGTGAACCCTTCCTCATCCAGTTGACTCACAGATACAAGGTTCTTGGTCAGACCCAGGATATACCGAACATTCTTCACCTCCAAGTTCCACCCTTAGAAGTTTTAATGTTCACATCACCTCTTCCTAGCACCTTTAGGTTGTGACTGTTTGCAAATCTTACCCTACCAAACCTCCCACTCACAAAATTACTAAAGGCCTCCCTGCTAGAAAAAGAGGAAAACGAAGCACCCGAATCTATCACCCAACTCCTTTCTGACTTGTCAACACTAACAGTTAGGACATCACCCAAATCTTCAGCAGAATTTACCGAGTCATGGTCATTATAACTGCTCTTCCTAGGTTTCGGACAATCCCTACGAAAATGACCTTTATCACCACAGTTCCAACACAACACGTGCTTCATGTTTCGGCCTCTAGATTTTGATCGACCCCGACTCGAGCTCCCACTATTCCTCCTACCCCTGACAGTTGAAGCATTCTCTGAAGACTCAAACACATCGGAATCTTTCCTACGAATACTTTCATGCAGGACAGAATCTCTAATTTCCCAAACTTCAAATTCTCCTCCTTCTTAGTTGAAGAAGTTCTGTCACGAAATTTCCCAAGACTTAGGTAGGGTAGCCAATAGTATATTAGCATTCATCTCATCGTCGAATTTAAATCACACAAAGGTTAACTTTGATAGTATCATATTCAACTCATTCATACTATCATGCATATCACCAGACTCATGCATCTTAAATTCAAACAAATGATGTAATACATATACCTTGTTCACCAGAAGGTTTCTCATATGTGTTTTGCAAGGCCTCCAGCAGATCTTTCGTCGTTTTCTGATCTTTGACATTGAAAGCCACATTTCGAGCTAGCGTCAGCCTGACCGTACTGAATGCCTGACCATCAAGCTCTTCCCAGTCCTTCTGTTCCATCTTTTCTGGCTTATCTCCCATCGCTAGATGCAACCCTTTCTGGCGGAGCACATCCTCAACGCGCATCCTCCACCATACGTAGTCTTTCCCATCGAACTCCGGAATCTTCACAATTGCGTCCGCCATTGCTTCTCAGACTGCAGATCAACCACGCTCCAACCAATGCTCTGATACCAGTTGTTAGGATTCTTAGGGCGTTGTTAGCAGACAAACAATAATAAGGGCGAAAAATAAATAAAGATTCAACACAAGGAATTAACATGGAAAAACCCAAACCGGGAAAAAACCACGAACGATGCACTATCAGAGGATTACAACAGTGTTTCAGAGATTCCCAGACCTCCACAATCTCTCACAACCTCCCTAGAGTTACAACTTCAGAACTCAACACTCACAGATGAGCCTCACACAACTCCCTCAGGGACACAGAGATTACAGGTCAATCTCTTGTGGTATAAGATGAAACACTCTCAATTGCGATACAAATAAGCCTAGCACCTAAGCTCTATTTATAGTACAAGATTGTCACAATTTTAGGATTAATAGAGTCCCTACAGCAAAGGAATTACAAAAAAGAAGTGGAGTAAATCAACAACTTGATTCCCACTCAAACTCTTCTACCTTGCTCCCCAAGAGACAGAGACCAACCCAAATTTGGTCTCCACATTCAACCCAACAATCTCCCACTTGGAGACCAATTGTAAACGCAGCCTTCATCGATTATCATCAATCACCACTTTAACACCTCCTCGAATCCTCTAGTGCATCCATCTCGATCTTGTTCAGCAAAGATCAACAGAGGTCCCAGTTGACCTCCCATCAACTCCTCCTTTCGCAACAGGCTCCCACTTGAACTGATTACGCCCTTGCAACTTCGACATACGCATCATCGTCAACAACTTAGGGGAATTTTGGATTGGGACATTACCTCGTGTTGAACTTGTCGAATTCCCGTGCAAGTTTGATGTGTTCCTCGGCTGACCATCTGCTCCTGTAGCCTCGACCGGAAACCTCCTCGTTTCTAGTACCCTTCTCTTATTAGAGAAGCTAACACGCCTTTGACGAGCATGAACATGCATGTTAGAGTTATCAATGACAAAATATAGCTTCCCATCTTTCCTACCATTTGCAATTATCTGAGATCCCTTCGTTACCCTCTAATGACCATCTCCAAAACTCGTCGTGAACCCTTCCTCATCCAGTTGACTCACAGATACAAGGTTCTTGGTCAGACCCAGGATATACCGAACATTCTTCACCTCCAAGTTCCACCCTTAGAAGTTTTAATGTTCACATCACCTCTTCCTAGCACCTTTAGGTTGTGACTGTTTGCAAATCTTACCCTACCAAACCTCCCACTCACAAAATTACTAAAGGCCTCCCTGCTAGACAAAGAGGGAAACGAAGCACCCGAATCTATCACCCAACTCCTTTCTGACTTGTCAACACTAACAGTTAGGACATCACCCAAATCCTCAGCAGAATTTACCGAGTCATGGTCATTATAACTGCTCTTCCTAGGTTTCGGACAATCCCTACGAAAATGACCTTTATCACCACAGTTCCAACACAACACGTGCTTCATGTTTCGGCCTCTAGATTTTGATCGACCCCGACTCGAGCTCCCACTATTCCTCCTACCCCTGACAGTCGAAGCATTCTCTGAAGACTCAAACACATCGGAATCTTTCCTACGAATACTTTCATTCAGGACAGAATCTCTAATTTCCCCAAACTTCAAATTCTCCTCCTTCTTAGTTGAAGAAGTTACAGAAGTCACGAAATTCCCCCAAGACTTAGGTAGGGTAGCCAATAGTATATTAGCATTCATCTCATCGTCGAATTTAAATCACACAAAGGTTAACTTTGATAGTATCATATTCAACTCATTCATACTATCATGCATATCACCAGACTCATGCATCTTAAATTCAAACAAATGACGTAATACATATACCTTGTTCACCGCCGAAGGTTTCTCATATGTGTTTTGCAAGGCCTCCAGCAGATCTTTCGTCGTTTTCTGATCTTTGACATTGAAAGCCACATTTCGAGCTAGCGTCAGCCTGACCGTACTGAATGCCTGACCATCAAGCTCTTCCCAGTCCTTCTGTTCCATCTTTTCTGGCTTATCTCCCATCGCTAGATGCAACCCTTTCCGGCGGAGCACATCCTCAACGCGCATCCTCCACCATACGTAGTCTTTCCCATCGAACTCCGGAATCTTCACAATTGCGCCCGCCATTGCTTCTCAGACTGCAGATCAACCACGCTCCAACCAATGCTCTGATACCAGTTGTTAGGATTCTTAGGGCGTTGTTAGCAGACAAACAATAATAAGGGCGAAAAATAAATAAAGATTCAACACAAGGAATTAACATGGAAAAACCCAAACCGGGAAAAAACCACGAACGATGCACTATCAGAGGATTACAACAGTGTTTCAGAGATTCCCAGACCTCCACAATCTCTCACAACCTCCCTAGAGTTACAACTTCAGAACTCAACACTCACAGATGAGCCTCACACAACTCCCTCAGGGACACAGAGATTACAGGTCAATCTCTTGTGGTATAAGATGAAACACTCTCAATTGCGATACAAATAAGCCTAGCACCTAAGCTCTATTTATAGTACAAGATTGTCACAATTTTAGGATTAATAGAGTCCCTACAGCAAAGGAATTACAAAAAAGAAGTGGAGTAAATCAACAACTTGATTCCCACTCAAACTCTTCTACCTTGCTCCCTAGAGACAGAGACCAACCCAAATTTGGTCTCCACATTCAACCCAACATTAAGTTCTTTAACTCACAAATTTGAGATGCAAAGGCAGAGCAAAGGCAAGGCAACAACACCTAAACCTCAAACTCAATCCTACCCTTATCCCACACCATATTCCTCACAAGAACAGCCCACCCCTACAACATATCCAACCACAAAGAAGCCCATATCCCTACAGCCCATGGCCCCTCAAATGAACTCACCCCCTACTGTGTATAAACATTTAGACACAAGAAGAAGATATTTCAAGTGCTAAGGACCTAGTCATTTAGCCTTTGAATGTCCCAACAAGAAAACAGTGACCTTGATTAAGTATCAAAATGCTTTATTTCTTGAAGTTGAACCAGAATGGGAGGAAGAACAATAAAGAGTTAAGGGTGAACCAGCTTATGATGAAATAGAGGTAGGTCCTGATGAAAGAGAACTATTGATGATTAAAGTAGTTCTTAATAGATCTTCAATGGAGGGAGAACAAACTCAAAGAGAGAAGATCTTTCAATCTCAGTGTATAATCAATAACAAAGTTTGCTCTTTGATTATTGATGGAGGCAGTTGTGTTAATGTCGTAGCAAAATCCTTGGTGAACGAATCAGGATTGCCAAGCATTCCTCATCCAGCCCCATACACCATCCAATGGCTCAATCAAAGAACAGGCATCAAAGTCCGTAAGAGTTGTTTAGTGAACTTCTCTAAATGTAAAACATATCAAGAATCTCTTTGGTGTGATATTTTACCTATGGATGCTTGTGATATCTTACTTGGCAGGCCATGGATGTTTGATAGAGTCGTGTCTCATGATGGGCGTGCAAATACCTACATTCTCATATCCATCCAGAAAAGAATCATCCTTAAATCTACAAAGAACCAAATCATTCATTCGAGTTTAAGGGAAAACTCTTTGCAACCAAGGGAGAATGATGTAGATTCATCATGCCTTAGCCTCACACTTGGGGATCTAAGGTCCAAGGAGGGTGTATTGGGACCATATTGGCACAAGGATGTCACTTAGCCACCTAAAGAATCAACCAAAACCAACGCTGGATGAATTTTCCAACAACCAACAAGAAGCCGAAGTTTTGGTGTGTTTAACTCTTAAATGAGTTATCTTTTAAGATTAAGCCCTATGAGACTTTTGAAGGGCATTGTTACATTGTATAAGCTTTTCAAAATGCTCTTAAACAACCGATTTGGAGTTTATTTGCACCCTCAACCAGATTCATCAAAAGAAGTGTGCTCGGTATAGCTCGATTTGGCACAGTTGGATTATTTTGTGAAGATCAAGGGCAATTCAGTCTTTTTCCCCATTAATTTGAATTTCCTTCTTAAAATCTGGTTCTTGAGGAAACCTAACAGCAAGGGAAAGGCCAACCAAGCAAGTGAGGGAAAGGCAGAGGTGGAGTGTAAACTCTTTGGGGAACTCTTGTTGCATCCTTAGAAACTTCCTTCTCACCTTGCACATCAACATCAGTTACAGGTTCTTTAGAAGTCACAATTACCTCTTCATGCACACCAACATTCACACCATTCACATTCGCATCAACATTCACATCATTCACAACATCATCAACATCAATCACATTCTCAGCAACATCATCATGCACATCAACAACAACATGCTCATCACACATAGCCCTAGACCCCACCAATTGTGTCCCACTTCTTAAGGTTATGGCATTACATTGGTCTTTTGGGTTCGCTATAGGTTGGCTTGGAAGCTTGCCTAGAGGGGTAGAAGAAGTACTAGCTTGGCTAGCAATCTGAGTCTCAAGCATTTTGTTGTGAGTTGTCAACTAGTCAACTCTATCAACTAAAAGCTTGATGGTCTCTTCTTGCTGTTGTTGAGCCAACATCATGTGTTCCATCATCACCCCCCCCCCCCCCAGTCAGGCTTTTGGGTTTGTTGAGGTTGGGGTTGGGCTTGTTGCCTTTGGAACCCGGTGGTCTTTGGGCTTGTTTTTGTTGGTGGGGTCCCGTGGGATTGTTATTCCGATAGGAAAAATTAGAATGGTATCTCAATCTCGGGTTGTAGACATTAGAGTATGGGTCAAAGTTCTGTCTTGGGTTTCCAATGTATTGGCCTGGTCCGAGGTCTCAGTACTAGCTAACCCATTAGGACAAAACAGGGTCTCATGCTCAAATGAACTACAAGAAGTACATGGTTGGGGAGGGTTGACATTCACATTTAAGCGGTCTATCTTTTGAGTCACAACATCTATTTTAGCAGTTAAAACAGAAATAACATCAACTTCAAGCTTACCTCCCGTACTCGAGGAACTGGGCTTGGATCATTGATGACTGTTAGATGTCATTTGCTCAATCAAAGTGTAGAGCTCATCGACCGACTTGCTCATGATGTTCCCCTCAGCTGCTGTGAGAATCATCGCCCTCAACTGGTCGTCCATTCCATTGTAGAAGGCCTGGATAGGCACCCATGGCTCAAAACCATGTTGCGGACATTGGCGAAGTAGATCTTTGAACCGCTCCCAAGCATCGTACAGGTTCTCATCCGACTCCTGGACAAAGGTGGATATCTGGTTTCACAGACTCGTCATCTTACTCGGCGGGAAATATTTGGCAAGGAATGCACTCGCCAGCTGATCGAAAGTGGAGATGGAGTCCGCCGGAAGGGAATCCAGCCACTCCCATGCTCAGTCCTCCAGGGAGAATGGAAACAATCGCAGCTTGATTACATCCGGTAAGGTCCCGTTTGCCTTGAAGGTATCACACGCCTGGTGGAAGATCGGTTGGGGTCCTCACTAGGGAGACCACGGAATGGTGTAGCTCGAACCAGATTGATCAAGGAATTCTTCAATTCAAAGTCATTGTTGGCGATGTTAGGAGCATTGATGGTTGTAGGAGGATTGGTGACATTCGGAGTCATGTATTGACCGAGCGTCTTCGGTCGTTCTTCTCCGCCGGCCATTTTTTACGGTTGTGCAGGTTTCTCTTCTTTCCTCTTGCTAGCTTTCTCTATTCGCAACCTCTTTCTCCAAGAATGGAAAGTACGTTCAATCTCGGGATCGAACTCAAATTTCGGAGCTTTTTGCATACAACAAGAGTACCTAGCAAAAACAAGAAATAAAACTCAATCAAGATCAAGAAACGATCACAAGAAAGGGAAAGAAAAATAAAGAAAAAAAAAACAAGTTAGTCAATTTGAGAGTCTTCGCTTAATGGCTACTAGGGACAAAGTCCCCGGCAACGGCGCCAAAAACTTGACAGGGCCGCAAGCTCACGGGTCCTATGTAGCACGTCAAGGTCGATCCCACATGGACTTAGTCTTGTAACGCAATGAACTAGCCCTCTACTTAATTGCTAAGTCAAACGGGTTCTTGATGTTTTTTTTGCAGATTTCTAATAAACTAATCAAAACTAAGGTCGACAGAAAGAGTTGAGTCTGGGATAATTCAATGGATGAAGACTTCTAGGGTTTTATTCACCTAACAACAGGGTCTGAAAAACAGGTTAAAGCTTGTGCAAGAAATAACTTAAACGAATCAAGAATCGACAACCTCTGAATTCTATCGCCCTTTCGATGCTAAATAGAATTATTCTAAACAACCTAATCAACAACTTTCGTATGCCTTTTAGGTTAAACAGAATTGAAAGTCTCAAAAAGTCAGGTTATCCAATGATTCCCTAGTTTACTACTCCTTTCTCAACTTTTGTAACCCTAGGTAAACAGGTTGGTAGTCAGATTCCCTAATTCACCTTTCGGTACTTCTCGAGTTAATCTCAGAATTACAAGAATCCAAGGCCTTAAGAACACTTATAAGCATGAAAACGCAACCTTCTATTGATTCAATCAAGAATTCAAACACAAATTAAAACGTTCTAATCAAACACCATAGTTTCGGTTCATAAAACCCTAGAAAGAACGAAATCTACTCACGAATAGTCATTGAAAACAAGAAATACGTTCTAAACATGGTAATCAATTCTAGAAACTAAGAAAGAAACGCGAAAAGAATAAAGCAAACTCTGAGGTGGACTCCGTAGAGTCTCTCGATCGCCGGGCGGAAATTACTTCAAGAGTATTGCGCGCTTCCTCTCGAATCTCAATTCTTAGAAATTTTCGAACGATTCTCGATGGATATATGGAGGTGTTATTAGTGATGAATTACTCAAGAAGCTCTCTCTTTCTGCTAGAAAATAACTTATGAACGACGCTCATTTTTCTCTCCCCCTTTTATCTGTCGTAGAATAACCGCCAAAGCGAGTCTCCAACGGCCACCATGGTCCGTGGCGGTCACCACCGGCAGCCCGTGGTGGGTGCTGCCTGGCTCTTCTTTGGTCGGTTCCTCCTGAAATTTATGCCCCGGGTTGATCAACAGTGGTTGATGCCCGTGGTACCCTTAGTCTTGCCAAATTTTCTCCTAAAGTCGGCCTTTTGCTCCTGAATCTACAAATCAACACCAAAAACGCAAATACCAAGCGTAAATAGAGAAATGGGGGAGATTATACACATTTTTGGCCTAAATCTACCATGATTATGCTTCTAAAACACCTAGAAATGAGTGCAAATAACGCACTTATCAACAAGCAAGGAAGAGGTGGCATTGTTAGAATGAGCTAAGTGTACTAGGCTAGTCCAATGAGAAGTAACCATGTGTCTTCATGTAAGAGGGTCATCTTTTGGTTATTTTGGATGAAAACCCTCCAGAGAAGGAAAGGAAGCTGTTGATTCATTCATAGTTAGTTTAATTAAGCTTGTTTAGAGATTACTTCATGTATAGGAAAGCTTAAGTGAAAGACAAAGGTGTGTACTACAATTTTTATACGATATAACCGGTTGTACCTTGCACCATGTAAATGGTATATATAGGCTCATGGGTTATATTCCTCTATGCGGCATACACTTTCAAAAGGAAAATATGTACTTTGAAGTCGAAAAGATGCATTTTGGCAAGGGAAAGATCCATATCGATAAGGGAAGGTTACATTTTGAAAAGGAAAAGGTTCACTTCAGCAAGGAAAAGATGCACCATAACATGGAAAAGAAGGAAAAGGAAAAGATTCACTTTGAAATCGAAAAGATGCATTTTGGCAAGGGAAATATGTACATTAACAAAGGAAAGATCCACATTGACAAGGTAAGGTTACATTTTGAAAAGGAAAATATATACTTTAGCAAGGAAAAGATGCACCATAACATGGAAAAGAAGGAAAAGGAAAAGATGCACTTTGAAATCGAAAAGATGCATTTTGGCAAGGGAAAGATGCACATTAACAAAGGAAAGATCCACATTGACAAGGTAAGGTTACATTTTGAAAAGGAAAATATATACTTTAGCAAGGAAAAGATGCACCATGACATGGAAAAGATGCACTTTGACAAAAATATGTAAAAAATAAAAAATATATAACAATTATAAAGCAAAATAAATTACAACAAGATTTGAACTCTAGATCAATAGATTATTGAATGATCTTACTGTTAAACCATTATAATATTGTTGATGATAAAAGAAATAAAATTGCATTTGTACAGCTATTAATAGAAAAGATGCACTAAATTAACCAAAGATACATTGTGAAACACTATTTTATTTTCACTTGTTTCTCACTCCGGGCATTCGCTCTATTCTACCTACAACCGTGTCTACGTAATAATTTGGGATGTGTACTTTAGTGTGTGTCTGCTTGCTTGCATATATACGCCAGCCATGTACTCTTTATTTCACTTAGTTGATTTTGATGAATGTGAGGAGTATGCTTTTCATCCCCTCTGTTTGTGAGTGTTCTAATAACTCTCAACTTTCTACTGCTGTATCTTGATTTGGCTAATCAAGGGGTGATAAGTAGAGTTTATTTTTGATCTCTTGGTGATGTTTCTGTATCCAAGAGTGAGATTGCAAGTACTAGCTCAAGTGATTTCGTTTGTGGTGGTGCTGTATCAAATGAAATTCACTTGCCTATCTTTCCTTTTCATTCATTTTCCTATCCTTTAGGCTAAAAGCGAGACTTAGATTGTTGTTAACTATGTTGTCAAAACTGGATCGGTCACCGAACAGGTTAACCCAGTGGGTCAATGGTTCAACTGGTCGGACCATTTTGGCCGGATTAGATCGATTGAACTGATCAAAACCGGCGTGAACCGGTCACGAATTTAAAAAAAAACTTTATATTCTTGAAGAATAATTAAGCTACCAAAATAATTAAACCAGCACGAACACGGCATGAATTGATCAAAATCGGATTGAGCCGATCAAAAACCGGATTGAACCGGCCAAAAAATCGAATTTTTAAAATTAATTCATCAAATTTTTGGTTTGACCGTGAACCGGACGGTTCAACCGGTTTTGCCGGCTTTTCCCCGTTTGAATCAGTAAGTCGAGTCAAACCTAGAACCGGACCGGTCAACTAGCCTGTTCATGGTTGAACCGGTTGGACCAGCCAGTCCGGTCCGGTTTTTACAACATAGGTTGTTGAACAAGAAGCAAGCCTTGCTTTTCTCTTGATGTGTGTGTTAGTTCTTGCACTCTACTGCATTTGAGCTATACATACATCAGTAACCGGCCAAATACAGTGAAAACACCCAGAACCATGAACATCACTCAAAGTCGCGGATAGAAGTTGTGTCGCTTTAGATTTGTAAGGATCTAAAGATCCTTCGAAGTTGCCCATCGTCCCAAAACGACGCTGGAAATCCCATGATCGAAGGCCTACTTATACTTGAAAATCAAAAGAATTTCCTGGATTATGGCCTTGATCAAATGGGTCACATAGGTGCTAGGGAAGGTGACCCTATCAAGCATGAGGCTCCTGGGGTATATGGATCACCATGTCAGTCTTTGATGTTTGAACATGCTTTGAAGAACTGAAGGAGTAGATATACAAAGAATAACTTCTGATATTTTTCTTCCAGGTGAAGATGTGAATATGGGCAAGTCTACAGCTCCACAACAGTTTCCATTTTTAATGGAAGCTTGAGCTTTTTCCTTGCTCCTTTCACGGCTTAGTTTGGCTTTATGGTAATTTATCAAAAATATAAATAAAGAAAAATAAAGAAATAAATAAACTATGGTAGAACCCCCCCGGCAATAATTCAGCGTGCGTTTGGTTTTTTTCTAGAAAAATATTTCCTCGAAATTTTTTCTGGAAAAGAATAATTCACAGTGTTTGATTTACATTTAAAAACATGAAAAAGCTTGTGAGAAAACTTATTTGAAATGTCCAAACTACCCTATATATGTTAATTTATAAAATAATTTTTAGGGTCATTTTTTAAAATAAAGTTAAAAAAACTTTCCCTTTCCCATGGAAGAAAAATTTTCCGAAGCCCCCATGGGAAAATTCTTTCCATCCACCTCAGAAAAAATATGGGACCCACTTCAAAATTTTCCTCCCCTCATTTTACAAACAAACATGGGAAAGTTGACAAATTTTTTCAAGAAATAGTTGTAACCACACACCATCAAAACAACCCAAAGAAGGTTGTAACTTGTAAGATGCCCCCATTCTAGTTTCAGTTTTATTCAAACAATTTTTCATTAATGATGTAAAAAAGTAAAGAAGAATTAAATCAGACTGGCATTTCTAGAGAAAATACTAACAGGTACACAAGATAACACGCCATCATCCAAAGCTGATATTTATACCACTATCAATTTTGCTCCCCCTCTAGGTACCAAAACAAATAAAATCAATGCCAAATTTTGAGCCCAAAAAAAAAAGATACAAAAGCGAAACGAAGATGGTACCCACACTCCTTAGATGCAATGCACTAGCAGAGGGGGAGGCATATGTACAAGTTACAACAAGCTTTACAGCATATACAAAAATGTGCTCCTGTAGCTTGACCAGATTGCCCATTTCAATTACAGAGAAATCACATGGAAAGCCTCTCATTGACCCTCATTTCACATATTTCTCCAAAATTATTTTTTAGCATAGGTTAGATATGAATCCTGAGCAAGACTCAGAACATCAGGTCTTTCAGCTTGATTGTAGGTAAGACAACGCCGTATCAGCTCCTACACCAAGGAAATACTAATAGCTTACTTCAAGAATTCAAGGAAAGTTTATCATGAGAATTAAAAAATAATAACTTAATTTAAAAACACAGTTAAGCAAGAAAATCAACCCCAGTGCACAACCCAAGTCTTCCCCCAACCCACCCATTTCTCCCACCAAGAGTGTGTGTGCGTGTGTGTGGGTGGCTGGGACCAAAGGCATATCTTGCCAAAATAAGGTATAGGGAATCAATTTGTAAGGGACAATCTTAGTCCAGACATGTAAGCAATTAGTTTGCGAAATTCTTCAGTGCGGGAGAGGGACAGTTTTGCGAGAAATCTTAATAAGAGGACTCATACAGATAATAAAGTGCATTATAAGCAAACATGATGATCTTCCAACTCACTTTAGCCTCACTAGAGACGCTAGGTCTTGAGGGGAAGTCCACTTTTCTTGCTTTGATAATAGTATCCTCTCGTAAAATCCGCTCCTGAGTTTGATCATGTCCAAAAGGACGTCTGCCAAAGAGCATTTGGTAAAACAGAACACCAGCTGACCAGACATCGACCTGTTTTAGAATATGAACATCAAAGAAGATAATGTGTGTCTCCCAGAAAAGGATAATTGATAATTGAGCAGGAAGTTTAAACTCTAAACTAGCCCTCTAGTGAAGCAGCATGTAACTGAATCAGCTGCAAGAAAGTCAAGACGTGCAAACTGAACTGGGAGAGATCGATTAATCAAACAAATCAGGCACAAACATACCTTGGAAGATATTAACGGTGTCTTGTGCAGCTCAAAGCATTCCGGAGGTAGGTACCTGACGGAGAGAAGAAAATACCATAAAGGCTCTCCTTTTGACAAAGGAAGGCTAACATAATTTTTTTGTAAAAAAATATGAAACAAGCCTTCTCTCAAAGACAAACTGAGATGGAAAAGGATTGCCGCCACAAATACATCTTCACAAGGTTAGCATATGCTTATTTATGGACCAAATTAAGATTTTCTTGAGCTGAAGAGGGTATACAATGTCACTTTTCTAGTGAGACTCACCAATATGTTCCCGCTCCCTGGGAAGTAAGCTCCATGCCTTGCGACCCAACATCCTCCTCTACTATTTTACTCAGGCCAAAATCCGTCAATTTAGCTACTCCAAGCTCATCAAAAAGCACATTGCCAGGCTTCAAATCATAATGAATAATTTTTTGTGTCCTCTTATTCAGGTAAATAAGCCCCTGAAAGATCTGCACAATAATTATCCTCGCTTCCTTTTCTGGTAATACTGGTGTTGCCTTGAGAACTGCATCAAGATCTTTGCCTGACGAAAACCCAGGTGATAATCTATGAAGAACAAACAAGGAAACAACCAGAATGCCCAAGTAAAACAAAATATCACATCATGAAACATGGCCCTATATTCTCACCACTGCAAAACTCCAAGACAGTGCAAAATGTATTTTGGTCTATCTCGAAAGTGTCCCAAAGGCGGACAATGTTATTATGAACCAGTGACTTGTGAATGTTGTACTCACGAATAGCATGCCTGATGTAGCTTTGTTTCTTCTCTTCACTCCACTGGGGATTAAGACCATGGAGTTTACATGCAACATATCTATGGTCTACCAAGTCAAAAGCCTGCCGGAAATTTCACACTTCAAATCACTGCAAAAATGTATATACTGACATTGCCTATACCGGCAAGAAGAGCCACATCCAAATTAACTCTGTGAGGATATCAGGGAGTCAAACCTTGTAAACCTCACTAAATCCTCCTTTCCCTAGAAGATTCAGGAGAGCATATCGATGATTCAAAATTGGAAAATTATTAAAACGGGAGCCATCCTCATCCCGTATACGCTTCATCTCACGTATGAGCCTCCCCTTGTCTAGCTCATAGCGCTCTCTCTCACGCAAGACCGCTTCTTCCTCCTATATATGACAAGAGAGCAAACAGTAATCTCAAAGTCATTTGCAAAAATTTGAGAATATTGATAATGCTCAATGATAAATGACAAACGAAAACATACTCGTTTGATACTAGCTAGACGTGATTTATAGATTTCATCCTGGATCATAAAGTCTTCCTCTTGGACCAATGACTCTGTTTCACCGCCATCACCCTTATCTATATAATAAACAAAAACAACGAAAATTACATAACATATAGTTGAACAAATAATAAAGTTAACAAACTTAGACGTGACTGTATATCGTCAAGGAGGCTGACTGGCTGAGATTAGAAAATGGATCATCAAACCTAGAAATGAGACAATTTTACGATGTTAACACAAAAGGACAGACTGCAGACAGCTAGGAAGAAGATTTATCATTTAAGAAAGCCATATTAAAGTCATAGACACCACTCATGCAGTCAGGCATTAAGGAAAAACAGACACGGAACACCTTTAAAAACTTTTTTCTTAATTGGAAGTTGGAACACATCTATAAAGGGTTCATTTCCAAAAATAAAAAATAAAAAAAAATAAAAGAGTACAACGATGAAAAAGAAGTAATGAATGAGGAACAAAAACATCATATCTTAGTAAAGCTATGAAAATCAAAAACATCACAACTGAGGAGTTAAAAGGATAGGAAGACAAGAAAAATGGATATGGTAATTTTACAACTTAATCAAAGAGCCATAAATATTTACAACTTAATCAAAGAGCCATAAATAAAAAGAAAGCTTAACATAACAAAATAGTGTACCAGATTGCCTCTTTCTCAATGATTTCCGCTGCCTCTCAACAATTTCCTTTGCTTCTAACAATTGTCTCTGTAAAATACTAGCATTGATTACTTGAAATTGGTCATAATTTACGACCTGAACCATAATCACTTAAAGGACAAATATCCTTCTCTGCCAAGCCCAGTGTTTCACCAGCACAAAATTACAGTCAAAAACGTAGAAAAGAAGCTTGATCCAACAAAGCGTTTACATTCTTTGCAATCAACTGGTTCTTATGTTGTTCATTGGTTGGGAGAAATTCATAATTGAAGCAAAGAACATTTTCAGATATGATATAACCAGAAGCATTATGGTCACTTTGAACACATTTAAATTGGTATTGTGACCAAAATGTCCAATCTGCAATAAATCCAAAAAGGACAAATATCCTATCTACCAAGCCAAGTGTTTCACCAGCACAAAGTTACTGTGAAAAAGGTAGAAAAGAAGCTTGATCCAATAAAGTGGTTCCCTATGAATACATTTATTACATTCTTTGCAATCAACTTTGTTCTTATGTTGACTGGTTGGGAGAAATTCTTAATTGAAGCAAAGAAATTTTTCAAATATGATGTAACCAGAAGCATTATGGTCTAACTTTGAACGCATTTAAATTGGTATTGTGACCAAAATGTCCAATCTGCAATAAATCCGAAAAATCCAAAAGCATGCAGTGAGTCCAGTGACAACAATCATTGATAAAATCAATGAATTTTACGAGCTAGCAAGCCATTGGTGAGTCACAGTGGAAGAGCACAGCAGCATAACATAAAGAAAAGACAGTTGCAATCCCAGAGAAGCCTCACAAGATGAGCATTGATGTCCTTCAATGCTTGTCCATCCTCCCATGTCTCAGATATGACAGTCCCTGCCCTGTAAAATTGAGATGATATAAACACAACAAGAAAAATGATGGTACACCATTGACAAATATTGGCAACGCTCCACCTAAGTGCATAGAAAGTCAACAGTGTTCCACACTGATACCTAGAAAAGGAAATCTATGCAGTCATAGGATAAAAGCCTATAATGGTAACAAGCTTTCCGAAATAGCTTAAGCGTAGGTAGTCTTGCATCGAAGCTTTAGCAAGTAATTATGTAACAAAAGCTTAAGCGTAGGTAGTCCTACATCAAAGCTTTGACATGTAGCAAATTTCCGGTCCAGATTAATTCATGTTGAAGTTGAACTGTATTTGGTCATAACTCATAAGCTTCAAACTTTTTATGCTATATGAGAACAGGTGGATATTCTACAAGTGATGTACATGAGAACTGTGTTTGGAAGTTCACAGCCAGTTTTAGAATAAATTAATAAGAGAACCCAAAACACAAATAAATAAATAATAAATAAATAAATAAATAAAATCTATAAATAAATAAGAGAAAAGGAAAAGCATGCATGGATCTAAAATGTAGCATTCCATAATTATGCTCCCATATCAGAAAGGAGAAGTTGAGTGGATACACAATTTCATCCTGCAATGTGCTATATAACTGCTATGCTAATACTGTGATTGAAGACACATCTTCTCGAATCCTTCAGGAAGAGTGGTCACCAGTTCTTGTCAATATGTTAGAATTGAGATGTTCGACAATAACAGACAGCAGTGAAGTACCAAGAGCAAAATCTACTTTACTCTCTTTTTGCACCTGAAAGACGATGAAAATATGGAAGGAGTGGAAAGGAGTAAAAGTACTATTTGTACTCGTCCTTAGTTCTCCAGTGACCAGGCAATTTTTAAACATGTGCAGAGGAAGAAAGTGACCTTAATAACTTCCCTGACAATCATAACCAAAAAAAAAAAAAAAAAAAGGGATGCAGTCCACAGCCGTTTCTACAAACTTTTTTTCTTTCAATATTCTGCAAGATATAAATTCCAAAACATGAACTCCTTTATCCCAACCAACTTATGGCCCTGTTTAGCAACCAGCTATCAGGTGTTAGCTGTTAGCTGCTTGGAATAGTAGTTAGTTGTTTGGTTTAGCTGTTTGACTTAGTTATTTGGATTAACAGTTTGCAGAAAAAGTGTTTGGTGAGATTAGTTATTTGTGAAAAAGGAAGTTGGTGAAATTCTATTTAAGCCTAGAGCAATGCACTTTTTTTATTGTATGTCTACATGTGCTTCAAAATAAAATGGAAGTTGATAATTTTGAAATAAAAATTTTCTTTAGTATCGATTTTTCATATTCAACATTCTATACTAATTATATTATTATTCAATGCCAAATGTATTTTCCTTTTAATAATTATTGGAATTTATGACATCAAAAGTTCCATGATGTGGCTAAAGTTAATGAGATGAATAATCTTGTTAACTCTATAAATTTAAATTAAAATATTAATAATTAAACATAACACGATGACAACACGTGCAAATTTTATTTTGTGTTAATCAATAATTAAATGTATTAATTAATAATTTACAATTCAATGTAATTTTGTTGAAAATATGAGGGTATTAAAATAATTATAATATGGAAAAGTTAAAAGCTCCTTGAAAAAGATTCTTCGAGTAGCTTTTAAGGTCCAAAAGAGAAAAGGCTAACATAAAAAGTTGTTTACCAAACACCTCAGGGAGCTTTTTTGACTTTAGTCAAAAAGCTAACAGTACCTTAAGACAACTTTTTGAGCTCAAAAAGCTACCTACCAAACAAGGTTTATATCTCATACAAATAGGATATATGTTAGAACAAGAAAACATATTTTTCAGCATCAACGCACCTCCATTTCTCCAAAGAACAGATAACAAGGAAAATCATCTATTCTTTTTTTATAAGTTGCATGGAAATATCATCATCTTAATTCAATTGCAAAATGAATGACATCTTTCCTCCACAATACGATTATCATTGAAAATTCATACGTTCATTCATCTAAATCTTTGAGTTAAGCAACAGAAATAATAGGAAAGCATATAATGCAAGGTAATAGAAAGTCCACATGCAAGCTTTGTACCTTATCACTCCAACATTGCCAAGTCTCAAGGAATCTTGTCGTACTTTCATCCTAGCTTCTTGCCTCTCCGCTTTTGACACAGATATCAGCAGATCAGATATTATCTTTGTCCGCTGCATATTAGATCACATGGATATAAAACTGGCCTCAGAAAACACATTCATCTATCACCCACTTTATCCACACCAACAATTTGCAAAAAAGGAAACAAAATCTTCTTGTTCAACCAACAGCTGTTCTTCATGAGAATATTGCAAATTTGGAATCAAGCCATTGAACCATCCATGAAAACATAAAAA
Organism: Portulaca oleracea; assembly: GCA_029582165.1. Taxonomy (NCBI): domain Eukaryota; kingdom Viridiplantae; phylum Streptophyta; class Magnoliopsida; order Caryophyllales; family Portulacaceae; genus Portulaca; species Portulaca oleracea. The sequence goes on along the minus strand of CM055881.1, from coordinate 1,012,610 downwards.
TCACAAACCTTGGGTTTCATTTGTTCTTCACATTCTTTACGTTCCTTAAGTTCCTGACAAGTCAGAAGAATGCAATTATTGCCATCAAGCATACACAATGGAGCTATTGGAAAGCTAGCAGCAGAAAGCATCCACCGTCACTGTCATCTACCTTCTCTAATTCTTGGCAAACATGCTTACAATTAGCATTTTCCTCCCGTGTCTTCCGTAGCTCCTCCTCCAGATTTGCAACTTGAACACGCAAAGAAGCAACCTCATCCTAATAACAAAATAGGAGAAGGATGTCACTAAGACATTTGAAAGAACTCGCTCTGTATCAGCTCATATGAACCAACATTGATGTATATTGCCCTATCTACTTCTTTTTGCTGTATTTGCTCTATTTTGAATATCTCTCCCCTCTTTATATTTTTTCCTTCTTGTCTTTCTTCTAGAAGAGGCAAGAATCGTCTCAACTCAACACCTTCATCGTCAGCACTCTTAGCTCAACAGAGAAAAGAAATATACCTCTCTAGATAGGCCACCACCATTACCAAACAACTCCTTTGTCCTTATATCCTGGAAGAAAACGAAACTGTTCTAAAATTGAACACTACGCAATGAAGAATGGTAGCCAACTATTTCCAGCAGTTTTCCAAAAGAACAAATAAGGAAGAAAGATGTATGAAAACAGAAATATGCCACGAAAAGTACCTTGTGATTTGAGATATCTGCCTGACCATTTGCAGCTGAAACGGTTGATGGACACGTCTGGGTCTTGGTTTGATCATTAGATTTTGAACCACGTACCCGACCAGTTGATCCTTGTGGCCTACCACGACCCTGTTTTCTTTTATTTGTGTCAATAACAGTCTTGAGAGGTGTCTTCACTATGGTCTTTTGCTTCTCAGCACTGACAACCTGTCATCAACCCTACCTTAATTTGTAGAAAATATCTATGATGGCCTTCTCATTACTCATCTCGAGATACAGCTCAATTATAAGAATTAAAAAGGTACGCGATAGTTTTAGAAAAGCTATGCAATTATGCATGAAACTCATGAAACTATCCAAAGGCATTGATGCATCTAATAGCCAAAAGAAGTGAAAACCCTACTATCCCCAGTCCATAGGTCTCCCTAAAAGAACAATAATGTGCAGTTACTGCAGGCAGTAATGCAGTATTGCAAATGGAAAGGGGCAATTGCCAAGAAAATCAACAGGAAAGCCCATCTGCAGAATTCAGAGAACAAAACAACCCCATCCCACAAAATTCTTAACAAACAACTTATAAAGGGGATCTCAAACCTTAGACAAATATCTTCATCCGTCATAAAGAGCCACAACAATAAGAAAAATTAAAGGTGGGGACACTTGAAAGGAAAGTAGAAAGCTGGTTGCTTAGGACAGCTATAAGTTAACTCAGAAAAAAATGCACCAGCAATGGATCAACCAACCCTCCCGCCCATCCCCCACCCCCCCCCCCCCCCGGGCGGGTTATTTTTCTCCTCAAAGGTGGTAAAAGAAATGCCCACAGATTAAGCTGTCATGAGACTATCTATCTAGCTTAACTCCTCAATTTCTTATCATCTTATTATAATGAGCTAAGAACCTTCCTTCCTTTCTTCATGGGATTAAGGGGCAAAATACTTAACGAATTTAGTTTGCAAAGCCATGACATCTATATAGGTTGTCGCATTCTATTTCAATTATGATCGTTTTGCCATCAGAACCCTCTTTCTTCTGACTAGGAACCAACCTTCAGGCTTGAATTGATGTCAGTATTGAAAAACATAATAAAGGAGGGAAAGGGCAACCTGAAGCTATAACTTAACATAAGTTGAGAATATTAGAGAGCTACAACGTTTCAAAAATAAGCAAAATTAGTAGATTGACGCTACCTCAGCATTGTCCAAAACAGATACATTGTCTTCTTCAAATTTCTGGCGCTTCAAAGTGTTGGCCTGTATCAGGAATTCCCCACCACTCTAGAAAGCGAAATCAGAATTCAAATTAGAACCCGACATCCAAACTGGCAAACATTTTTGATGCACAAACATGTGATCGATGACTTGATACAATGCTTTACCTTCAAAATGCTCAACCCATTCCCTCTCCCACGGGCCTCAACAGAAAGATCTAAATAAAAAGAGATAAACTGAGAAAAATACAGTTTCGGAGTCGCATTTCTTTCAAAACAAAAGGTCACCTTTTTTATTGCTAGAGAATAGAACACTGCAGAATTTCCAAATTGTAGGTCTTCCAAGTTAACTAAATATGTTTGTTTGAGGGGAACCTCAGGCGAATAAATTCCCCTCCAGCCCACCCCCCCCCCCCCAAAAAAAAAAATAAAAAAAAAGAACGGTTCAATATCCATAGCCACAAAATATATGACATTATCTTTGCTATCCTATTATAAGTAAGGCCATAAAGTGAGGGAATTAATTGCAAATATGGCTAATGTATCATCATTCACAGGAATGATAAGCACCAGGATGCGAATGAACTACCTCATATCCTCCACAAATTCAAATCCATTTTTCTTTTAAAAAACAAATCGCCTCTTCTCCCATTTTCCTTGACTTAAATTCAAACATGATAATACAACAAGGAATAAAAGTGCAAGTTCTCGTGAAGAATGCTATCTCAGCCGCATTCATGATCATAAAACTACATAGAAATCATAGCAAATTTTGGGATAAATTCTCCATTTGCCATAAAAATATAAGTATGAATTTAAAATAACACAAATACGTAGTCTGATAAAACATAACGGGAAAAGGGGATTATCAATATAAAATCAAATATTACAGCAGATGAGTGTTGTAAAAAAGGTAACTCAGCAGAACTCCTGTAGACAATATGAATTCGGAACGAATGCAATCAAGAGCATAGTCTATTATCCATATAGCAGCTTTTAGAAACCACAAAATCGGACAAAATAGAGCACAATTTGATGTATGCAAGCTCACAAAGATCAGAGTATTGAACTTACAATACACCACACAGGATCACACACACAGTGCAGTTGAATTCAAACAAAGCTAATTGGATGCAATTAGCTGGACTAGATGACAAACCGATGGAAAATGAAAAGGATAGACTTGTATTCACTCTGATACAGACACACCACAGAATAAACACAACGGCAAAGGACTTAGTTACCTCAGCAGATATAGACACACCACCACTGAAGCAATCAAGCTCTACACACACCACTAGGAATGCCAGCTTCTAGATACTGAAGTAGATTCAACCCAAATGAGAGTTTGCTGACACTCACAAACGAGAGGCTCAACTAAGGCTCTGCTTGGAAGGGGAGTTAAAAATGGAGAGTAGGAGTTCATAAGAGTAAAGGAGGGTGAGAGTATGGGAGAGTTCATAAGGGTAAACTACTTACCCCTGCTTGGGAGAACAATCTGGAGAGTTCATAAGAGTAAAATGTTAATTGACATATTTACCCTTTCATATTATATGTAAGTCAATTAGAGTTAAGGGTATTATGGTCATTTCCCATTGTATATACATTATAACTCAATTGAACTCTTGCTTACACCCCAAATTGGGGTGTTAAGAAAATAAGGGTTAAGAGGGGTAGAGAGGTGTAAACCTCACTCTCCCTTACCCTCCCTTACCCTCTCTCACTCTCTCCCCAAGCGGGGGTAAGAAGGAGTAAGAACTCTTATTTACCCCTCCTAACCCTCCTCTACCCCTCTCCCAAGCAGTCCCTAAGGCACTCAGAATGCTATTGAAAATATCACTGATTAGTTTGCAAGCTGCTGAATACATCCCTATATATAGCTAATCCTAAAACAGTTTGATTAGAGGTACTTAATTAAAGTAACCTGTTAATTCCTCATAATCTAGTTGTTGAATTAAACCAAATACATTACATTACAACTTATACTAGCTAATACAATCCGGAAGTAATTGAAAATACAAAGGAAAGCAAAGCTGGCTTCTGATTGGACCAAAATCCCAAAGGGTGGCAATTATGGCCAATCAGGACCTTTCCTAGCTGGGAGGGTAATTCTAAGTTACCTCAGTAACTTTCCCGGGCTTTTCTTAAACTAGATGTAATCTCAATAGCTTAAGGAAGGTTGGGAAAGACTTAAATAACCCTCATTGTAGCTGAACAGAATAACTTGGCCTCAGAACTGAGGTTCTGGAAAAACTGATAACAAACAACCATGACGGGTTGCTTGTTCTGGTGCTTGTAACTTAGGGCCTTCTTGCTTGCACATGCTGGGACTTGCTTGGAACTTGAAAATTGCATGTCAAGGAACAAAAATCTCCTAGGGCCCTTTGGCTGAATCTCACTCAATCCATAGTTACAGAATTGAGAAAGATGCCTGCTTGGACTTATTCTGCTGCTTGCATATGCTGGGACTTGCTTGGAACTTGAAAATTGCATGTCAAGGAACAAAAATCTCCTAGGGACCTTTGGCTGAATCTCACTCAATCCATAGTTACAGAATTGAGAAAGATGCCTGCTTGGACTCATTCTGCTGGGAACTGTATTTGACCTGAATGGCCAATGTTGGTGGAATGGATGGCTGTGCTGGCCAGGACTTGCCTTACTAATGTGTAGCAAGCCTGGATGGATGATGTTGGTGGGTTGGTGGCTGCTGAAGAACCCTTGATCTGCTGCTGAGGATGGAAGCCTGCTGTTTCTGCTGGAATTGCTCCAACAGCTGCTGAGTTGGGCACAGCAAGGCTTGCTGCTGACAATGCTGGTGCTGAAGTTGCTGGTGTAGTCTCCTTGGGTGATGAAGATGATGAAGAAGTTGCTCGAGCTGCTACTATTGCTGAATCATCTCCCTTTCCCTCGTCTGGTTCTGCTGGTGATGTTTGATCTGCTGCTGGACTTGCTGGATGGTCTCCATTACAAATGATGGAGACCATTCCTCACAAAGCTTAATCACATCAACTATGATCAAGGATTGCACCGAGGTCCAAGGTAGCCCATGAAGCCTTGGTTAACATGCTGTGAGAACCAGTCCTAACAGCCAGTGCAAAGGCTACTCTTTTCACTTGCATACCTTCCTGGAATGGTCCACCCCTCACAGAGCTCAATCACACCAACTATGATCAAGAATTGCACTACCATTTTGCTTGTTGAGTTAGCTTTCTGGAATGATCCATTAGGTTACATGCAAAGCTCTTTTGATGGCTCAATCAAGCAAGAGATTAGACAGTGCAGATTTCAGCTCAATCTGGACACCCTGGTAAGGGCAATTGCTAGCCTACTAGTTTGATAACTACCAACTGGTTTTCCCGCCTAAATTGCACTTGGCCAACATCATCAGAATGGATTGGAAGAGCGCAGACCAATAGCACAGCAATGGGGAAAATAGGAAGCCTTCTGAGGCCAGAAAATAGGTTGATTACTTTTTTGACTTTTGAGAGCTGCCTGTTAGCTTGCTTGTTTTGTTAAAATCAACAAATTGGCAACTTCTTCCTGAGTAATCAGCAAGATTAATTGTTCCTTATGTATTGTACTTCACAACCGATAGTCTCAGTGATATTAAGCTTTTTCTTTGTTCACATTAAGTTAAGCTAAGCACTGATTGAGGTCACTAATTGAACAGTGACTAGAACCTCGTTTAGGGGCCTCTTTTTCCTGTAAATAGGCACTCTCATTTGCTTGTATGGAAATGCATGAGATATATGAGAGCTTGATGTTTAGTTTTTGAGTCCATTAAAGTTGAAATCCCTTAAGGCTGTATCCAAATTTTGGCCAAATTCAGTGGTTATCCTTAGGGCTCTTAAGTGTACGTTAGTGGTGTTTCTGTATCTAACTCACCTTAGGGGCGCTGCAATGGTGCATTTCAAATTCTGGTGTTTCTGGATCAAGTATCAGCTTAGAATCACTAGTTCTATTTCTACCCCTAATAAAATATCTTTGGAACTACAAACCGTGAATCAGTGAGTCAGTTGGCTGATTAAAGGTGTACTTAAGCACTTGTTGATCTTTTCTTAATGCATTATGGTTTCGTACCATTGCTGCCTAAGTGTTTGGGTATTACTGATCCTTAGTTGTTGGAAGGTCAAATACCTCATCAGGCAGAAAAGTTACATCATTTCCACTATAGTTGCTGCTGAATCATTAGGCAGCCTAGTTGGAGTTCTTCATTCCTACAATAGTTGTTGCTAAATCACCAGGCGACTTAACCACATATCCCTTCATTGTTGGACATTCAAATACCACCCTACAACTTTCCCTGGAGTCCTTTAACAGACTGAATAACAGAGTTGCTACGGACCAACATGGAAACCTTAGGACGTTCAGGTTGTGTCGTTTAATCCTATGGTAACCTTGGTCTGTGTTACATCATTATTTTGGACCGCCCGCTCGAATGGTTGAATGACCTCAGTTGTCTTCATGCATGTATGTTGGGTATTGGCACTGTGATATTTGTTTACTAACCATACATAAATCAACAAATAATGGTAGTAATAAATAGAACAAGGGGCTATAATGAATAGGGAACCTTTCAGGATGGCGAATGAAGAAAAATGAACTAACATGTGGTGGTTAGAACCAAGGTACCATCTTGTAAAAATCAAATGACTTCTAAAAGTGAAAAAGAAGATGGCAACACAATATTGTTTGCTGCGACATGCAAATCAGTACTTTATCATTGCTAAACTGGCTTCCAGTGCTCAAGTAAAAGGAATGCACTTACAAAATTAAGCTAAGAAGATCGAGGTTAAATAAATCCACATATAGCTTATTTTCCTTGATATACACACCTTTTAAGAATGAGTCATATCCAATGTGCTATGACACACTCCACAATATACACAAATCACATATGAGAATATGCAAAAAAACTCTTGGGATTAAAAATGCACTAGCATGCAGTTCAGTAAACAAATAACTCCAAAAACCTCTAATATACTGCATTTTTCCACTCAAAACACTAATGTTTTCTTACTAGTGGCACACTGAATCCCTTCTCCACAAGACGACTTTCTTCCTTACATGATCTTGTGCCACACCATCATCCTCGAAGAGACAAACCAAAGAAAGTGCACACAATCAAACAAGATACTTCAAAGAATGTGTTGGTCACTTGTGTTCACACTGTGTGGAATTTGGTTGCTTTAGATATTTGTGGTCTTGTGGGTCACTTGGAAGGAGAGAAATCAGATGGGTTTTTAAGGACAAAGCTCTGTCCCTTGAAGATTTCAAGCTCTACTGCTCTAGTTTTTGAGGATATTATATAGTTGGAGTTTGGTGCTTGAGATAAAAAAAAAAATTTAATTATTTGGATTTTGTTGATGTATGAATGGAGAGAGCTTGGGGAATGAGTGTTGTTGTATTTGCCACATTTTTCAATTGGGTGACATCCCTTTGCTGTTCCTGCAGCACATATTTTGATTACTTATCAAAAAAACATACAAGATACTCTCACCAACTCTCCCTAGAAACCAGTTACTACTGTCTATGCTTTAGACAGGTAATTAACTTTCACTTAGATTCATAAAGCTACAGATCTTATACATAAATCAAAATTCCCAATGTTAAATAAAAAAGGGAAAAACCCAGTTGGGGATTAAAAAGCTCGCATATGACTTCTTCAAAAAGGACTGACACACCAATTTATTTGTATCAAACATTAAAATTAATAAGGCATCCAGAACTTCAAGATGTAACATATGTTCTACTATTACACATAACCCAAAGCCTACTATAGATATCCAAGCATCTCGTTAATGTAATTTTTTTTTTATGGGCAATTATAAATATACCTGAGAATGGTAGATGTTGAAACAATTAGGTATGCAAACAGGAAGGAAAGATTATGGTATGGACTTACATCATCGTCGGAGTCGCTGGAAATAGAAGGCTCAGCTGAATTCTCAGCAACACCAAACCTCGCTAAAGAATTAGACGGCAAAACGGTCTGAGCAGGAGGAGCGGTGGAGCTCGAACCCGAGCCCTTGCCCACCAACCGAGCTTCGAGTTTTGCAATCTTAGTAGGCAATGAGTTATCAGATTGATTGGAGGAGTTAGACGAGAAATGAATGAACATATCGTCCGACATTTTCGATCCAACCAAGTCAGAAAGTACCAACTGATGTTACGCCAAAGTGCGAAATGAATATGAAGAGGGAGAAGAAACCCTATAGGGATAGCTTGTTCCCATACATAAGAATCATAGAGAAATTCAAAGGGAGCAGATTATTACAATGATCGTCAGTAGTAGAGTCACTGACGTTACGAGGTTTCAGCATTGACGAGCAGGAAGATGAAGAGATTTCAACCAAAAGTCAAAACCTCAATCTGAGGGAAGCCAGAGGAAAGAGTCGAGAAGTTAAAGAGAAGTGAGCGATGGAAAGATCAGAGTGTATCGTCGGGAGATGATGTTGACGAATTGACGATTCGAGGGAAGAGGTATTAGGGTTTGAAGGAAGACAAAATTAGGATTAGTAGGAGGGGGGTGAAATCGAGTCCGATTAAAATTTGGCTAGATTTTGAATAGCTTTAAAAAAAATCATCGTTGGTTAAGATTAGTGACGTAGAAATCATTCTCGAAGTGGGGATGACGAGGATATACTTCCCCGTCCTGCTCTGCTGCCATCCCTACCCAAAATTGCCCCAATCATCTTCGAAAATGTCAAAATAATTAACTTGAAATGGACTTAAATCCAATGAGACCCGACCTGTGTTTATCTTTTTATCAAAGTAGCTTGTTTTTCAACAATAATCTAATCTGACAAATAATAAAGCAACCCAAAATCAATCAGACCCAAAAATGACCCAACTCGAACCCGACCCAAATCCAAAACTTGTTGACCTAAACTGACCCAACATACATGGGTCCAATTTGAACCCAAATCGAATAACCTAATTGCCTAGTCTAGGTGAGATAAGAGGCTTTTTAGTGTCATGTGGGTTAATGAGCTTTGTGTTTTGGTGTTTTTGTTTTAGAGTTGGAGGGAAAACTCAAGAGAAGAGTGTGGAGTTAGCATAAGCAGTGATGCATGGGAATAAAATGACACTCAACTTTTTCAAATAATTAAAATTGTTGCTATTATTATGAAATAATATTGTGAATGTTCATACTCCTCTCAAACATTTTGAAATATTCTTAATAAAAAAGTATTCTTAATATAAAACCATTTTTAGTGATGAAGAGTTTTTTCTATTAAATACTTCATTTATGGCAATACAATGTTCATTCTTTTCTTTCCTTTCAGCTCTAATGTCTCTATTCTCTCTCCAATTGTTTTTCTATTTTTAATTTTATAATATCTTATCAGCACAAGTTCACCGACGATCACAATAGTGTCACTTCGATGTCATTCACTGGACCTGACGATAATATTGAATTTATGTCCACTAACCATTTTCATTATCATTAAAACCATTAGTATCCTCTTTATATATATTATTTGTCATCTTTGGAGAAAGATAATCTCCCTTATCTTTAGAAATTGCTCACAGAAAACCCTATCATGCATTTTTTGGACCCAGACCCGCCCCTGATTTTCATTCTCCTATGTAATCTCCCCCAAATCATCATATCTCAATTAGGAATGACAATAGGTCGGGTCTGGGGCGGGTCCAGCTGGACCAAGACTCTGACTCGCTAGATATTTTTTTGGTCCTGGACCCGCCCCCAGAGCTGATGGGTCCCAAAATTCAGACCCAGACCCAGACACAGACTCAGCGGGTCCACGGGTCCTTAATGAGTCAAACCCTATTATGCATTTTTTACTAGATTTATCAATTTGTTGGGTTAATTTTATACTTGTACACATGTATAATAATAAATATTCTATTTAAATATACATATTTTTAACACAATAAAAACATTTCAAAAGAAAAAAAAATAGTATACTAGGATTTTATAAAATAGAAGTCAACACTTCAATTGTAACGCCCCGGAAATTCAATTATAGAAAAGTCAAAGTCAAACTAACGTTAACGGAAAACTCAGCGGAAGTCTCAACTCTTATTTGGGCATTACCGTCGTAGCCCCGAAGGAATACAAGGCTAGAAGGAAACTAACAACCGTTCAACTATAATAAACTAAACAACTTCAAACTTAGAAACAAACTCAACATGACTAACTTCAAGTCTTTCTGAATTAACACATCACACAACTAATAAAAACTACTCGTGTCAAGCCTCACTGCTAATTCCCATTCCCAGCATATAGATCTTCACCTGAAAACAAAACATTTCAAAACTGAGGGAGAAATCTCAATAATGTCTACCCCTAACTGTTAAAAACAATTCAAGTTCATTTCAATTCATTTGAGGGAGAGGGAACAAGTCAAACATTTTCACAAACCTTTAACCCTTCTAACTTCTTTCCTTAACCCAATCAATTCATTTTATTATGCGCGCGGAATATCAATTCCATAAAGTAACATCGCCTACCAAAGGCATCAAAACATTCGCCTACCAAAGGCATCAAAGATAATAATCGCCTACCAAAGGCATAAACAATAATCGCCTACCAAAGACATCAATAATCGTCTACCAAAGGCATCAAAATAATAGCCTACCAAAGGCATCAAAGTAACCGCCTACAAAAGGTATCAATAGAATAAACCCGCTTAATGTTTCACTTGAGTTAATAATATATTAAAACTCAGCTCACAACTCTCAAATCAAACCCAACCCAGGTTATCAAAACTAATAACAAAACTACTTATAAAAGACCATCTCAATTTCAATAACTCATAAATCAACAATTACAGACAAATATTAAAAACAATGGCCACATTTTCTACATAAAGTTCCCTTTCGGGATGTAATTCTCAAAACAGATTAGAAAACATTAAAACACATTTAAAGAGCATCCCAGTGGGGATTAGAGCATAGACATTACCAGGTTAACTTCACTTCACAGCAAAAACAAACACACTTGAGCTCACTAACGACGCGAATTAGCTCGGGCCAAGATTTAGGGTTTCTGGACTTGGTGTTTTCCGGAAACCAGGCGGTGACGGCTCCGGCAGCGCGGCGATGGTGCGACGGCGTCTGGGTGGCGCGTCCGTGGTGCTCGAGCAACAGCGGAAAGTGGCTCAGGCGAAGGCGGCTAAGAAAGAGAGAAAAAGAGGGAGAGGGAGAGAGAGAAAGGAAGAGAGTGTGGTCGTCGGTGGAGGTCGGCGATGCAGGCGGCGGCGGCGTGGCGGTGGTGGGGCTGGGACGGCAGACGCAGGGAGAGAGAGAGGGGGTGGTGTAGGGTTAGGGTTTGAGAGGAATTAGGGTTTGAGAGAGAAAAGTTAGCTTTTATACTAATATAATAATTAAGGCCCAACTAATACTCATAATCCTAACCCAACCCAAAACTAAAACAATTAAAATCTGATTTTTCTGGAAAAACAAACTAATAACAATGATAATAATAATAGTAATAATAATAATAATAATAATAATAATAATAATAATAATAATAATAATAATAATAATAGTAATCACCTAGCAAGTAATATTCACATAATTATTCATATAACAATTTTAATAAACACAATAATATTAATAATAATACTAATAATAATTAGAGTAATACTAATAATACTAAAACCCATGAAATTACTGATATACCCTTGTTAGTCCCTCAACAATCCTACGAGCTCAAGTGTTAGCAAAAATAAACACAAACGAATAATAAACAATTAACGAAGTCAAACCTAATTTACTAACGACGTCACGGTCAACTTCTTTGGATTTTTTGGGGTTTTACATCATTACCTCCTTAAAAGAAGTTTCGTCCTCGAAACTTAAACTTAGACCTAACGGTTCGGTAATAATCCTAACGGTTCCGTTCTTCCCAAAACTCGAGGTTTTACATCATTACCTCCTTAAAAAAAGTCTTGTCCTTGAAACTTGACGTACCTTTAAGAGTGAAACAGGTGAGGGTACTTCGTTCTCATCTCTTCTTCTGTTTCCCAGGTTGCTTCCGTTGTGGCATGATTTGCCCATCATACTTTCACCAGGGGAACTACTTTCCTTCGAAGTTGTTTTTCTCTACGATCCAAGATTTCCAGCGGTTGCTCTTCATAGGACAAATCTTCTTGTAGTTGAAGCGGCTCAAGATCAATCACATGAGTTGGGTCAGGGACATATTTCCTGAGTTGTGACACATGGAAGACATTATGCACTCTTGGAAGTTCTCCTGGTAGTTGTAACTTGTAGGCAACTTCTCCGATGCGTTCCAAAATTGGATATGGTCCGATAAATCTTGGTGTCAACTTCCCCGACTGACCGAATCTCATAACCCCTTTTGTAGGTGAAACCCGTAAAAACACGTATTCTCATACTTCGAACTCTAAAGGTCTTCTCCTCCTGTCAGCATAGCTCTTTTGTTGACTTTGTGCTGCCTTCATCTTATCTTGAATGGTCCGAACCTTTTGAGTAGTGGCCTGTATTAGAACCGGTCCGATCGTTAGAGCTTCATCGATGTCTTGCCAACATAGGGGAGTCCTACATCTCCTCCCATATAAAGCTTCGAAGGGTGACATCCCAATACTAGCATGATAACTGTTGTTGTAGGAGAACTCAATGAGAGTCAACTCGTCATCCCACGAGTCCTTGAAATCTAATGCGCATGCTCGTAGCATATCTTCGAGGGTTTGGATGGTCCTCTCGGTCTGCCCATCAGTAGCTGGGTGGAAAGCGGTGCTAAACTTGAGTTTGGTACTAAACGTCTCTTGTAACTTCTTCCAAAAATCAGACTGGAATCTGGTGTCTCTGTCCAAGACTATAGAATTGGGGACTCCATGTAGTCTAACGATCTCTCTTACATAGGCTTGAGCTAGCTGGTCCAGGGACCAGTTGTTGGCGATGGCTAGAAAATGAGCCGACTTAGTCAATCGACCTACAATTACCCATATCGCATTATGTTTCCGCCTGGTCCTTGGCAGATATTCAGTCTCATTTCGAGTCGAATTGATACTGTTAATAAAGAGTTTTTGCTTGTTTTAGACCCCTAATTATTAGTAAGTTATGATGATTTTGTGTTTTGTAGATTAAATCAAAGAAAAGAGCGAAAAGAAGGCTTAAAAGTTCCAAAAGCCCATCAACCAAGCGTGTCGTGCCCGCGACTCTCAGCCCAATTTCTAGAAATAAAGAGGCGGCGACTAGGTTTAGGGTTTTGAGTTTAATTTATTTCCCCTTTCCTAATTTTCCTATATAAACGCTATCTTGGGGGATTAGAGAGATTATTAGTTAGATAATTAGTTTTGTTATTAGTTTTAGAATTAACTTTTTAGCATGGAGTTTTCTTATTTAGATTAATGCAAGTGATCAATTCTTCAAAGTTCTTGTTCTCTTTTGCTTTCTTATATTTTCAATTTCATTAGTATTATTTCCACCAAAAATCCAATTTTTAGTAGGTTCCTCGAATTCTCCTTTCAGGTGAGGATTCGATCAGTCTTAGTGATCCAAATCATGCCTTTCTTCTTTGTTCGGGAGAAAGATTGATGATTCAAGATTCAAGATTCAAGATTCAAGATTCAAGATTAGAGTAAAGATCAAACCTTCAGGTTAATGTTTTTTGTTTTCAATTCAGTAATTAGTTTAGTTTTTACTTTCATAGTTTTTAATTGCTTTCTTGAATATGTTCTTCATTTCTAGTTTAGTTTCTTGATTCTTGTTCTAGTAATTAGGTTTGTTTTCAATTTCTTGTTTTCTTGTTTAGTTTCTTTAGTTAGGTTTTGATTTCTTGTTCTTGTTTTCAATTTCTAATTAGTTTAGTTTAAATTATTTACTGTTTCCTGCAATGTGAAACCCTTACCAAACCAATTTCCTGAAAGCCTAACACACCATCCCTGTGGATTCGACAACCCTACTCTTTTACCCCAATTTACCACAACCGAACAATGGTGCCGTTGCCGGGATTGTCGTTATTTGGTAGATTAGGTTCTTGGTTTGTTTGTGAATAGTTTAACTGCTTTCTTAGATTAGTTTTCAAAATCAAAAAAAAAAAAACTATAAAACTAAAAAAATTTAAAAAAATTGAGACTTCAAGGAAAAGACGGAAAGTACAATTGGGTTCGTAGTCCTGTTAGTCAAAGATTGGTTAGGAAGGAGGAACCCTCGGTAGAACCACCAAAGATGTCTGGGGAAGAACCAACTAGGGTAACCCTTTATAACCAGTTATACCCATCTTGTGACCCACCACCATCATGTTTTGTACTTCCCAACCTGCCTACAGGAGTGACCTTTGACCCTAGACAGCACTACACCCAGAACCTACCACTTTTTCACGGGTACTGGGTTACCACTCATATGGACCGCAGAGTACAAAGAATACATTAGCATGATAACTCCACTAGGAGTACCATTAGACTATGTACTTTTAATGTACCTACCTTTTGCTTTGAGGGACACCGCTAAGCGGTGGATGTATAGCATTAAACCTCGGTCCATTAATTCTTGGGACAATTTTCTAAAAGTTTTCATGAAAAGGTTTTGTCCAACCTCCTTAGCTACTCAATTGAGGAATTCGATTTTAAAATTTAGACAGGACATAGGAGAGCCTTACTGGAAAGCTTTCGAATGTTTTAAAAACTTGCTGTCCCAATTCCCTCATCATGGTCTAGACTTGGTACGACTGTGTCAGATTGTGTACGAGGGTGTTGACCATGAGAGTCACACTAGAATCAATGTGTTAGGGGGGTTTCATGGACAAAACTGCTGATGAGGCCTGGGATTTCTTAGAAAGCATGTCTAAAAGGGCAATGCAATGGGGAACCACTAGAGATGAATCCTTAGGTGCTCAATTGTCTAACGCTAGAGGGGGTGTACATGCTGTGAGTGAGAGTACAGGGTACGAGGCTAGGTTCGCTTCTCTTGATAATATGATTAAAACCTTAGCCCAACAACAATTAGCTGCTTCACAACCTAAAACCTGTGCTCAAGTTAACTCTTATAACCAGACTGCTGCTTTTGTTCCCCCACCACCTGTGTCATGTGCCGTGTGCCAAAGTGTTGACCATGTTTATTCTACCTGTCCTATTTATATTCAACAATTGGCTGCTAGTACTGAAAATGTGAATGCTATGCATCATAACTATAGGCCTGACCAGTACCAACCCTACCAGCACTAGGGGATGCGCAAGCACCCCTTACTCTCTTATAGCCTTGTGAATTAGAATGTATTAAGACCACCCAGTCAAGGAGGGGGTTTCCAAGGAAATCCACCTCCTCAATTTCGACCTCAACCCCAGGGGGCTTATCAAGCTCCTAGAGGGCCACCTGTCCAATCCCAGATTGCCCAAAACCTACCCCCACCAGGGTATTCTAATGAGGATAAGCATGAGAGAGAAATTAGGGAATTAAAGAATGGCCTGAGAGAAGTTAAGGACTCCATGAAGAGTGATATTGAGAAAGTGTTAAAACAAATGAATGATCAATTTTCTCAAATGATGCTAGCTAATAGAGATAGAGGATCTTTTCCTGCACAACCTGAGGCAAACCCCAATGAGCAAGCTTCAGTTTCGTCATTGTGTGACCCTAATCAGGTTAGAGGTTTGAATGCTGTAATTACTCTCCGTTCTGGGAGAGAAATTGATAATAAAGTGCAATTGAAATCTTCTGATGTGTGTAATGAAAAGACTGTGACAGATGAATCTGTTGATGAGCCTGTTAATGATGAGTTAGAGGGAGGAAGGCCAACTATTACAGTTAAGCCTCCTCGCACCAAAACCTTGACTAAAACCAACCCTTTGACTAATCCACCATCCCAAGGGGCCTACAAGCCCCCTCCACCTTATCCTTAGAGGTTAAGGGGGAGTAAAGACCAAAAATTTCTGGACAAAATTAGGGAGACTTTTTCTCAGGTTAAGGTGAACATCCCTCTTTTAGATGCTATTCAACAGATCCCTCCATATGCCCGCTTCTTTAAGGAGCTTTGTACCACTAAGAGGGCCACCCAAGTACCTAAGAAGGCTTTCTTAGCCTCGAATGTGAGTTCTATTCTGTCGAACCAGATGCCTATTAAGTACAAAGACCCTGGATGCCCCACTATCTCTATTACCATAGGTGATAGTTTGATAGAAAAGGCATTGCTTGACCTAAGTGCTATTGTGAATTTGCTGCCTTTGCATGTGTATGAGATGCTTGGATTAGGTGAACTAAAGCCTACTAGGATGGTATTGCAATTGGCTGACAGATCTACTAGAATACCTAAGGGGGTAGTGGAGGACGTTCTGATTAAAATTGGGGATTTTGTGTTTCCTGTTGGCTTTGTAGTACTAGAAACTGCTAGAGTTCAGAGTACTAGAGATGAGATCCCTGTTATTCTAGGCTGCCCTTTTCTTGCTACTTCTAATGCCTGGATTAACTGTAAGGATGGTAGAATAAAATTCACCTTTGGGAATTTGACAATGGAATTAAATATTTTTAACCTGCAAAAGTCACCCTTAGGTTTTGATGAGCATGAGCAGAGTACCCTTAATTGGGTAAGTGATTTTGTTGATAGTGAGCTACCTGACTGTGTTGATGTATCTTTTGCTGATGAGTTGACTGCACTAGGAATTAATCCTGATAATTTGAATTCTTTATGTGATTTTGATGTATTTGATGGTGATGTGCTATATGAATCTTTATTTGCATCTCAAACCACACATGAGATAATTGAGCCTGAACCACCTTCATCCACCACACTTGAGATGAAACCCCTCCCTTCTGAGCTGAAATATGCTTTTCTTGGCCCTAGTAAGACCTACCCAGTAATCATTGCTTCTGACTTAGGTAAGGACTAGAAAAGCCAAGTAATTGAGGTCTGAGAAAGAACAAGGGAGCCTTAGGGTGGACATTAGGAGACATTAAGGGGATTAGCCCTTCCATTGTTCAGCATCGAATCTTCCTAGAAGATGAGAATGCTGCCCATAGAGATCCCCTAAGGAGACTGAACCCACAGATGAAAGATGTAGTCAAGAAAGAAACCCTTAAGTGGTTAGATCATGACATTATTTACCCAATCTCTGATAGCAAGTGGGTAAGCCCAATCCATGTAGTCCCTAAGAAGGCTGGTTTGACTGTGGTTGAGAATGAACAGGGAGAGTTAGTTCCTACTCGTGTCCCTTCTGGTTGGCGAGTCTGCATTGATTATAGAAAACTGAACAAAGCCACTAGGAAGGACCACTTTCCCCTCCCTTTCATGGATCAGATGCTTGAAAAACTTGCTGGGCATGAGTATTACTGTTTTCTATATGGTTATTCTGGTTACACCCAAGTCTCTATTGCCCCTTGTGACCAGGAAAAGACCACATTCACTTGTCCCTTTGACACCTTTGCTTTTCGAAGGATGCCTTTTGGTTTGTGTAATGCCCCTGCAACCTTCCAGAGGTGCATGATTTCAATATTTTCTGACTTAGTGGAGGAATGTGTGGAAATTTTTATGGATGTTTTTTCTGTGTTTGGTACCTCTTTTGATGCTTGCTTAGCTAACCTGAATCGCGTGCTGAGTCGATGCCAGGAAAAGAATTTGACCCTGAACTGGGAAAAATGTCACTTTATGGTGAAAAAGGGTATAGTTTTAGGGCATGTGATTTCTAAGGATGGGATTGAGGTAGATAAGGCCAAGATTGACTTAGTTAAGAATTTATCCCCTCCAACCTCTGTAAAGGAAGTCCGTTCATTCTTAGGACACTCCGGTTTTTACCGGCAATTCATAAAAGACTTCAGTAAAATTGCTAAGCCCTTGTCTTCACTGTTAGCTAAGGAGGTACCTTTTCACTTTTCTGATGATTGTATAAGGGCCTTTAATCAACTTAAAGATGCCCTTATTTCCCCTCCTATTCTCATATGGGGAGAACCTTTTGAGATTATGTGTGATGCATCTGATTATGCTGTAGGTGTTGTGCTAGGACGGAGAATTGATAAGAAACCTGTTGTTATTCATTATGCTAGCCACACCTTGAATGATGCTCAATTAAATTACACTGTGACTGAAAAAGAATTTCTAGCTGTTGTATATGCCTTTGAGAAATTCAGACCTTACTTACTTGGTGTTAAAGTGATAGTTTATTCTGACCATTCAACTATTAGGTATCTGATTGAAAAGAAAGATTCCAAACCTAGGCTAGTTAGGTGGGTCTTGTTGTTGCAAGAATTTGACTGTGAGATTAGAGACAGGAAAGGAGCTGAGAATCCTGTGGCTGACCACCTTTCTAGAATTGTGCCTGATAATGTGAAAACCACCCCTATTGCTGCTCAATTTCCTGATGAGCAACTCTTTAGTGTGGGAGTGGAACCTTGGTTTGCTGATATTGTGAACTTTAAGGTAACTGGAGAGATGCCTAGTGATTGGAATAAGCATGACAGGGACAGATTTCTTCATATTGTGAAGAATTTTGTATGGGATGACCCTTATTTGTATAAATATTGCCCTGACCAGATACTTAGGAGATGTGTTCCTGATGAATCCATTATGGATGTCCTCTCTTTTTGCCATGCCCAACCTTATGGGGGACATTACAGTGGAAAGAAAACTGCTCACAAGATCTTACAGAGTGGGTTTTACTTGCCCACTATCTTTAGAGATGCTCATGACTATGCCCAAAGGTGCCCTAGGTGCCAGAGTTTGGGAAAGATTACTAGGAGAGATATGATGCCCTTACAACCTGAGATTTTTGTTGATGTGTTTTTGATGTGTGGGGTATTGATTTCATGGGACCATTCCCTAATTCTTTTGGGAATGAATATATTCTCCTGGCTGTTGATTATGTGTCTAAGTGGGTAGAGGCTATCCCTACTAGGAAAAATGATGCTCAGGTAGTGACAAAGTTCCTTAGGGAATACATCTTTTCTAGATTTGGGATGCCTAGATCCATTATTAGTGATCAAGTGACCCACTTCAACAATAGATCCTTTGAGGCCTTACTGAAGAGGTACTCAGTTCAGCATAGGCTCACCACTGCTTACCATCCACAGTCTAATGGTCAAGCAGAAGTCTCCAATAGACAAATTAAACAGATCTTAGAGAAAAGTGTGTCTAGGAATAGGAAGGACTGGTCTGTTAAGCTGATTGATGCCTTGTGGGCCTACCGAACAGCCTATAAAACCCCCATTGGGATGTCACCCTATAGAGCTGTTTTTGGGAAGCCTTGTCACTTACCGGTTGAACTTGAACATAGAGCCTGGTGGGCTTTAAAAACCCTTAACCTTGATTTGTCAACAGCTGGTGAGGTGAGGAGACTTACACTTTGTGAGCTTAAAGAGTTAAGGAGAGAAGCCTATGAAAATGGGCGATTGAGTAAGGAGAGGTCTAAAATCTTACACGATAAGATCATTCATAGAAAGACTTTCTTCTCGGGACAAAAGGTACTCCTTTATGATTCCCGATTACACTTGTTTGCTGGAAAGTTGAGATCTAGGTGGATTGGACCCTTTATTGTGACTCAGGTATATCCTTCAGGAGTCGTTGAAATCAAGGACCCATCTAACAATTCTGTGTGGAAAGTGAATGGGCACAGGTTGAAGCCCTTCTTAGAGTTTCCTGATACAACTGACGTGGAATGTGTCACATTCCACAACCCACCTAGTGTTTGAAGGAAGGTAAGTTGAGATTCTTGTATATATTGTATATCTTACCCTTTTTTTTTCTTGATTTTTCTTGAGTGCTTCTCCTAACTTTGCTCTGTCAAGAGAGAAGGATTGAAACTTTTGGCAAGAAACCATCCTGGTAATATCTTTCCTTGTCTTCTTATCATAGTTAGTGAGTTGACTTTCTTTTCCCTCTTTTATTTTATTTTCTTTTGGTGTGTTTTTTTCCTCCGCGTGCTTGCTTATCTCTATTTCTGATTCCAATGAGGACATTGTTAGCCTTTTTGTGTGGGAGTGGGGGTGGTATGCATGCCGACTTGAGTTTCTTTTCCTTTTCTTTTGAGTGCTTTTTCTTTTGTGTGGTGTCGCCTTATTCACAATGAGGACATTGTAGAGTTTTTGTGTGGAAGTGGGGTGGCACAAGTGCCTTATTAGTTTTTGGAGAGACACAACTTTAGTTACCACTGTAAATAAGCGAAATTTAAATTTTTTTATTAATTAGGATTCGTCTATCCGGAACACTTTCGGTGATGATTTGTAAACCAATTAGACTTTCAGTTTGTCTTGCTTCACCTTGAAAAGTTTGGTTGAGAACTTAAAAGTTTTTGAAACTGAATTTGCAAATATTCTGGTTTTGAGTCAAGTAATGAATGGTGTGTTTAACTGCTTTGACTAACTTAGTAAGTATAAATATGTGTGCCGCAAATCTTTGGGCTAGGTTTAGTTGAATGAGCCCTATCCCGTGAGTCCATATAACCTAAAAGTATGAATTGATCACTTTTATCAATTCTTTTATTTCCTGAATGACTCCACCACTAGTTGCACCTCTAGAACTTGTTTTGCATCTTGTTTGAAACTGCATTTTTGCATCGCATAATGTGACAATATGATTGAGGCACTCTTTTCTTTATTAAACTATAGCCAAACAGCCTCCCTAACAATATTATTTCGTTCTTTAGCCCCGCCTAGCCTTTGATTACCTTTCTTTTTGTGATGAAACCCTGACAATACAAGCCATGGCCTTTATTAATCCCTACCCTTTTCCTTGCTTGGATGTGTGAGAATTCATTATTTTGGGAGTGAGAATTGGTTCGATGTTGCTGCGAATGGAATTGAGATATTGGGGATGTAGTATTGATTTTAATTGAATTGGGACACATTACATATCCTAATTATCATGAGTTAGCCAATGGGTTGTGTTGTTATAATATATGAACCTAGGTCAAGGCTAAGTTTATACATTAGTGATTCTTCTCCCTGATCACCCACCAAAAAGAGAAGTAGAAAAATAAAAAAATAAAAAATAAAAAAAAGAAAAAAAAGATGAGAAAAGAATTCAAAAGAAAATGATGATCAAGGAGATTTATTTGAGATTTGTGAAAGCCTTTGACCCAGTTGTAAAGTTTGATAAGGTGTTTTGTTCTTAATGAGGGAGAATTGAGTTCATTGCATACATTAAGCAAGAAGGTGAGTTGAGAGCAAATTTTATTGAATATCAATCCAAGCATGGCTCTTTAAACTCCTCATACCTAAATATTACCACTCCTTTCCCCTAACCTAAGCCTCATTACAACCCCAAAAAGTCCTCTTGATTGTTACTTGTGTATTTACATACTAGCAGTGGAGAGCGAGATTCTTACCAAGCTTATGGTAGGCTGTTTCTTTTGGTTTGAGTATGAGAAAAACCCACATACACATTTAAATTTGAGTGTTTGAGCGTTCAATTTTTATCCTAAAGTGAGGTTTGCTCTTTTGACTGACCTACGTCCATAACCAACCGCGCATATTTGCATTCATCTTAAGTCTGTTGGCGGTTTTTCGCATCTAAAGTACTTGTTATTTCTACTTAATGTCGAAAACTTCATTCTATCTATTTTACACTGATTTTGTTCTCTTCCAGATTGATCTGGGTATTTGCTTGATGGATTGAGGTGTTTGATTGGTTAGCCTGAGGGGGTGTTTAATTGTATTTGTAACTCTAACGCTAGCCCTTTTATTTCTTCTTTCTTCTTTTTCCTTTTTTTTTTCTTTCTTGAGTCTTTTCCTTTTTAATCTAAGTCTACTTTTTCTTTTCTTTTTCTTTGGCTTTTGTGGGTATAGTTGCTATAAACCCTCACGAGACCTTCCTCGTCCACTTGGGCTGCCAAGGGGTTTAAAGGGCTTGTTGCATACGCTAAATGCAACCGTGATTCCTACAAAAGTGAGTTAGAGTAGCTTAGTTTCTCTTTATTTTTGTTTTAGTTTGCTCGGGGAGCAAACCTTTGTGTGGAAGTGTTGGTCGGTCTCATTTCGAGTCGAATTGATACTGTTAATAAAGAGTTTTTGCTTGTTTTAGACCCCTAATTATTAGTAAGTTATGATGATTTTGTGTTTTGTATGTTAAATCAAAGAAAAGAGGGAAAAGAAGGCTTAAAAGCTCCAAAAGCCCATCAACCAAGTGTGTCGCGCCCGCGACTCTCAGCCCAATTTCTAGAAATAAAGAGGCGACGGCTAGGTTTAGGGTTTTGAGTTTAATTTATTTCCCCTTTCCTAATTTTCCTATATAAACACTATCTTGGGGGATTAGAGAGATTTAGTTAGATAATTAGTTTTGTTATTAGTTTTAGAATTAGCTTTTTAGCATGGAGTTTTCTTAGCTTTCAATTGTAATTCAAACCTTTTTAGATTCATGCAAGTGATCAATTCTTCAAAGTTCTTGTTCTCTTTTGCTTTCTTATATTTTCAATTTCATTAGTATTAGTTCCATCAAAAATCCAATTTTTAGTGGGTTCCTCGAATTCTCCCTTCAGGTGAGGATTCGATCAGTCTTAGTAGTCCAAATCACGCCTTTCTTGTTTGTTCGGGAGAAAGATTGATGATTCAAGATTCAAGATTCAAGATTCAAGATTAGAGTAAAGATCAAACCTTCAGGTTAATGCTTTCTGTTTTCAATTCAGTAATTAGTTTAGTTTTTACTTTCATACTTTTTAATTGCTTTCTTGAATATGTTACTTGATTTCTAGTTTAGTTTCTTGATTCTTGTTCTAGTAATTAGGTTTGTTTTCAATTTCTTGTTTTCTTGTTTAGTTTCTTTAGTTAGGTTTTGATTTCTTGTTCTTGTTTTCAATTCCTAATTAGTTTAGTTTAAATTATTTATTGTTTCCTGCAATGTGAAACCCTTACCAAACCAATTTCCTGAAAACCTAACACACCATCCATGTGGATTCGACAACCCTACTCTTTTACCCCAATTTACCACAACCGAACAGCAGACCCACTACGAAATCCATTGATATCGAGTCCCACTTCCACTCAGGAATGTCCAGCGGTTGCAGAAGTCCGGCAGGTCGTTGATGTTCTGCCTTGACCCGTTGGCATGTGAGGCATTTCGCCACAAAGTCCGCCAGTTCTTGTTTCATATTAATCCACCCGAACGTCTGCTTCAGATTCTTGTAAAGCTTATTTCCCCTAGGTGCATAGAATATGGTGTGTTGTGCCCCTCTTCTAAAATCTTCCTCTTCAGCTCCTCCATGTTAGGTACATAGATGCGGTTATGAAACCGTAATGTACCATACTCGTGAATCACGAAACTAGGGGCCTTCCCCTGCAAAACTTCCTCCCGTATCTTGGCAAGCTACAAATCCAGTTCTTGAGTCCTCTTGATCTCGTCCATGAGAGTAGGTTGCAACTCCATGGCATTCAATACAACTTTGCTTCCTGGTGTCACCACGTTAATCTCCAATCTCCTAAACTCCTCGCACAGCTCGTGCGACATCATCATCAAGTAGTTTACAGCAGGATATGGTCTCCTACTCAGGGCATCAGCCACTACATTTGCTTTCCCGGGATGATATTGAAAGTTTACATCGTAGTCCTTCAGAAATTCCAACCATCGAGTCTGCCTAAGGTTTAGCTCCTTCTGTGTGAATAGGTACTTCAAGCTTTGATGGTCGGTGAATACCTCGTAGTGTACTACATAAAGGTAGTGTCTCCAAATCTTAAGTGCAAAAACTACTGCTGCCAACTCCAGGTCATGAGTGGGGTAGTTCTTCTCATGTGTCTTCAGTTATCTGGATGCATACGCAATCACCTTCCCATTCTGCATGAGTACACAACCCAATCCACCATGTGATGCGTCACTGTAGATGATAAATCCCTCGTTCCCTTGAGGTAGGGCGAGAATAGGGGTCGAGGTAAGTCTCTTCTTCAACTCCTGAAAAGCTTGTTCACATTTTTCTGACCATGCGAACTTTATTGACTTCCGAGTCAGATTGGTCAACGGGGTAGCAATTTTCGAGAAATCTTGAACAAATTTCCTATAATAGCCTGCCAAACCCAGAAAACTCCTAACCTCAGTGGCATTCTTCGGCGTCGGCCACTTGGTGATAGCCTCCACCTTCTGAGGGTCCACTGCCACTCCTTCCTTAGACACCACGTGTCCTAAAAATGCCACTTGCTCCAACCAAAATTCACATTTCTTAAACTTCGCATAGAGCTCATTGCTTCGTAAAGTTGTCAGCACTTCTTTCAGGTGGTTTGCATGTTCCTCCCGCATTCCTGAGTATACCAATATATCATCGATGAAGACCACCATAAACTTGTCCAGAAATGGCTTGAACACTCTGTTCATTAAGTCCATGAAAGCGGCTGGGGCATTCGTGAGTCCAAACGGCATTACTACGAGCTCGTAATGACCATACCAAGTTCGGAAGGCGGTTTTAGAGATGTCCTCCTCTCGGATTCTTAGCTGGTGATAACCTAATCTCAAATCTATCTTTAAAAACATTGTTGCACCGCGCAATTGGTCAAAGAGATCATCAATGCGAGGTAGAGGGTACCGATTTTTGATGGTAATCTTGTTCAACTCCCGGTAATCGATGCATAACCTCACGCTACCATCCTTCTTCTTCACGAACAGTACGGCTGCTCCCCATGGTGACGTGCTGGGTCGTATGTATCCCTTTTCTAGCAGCTCATCCAGCTGGGTCTTCAACTCCTTAAGCTCTGCGGGCGCCATTCGATATGGAGCTTTTGAAACAGGTGCGGCCCCGGGCTCCAAATCGATGCAAAAATCCACCTCCCTGAGTGAGTGCATTCCCGGAATCTCCTCCGGAAAGACATCAGGAAAATCCTGAACTATCGGGATGTTCTCAATCATAGGCTCCTCCGCCTTGGTGTCAATTACGTTGCATAAAAACCCTTCACAACCTTGGCCCAACAACTTCTGAGCCTTGAGGGCAGAGATGGTCCGTACACTTTGAAGATGCCTATCACTCCAATGCATTACCTTCTTTCCATTCGGTCCTACTAAGTCACCTTTTGCTTGTATCAATCTATCTGAGCTCTATATTTTGCTAGCCTGTCCATCCCCAAAATAACATCAAACTCCATTAGATCAAACATATAGAGGTCTGCCTCAAATTCCTGACCTGCTATCACTATAGGACATCCCCCCATATAACTCTCCACATCTAATGGTATCCCCGGTGGGTAGGGCTACCAACATAGGCTTACTATCCTCCGAGGGTTTCATCTTAGCCTTCTCTACTATAGCTCGTCCAACAAAAGAATAACTAGCACCAGAATCAAATAAAACAGAGACATTGTAGAGGTGGAGAGAGAAGGTACCCGTCACGACGCCTGCTTCATTCTCAGCCTCATCCTTCCTCATCACATACACCCGTCTTCCTACATTACGCGGCGGTTGTTGCTGTTGACGAGGCGGGTTTGCTGGCCTCCCTTGGTTGTTCTGATTTCTACCGGGACCACCCCGGTTTTGCTGTTGCGGCCTTTGGTTTCCGTTGTAGCCTCCCCGATTTCGATATGTTGACTGTGGGGCTCTCCAGTTTCCGTTGTTCCCATTGTTCCCACCATTTCCATTGTTCCCACCATTTCCATTGTTTCCACCATTATGGCCCCCCGACGGCTGTTGAGGGCACTGGCGTACATGATGTTGGAGGCTTCCACAGTTAAAGCATCCTCCTCTCATGATCCTTGCTTTACAATCTCGAGGGTAATGGCCAAATCGACCACAAACCTTACATATCGGAACATACGGTGGCCTACGCCCCGAAGACTAGTTTCCCTATCAGTTGTTGGGGCGGAACCTCTTCTCTTGGTAGGGTTGAGGTGGGTTGAAACGGGGCGGTTCCTTCCTCTTGAGCCCCTGAGTGCCAAGTTGTCGTTCCATGTCGTGTATTACCCTGTCCACAGTTGATGGAGGTGCTCCATCAAGCATCCAAAGTTCAGCACCAAGTGAGCAGGAGCCAGCATCAGGAGCAGCAACGACCTCACCATCTTCAGCATCAAACACTGATATCCAGGAGTGTTTCATGATGGTCCAACAAGTCATGAGGTTGTCCAACAACAGCAGCATCATCACCAACAGCAACAGCCAACCAGTGAGGCTATTTCTCAATTCCATATCTTTGGATTGAGGTCCTTACCAGTGCTTTGAAGATTTCACTTTAGAGCTGTTGAGGACTTTCCAGCTCACTGAAGATGTGTGCCAGTTCTAAGGTCCTCTATGAAGACATCACTTCTGGAACTGTTGAGGATATTCCAGTTCTGTGAGGTGATCCAACATTGAGGTCCTCCATGAAGGCTCACTTCCGAGCTGTTGAGGCCATTTCCAGCTTGTGAGGTGATATAACCGTTTGTAATAAAGAAAACGCGTTTGTTTAGAGTTTTATTTCATTTTATTTTAAAGTTATCCAGTTTGTAATGAGGCTTAACTAGCTTGCTAAATTAGTTAAGTAGCTTAAGCTTAATTAGTGAGTTTCTTGAGCAAGGGGAAACCCTTAATCATCTAGCTCAACCCTAGCTTTATATAGCTTGTAATCGGCAGCTTGAGGTCATTATCTATCAGTGAAATTAATAGCATTTTGAGTGCCTTGATTGAGCCTCCTGTTTGTGAGTGACGTTAAACTCTCATTTTGGTTAATTCTACTACAGTAGCAAGGATTTGGCAATCCTTGTGGTGGGTGTAGAGCTTGATAATCTCGATGGTGGTGTGCCTGTATCCATTAAGGTCATTCAGTCCATTGCCCTTGATGTTCTAGCTGTGGTGGGTCTGTATCAGCTTGAGCCTCAAGACTATCCTCGGTTACTGTTTGATTGTAAGTTTGTTCATCCGATCATCTTTTATCATCATCCATTTCATCCATTTGTTCATTGGTGTTCATACTCTGTTTTGGAGGAGGTTATAATCGATTTTCTGTGAAGTCTGTTTTGGGTGCATTTATATTTGATTCTCTGTTTTGAGGCCAGATTGTGTGCGAGTGTTGTTAATGTGGTGTACTGTGAGGTCAATACTCTGATCTTAGGACCTTGCATACATCATAATTGGTATCAGAGCTGAGTAACATCTTGGAGGAAGTTTTGTTTGTGTTATTTGAGTTGTTTATAATGTCGGGCTGTAGTAAACACCTGAGGAAGTAGCAGAACAAGCCTTGAGGGAGAAGGAGGAAATGGAAGGGAGAATGAAAATTATGAGTGAACAGTTACAATATTATATGAGGTTGCACAGGAGAGAGATGAATAGAGAATCTGATGTGGAGTCTGAAGAAGAAGAGGAGAACCCTTTTAGTTGATCTGGAGGAGGAGGAAGACCTAGGTATCACAGAAGAAGGAGGAATGTAAGGAGATCACCTAGGAGTAGTGTTAGTGAATCGAGGAGTAGGAGTGAGAGGGAAGAAAGGAGAGAAAATAGAAGAGTTGAGAAATTGGATTTCAAAATAGATATTCCAGAATATGGAGGAGAGTTGGATCCTGATGTATTTTTGGATTGGTTGCAAACAGTGGAGAGAGTGTTTGATTTGAGGGAGTTGTCTGATGAGAACAAGGTGAAGTTGGTTGCATTGAAACTGAGGAAATATGCATCTACATGGTGGAACGACTTGCAAAGAAGGAGAGAAGAGATCAATGAGCCTAAAGTCAGTACATGGGTTGAAATGAGGCAGAAGCTTAAGGAGAAATTCTTACCTGAAAGTTACATGAAGGAAAATTATTTCAAGCTCCAACACTTGGTCCAGGGTAACAAATCTGTTGAGGAGTATACCAAGGAGTTTGAGCATCTACTGTGGAGTGTAACATGAAGGAAAATGAGGTGCAGACATATGTGAGGTATCTTGCAGGGTTGAATGAAAGCATCAGAAATGTGGTTGAGCTTCAGGTGTATCATTCACTTTATGAGCTGAGTTCTTTGGCTCATAAGGTGGAATAGCAGAAGAAGGCCCAAAGGAAGGAGTATGGAAGCAAGTACCCAGCCAAAGCCTATCCTCAAACCAAATCAGATCATTACCACAAATCTTATAACCCACCTCAAAGAACCTATCCATCCCCACAACCACAAACCAGATACCCAGCCCCTAAACCACCTCAAACACAATCCCAAAACCCCCCACAAAGAACCCCAGTCCCTACCAATCGACCATTCCCTGAGAGGAGATGTTTTTGATGTTAAGGTCTTGGACATCTAGCCTCAGAATGTCCAAAAAGAAGGGCAGTGACCTTAGCAGAATATCAAAAGACCTTTGTTTGTTGAACTGAGGCGATTGTTGAGGAGGAACAGTTTGATGAACCTGAAGGAGATCCTGTGTATGATGAAGAGGAAGTTGAGGCCAGACCTAATGAAGGTGAAATGTTGGTGATCAGGAGGATCCTTAGCAGTACAACAGTTGATGAGGAAGCTGAGCAGAGGGAGAATATTTTTCACACTCGATGCACTGTTCATGGGAAGATATGTTCCTTGATTATTGATGGAGGCAGCCGTACCAATGCAGCCTCACAGACTATGGTGCAAAAGTTGAATTTGCAAACCTGTCCTCATCCAGCACCTTACACCATCTAGTGGTTAAGTCAAAGCAGAGGTATCAAAATTTCATCCAGATGCCTTGTGAATTTTTCAATTGGTTCTATTTATAAAGATGAAGTGTGGTTGATGTTATACCTATGGATGCATGTCATTTATTGTTGGGAAGACCTTGGTTGTTTGATCGATCTGTTAACCATGATGGAAGAGCCAATACATATTCCCTTAACCTGAACCACAAGAAAATTGTTCTCACCCCACTTAAACCATCCCAGCTCACAAAAAGAACCAAGAACCTGATTGTTGAACCATCCCTTGATGTGATTTTACCTGCTGAATATCATGAGTTCTGTGAACAGAAGGAGTTACTTTTGCTTGATCTTGATGAAGAACCATCCTCATAAAATGAGCCAGCCCCACAAAATAGCCATCCTTTATTCCAACCCATCCTAAACCAGTACCTACATGTTTTTCCAGAGGAAATGCCACCAGATTTACGCCCTAAAAGAGACATCCAGCATAAAATTGATCTCATCCCAGGATCTATCTTACCAAACAAACCAGCCTATAGAATAACCCCAGCTAAAACCAATGAGATCCAGAGGCAAGTTGATGAGTTGTTGGAGAAAGGAATGATTAGAGAGAGCTTGAGCCCTTGTGCAGTGCCAGCTTTGTTGGTTCCTAAGAAAGATGGAAGTCAGAGGATGTGTATTGATTGTAGAGCCATCAGCAAAATTACTATTAAGTATAGATATCCTATTCCAAGACTTGAGGATATGCTTGATGAGCTCCATGGTTCAACTGTGTTTTCAAAGATTGACTTGAGGAGTGGATATTACCAGATCAGAATTTATGAGGGAGATGAGTGGAAGACAGCCTTTAAGACTAAAGGAGGTTTGTATGAGTGGTTAGTCATGCCTTTTGGTTTAACAGATGCACCTTCAATATTTATGAGACTTATGAACCAAGTTTTGAAACCTTTGATTGGGAAGTATGTTGTTGTTTATTTTGATGATATACTCATTTATAGCCAGTCTGAGGAGGATCATGTGAAACACTTGAGGAGTGTTATGGAAATCTTGAGTAGAGAGCAGTTGTATGGGAACCTCAAGAAGTGTCAATTCTTCACCAGCCATGTTATATTCCTTGGTTATATTGTGACATCAGAGGGTATTCAAGTGGATGAAGAGAAGGTTAAAGCCATCAGAGAGTGGCCAGTTCCTACATCAATTCAGCAAATTAGAAGTTTTAATGGGTTAGCATCTTTTTACAGGAGGTTTGTGAGGAACTTCAGCACTATTTTAGCTCCTATGACTGAATTAGTGAAGGGGAAGAGCTTTACTTGGACACCAGCTGCACAGAAAGCTTTTGAGGAGGTCAAAAGGTAGTTAACCTCAACACCAGTTTTGGCATTACCTTGTTTTGCCAAAGTCTTTGAAGTGGAGTGTGATGCCTCAGGCGTGGGCATTGGAGCAGTGTTGACTCAAGAAGGAAAACCAGTAGCTTATTTCAGTGAGAAACTCAATGAGGCCAAGAGGAAGTACAACACATATGATAAGGAGTTTTATGCCATCATTAGAGCTTTGCAACATTTGAGGCATTATCTGATTGGAGCTGAATTTATTCTGCACAGTGATCATGAGGCCCTCAAATTCATTCAAGGGCAGCATAAACTCAACACTAGGCATGCTACTTGGGTGGAGTTCATGCAACAATTTCATTTTGTGATCCATCATAAATCTGGGAAGCTTAACAAAGGAGCTGATGCATTGTCCAGGAGGTATTTGTTGTTGCAAGTTTTGGATGCAAGAGTGCTTGGGTTTGAACAGTTGAAAGCTTTGTATGAGAATGATGAAGATTTTGGAGAGTTGTACCAAAAATGTCAGGGACATCCTCAAAGTCTATACCATATAGACTAGGGATTTCTTTTCAAAGGAGCAAGGTTATGTATTCCAAGGAGCAGTTGTAGGGAGTTGTTGATCTCTGAAGTTCATGGAGGTTGCTTGGCAGGACATTTTGGTATTGAGAAGACCCTTCTTATGCTGAAGGAACATTACTGTTGGCCTAAAATGAGGAAGGATGTTGAGCATTGGGTCAGGAGGTGTGCTACATGTCAGATTGCAAAGAGTCATAGCTTACCTCAAGGGCTATACACACCTTTGCGCTTCCTATGATCCTTGGGAGGACATCAGCCTAGACTTCATTGTTGGTCTACCAAGAACTCAAAGAGGAAAAGATTCAATCATGGTAGTTGTGGACAGATTCAGCAAAATGGCTCACTTTATTGCATGTCATACAACTTTTGATGCTGTGAGGATAGCTGAATTGTATTTCCAGGAGGTAGTGAAACTCCATGGTGTTCCCAGGAGTATGGTGTCTGATAGGGATGTCAAATTCCTAAGTCATTTTTGGGTCACTCTTTGGAAGAAGTTGGGTACCCAATTGAAGTATAGCACAGCTTGTCACCCCCAAACTGATGGGCAAACAGAGGTCACAAACAGGACACTCGGAACACTATTGAGGTCACTGATATCACAAACAAAATAAGATGGGACACCCTCTTGTCTCATGCTGAATTTGCTTTCAATAGAGCACCATCAAAGGCAACTGGCCTTTCCTCATTCCAGGTTGTCTATGGTAGAAATCCTATAACTCCATTGGATTTATCCCCACTAACAAATTCTGTGAGGTTTAGTTATGAAGCAGGTAAACATGCAGAGGACATCAAGAAGCTTCATCGAAGTCGTGAGAAGATCACCAAGTATTCTGAGCAAGTTTCTACATCAGCAAATAAGCATAGGAGGAAGATGGTTTTCAATCCAGGAGAACTAGTGTGGATTCATCTAAGGAAGGACAAATTTCCAAGCAAGAGGAAGGGAAAGTTGACCCCAAGATCAGATGGACCTTTTGAAGTGCTAGAGAGGATTGGAGACAATGCTTACAAGTTAGACCTTTCTGGAGACTATGGAGGCAGTGCTACATTCAATGTTGCAGACTTGAGGCCTTACTTTCCAGAACATGAAGACCTTCCAAGTTTGAGGACAAACTTTCCTCAATCTGGGGAGGATGATGGAGGTCCTCCATCAAGCATCCAAAGTTCAACACCAAGTGAGCAGGAGCCAGCATCAGGAGCAGCAACAACCTCACCATCTTCAGCATCAAACACTGACATCTAGGAGTGTTTCATGATGGTCCAACAAGTCATGAGGTTGTCCAACAACAGCAACATCATCACCAACAACAGCAGCCAACCAGTGAGGCTATTTCTCAATTCCATATCTTTGGATTGAGGTCCTCACCAGTGCTTTGAAGATTTCACTTTAGAGTTGTTGAGGACTTTTCAGCTCATTGAAGATGTGTGCCAGTTCTAAGGTCCTCTATGAAGACATCACTTTTGGAACTGTTGAGGATATTCCAGTTCTGTGAGGTGATCCAACATTGAGGTCCTCCATGAAGGCTCACTTCCGAGCTGTTGAGGCCATTTCCAGCTTGTGAGGTGATATAACCGTTTGTAATAAAGAAAACGCGTTTGTTAGAGTTTTATTTCATTTTATTTTAAAGTTATCCAGTTTGTAATGAGGCTTAATTAGCTTGCTAAGTTAGTTAAGTAGCTTAAGCTTAATTAGTGAGTTTCTTGAGCAAGGGGAAACCCTTAATCATCCAGCTCAACCCTAGCTTTATATAGCTTGTAATCGGCAGCTTGAGGTCATTATCTATCAGTGAAATTAATAGCATTTTGAGTGCCTTGATTGAGCCTCCTGTTTGTGAGTGATGTTAAACTCTCATTTTGGTTAATTCTACTACAGTAGCAAGGATTTGGCAATCCTTGTGGTGGGTGTAGAGCTTGATAATCTCGATGGTGGTGTACCTGTATCCATTGAGGTCATCCAGTCCATTGCCCTTGATGTTCTAGCTGTGGTGGGTCTGTATCAGCTTGAGCCTCAAGACTATCCTCGGTTACTGTTTGATTGTAAGTTTGTTCATCCGATCATCTTTTATCATCATCCATTTCATCCATTTGTTCATTGGTGTTCATACTCTGTTTTGGAGGAGGTTATAATAGATTTTCTGTGAAGTCTGTTTTGGGTGTATTTATATTTGATTCTCTGTTTTGAGGCCAGATTGTGTGCGAGTGTTGTTAATGTGGTGTACTGTGAGGTCAATACTCTGATCTTAGGACCTTACATACATCAACAGTGAGAGCAACATTAAGCATGTTCTTGTAGGAAGTGAAGTCACGCGATGACATACGGTCCTGAATCTTGCAGTTCAATCCATCCCAAAAACGATCCATCCTCAATTGTTCACTAGACACAAGGGTAGGTGCAAACCGAGATAGTTCGGTGAACTTAGTGGAGTAAGCGAGCACGCTAAGCTCTCCTTGGCGTAAGTTCATGAATTCCTTTTCCTTCGTCTTTTGAAGGGACATAGGATAAAACCGATCCTTCAGCACAACCTTAAAATGGTTCCAATCGAAACCTGGTTCGGTCCATATATCTTTCACACTGTCCCACCATAGATCGGCCTCCTCCTTCAGGTGGTATGCGCAAAATCCACCCTCAACTCCTCGGGACAGCGTGTTCTATCGAAAATCTTTTCAATCTCCCTAACCCAATCTTCAAAGACCTTGGGGTCAGCTACCCCTGTGTAAGTGGGCGGGTTAAAACTATTGAACCTATGAAGGAGAGCGGAGGGATCATCTTCCCTTTCTCCTCCTTGTCGATCCACCACTTTCCTCAGTAGGTCCTCGTGCTTGTTCAGCATCTCAATCATCAGCATGCTAGCAAGGTTGTTCCCTGGTGTTGTTGTACTCGACCCTGATAAAGTGAGCATACATTGGCACAGTTCAGTTGCGGTTTAAGGGCGCTGTTCGGCCGCAGCTGGTGTACGCTCTCGGGTAACATTATTGGAGTGAGAACCGTTCGTGTCCGACATCCTGGTTCAAGGAGGTCGATTCAGAGTACTTAAGGTTTAATCGCTCAGCGTAAAACACCAATTCTAAGGATAAACTATTCAATCCAGCTATCACATATAAGTACTAGGCAGATACAAAACTGTAACATATTTCAACAAGTAAGCCCATGTAATAGCATCATATTTCACATACTCTTTCATCGCACATCCTTTGAAAAGAAAGAAGAATACATATATATACTAACATCTTTAAAAAAATCAAAATCTATTATTTATAATACTTTGCACACCAGCGTAATAGTATGTATAACTATCCCCTATTTGGGGTTAACACACAAAGAAAATAGCACACCACACTCAAGGATATATCACAATCAAACTAACCACGCATAAGTAACTATAGCAACCAATCCTAATACTACTATTACTGTCCCACTCATATGATCTTCCTACACAGAGGGTTCTTCCTAGATGCAATCGAAGTCCAATCTGGGTCATCAGACTCATTCCCCAAGTCCTCCTCGGGGTCTTCTCCAATCTCCCAGTCCACCATAACCTCATCCTCAGGTTCGGTCTCCTGTTCGGCCTCATCAGCAGGTGCAGCTATAACTCCAGAGGTTACCTCGGGCTCAGAATCCTCCACGGAATCCTCCACAGAATCCTCCTCTGGATCTTACTCTGGGTCACTCTCAGGGTCCATGTCCATGACAGGTACTGGAGCTGAGTTCACTTGAACTCCTTCCACATCACGCCTCCAAATCCTAACAATCTTGGAAAAGACTTCCGGGATTCGGTGCTCTGAGTCCACTCGGTACCTCTTACACCAACAACACGGGTGGGGATACTCTTCGATCGGAAGTGGGGGTGGTAACAATAATGGTACAACATGGCCCCATCAAGGGTCTTCCCGAAGCGTGAGAAAAAATGCATTCGCCTGACTCTCCTCATTACCACGAAGGCATGAGTTTGGGACATCTTTGGTGTACTTGTCAATCTCGTGGTAGAGGTTAAGCATATGAGTTCCCAGTCTCTTCTTGGGAGGAATAGGGGTAAAACGATGGAAGCACGGGGTGGGATGATTGTAGCAGTGTGTGCGTTGAGCCATCCTACAGGGTTAGAACATATTAGCAACATAACAATTAATGACATAATCATGTAATCATAGGAAAACATCAAACCCTCTTTCCCATCCTACACTCATCACTCCGAATTTAGCTTTCTAGGGTCTAACTAAAACCTAAAGGACACTTAGGAGCTACTAGGTCCCAATCCAGAGCTCTGATACCATTCTGTAACGCCCCGGAAATTCAATTATAGAAAAGTCAAAGTCAAACTAACGTTAACGGAAAACTCAGCGGAAGTCTCAACTCTTATTTGGGCGTTACCGCCGTATCCCCGAAGGAATACAAACTAACAATCGTTCAACTATAATAAACTAAACAACTTCAAACTTAGAAACAAACTCAACATGACTAACTTCAAGTCTTTCTGAATTGACACATCACACAACTAATAAAAACTACGCGTGCCTAGTTTCACTGCTAATTCCCATTCCCAGCATATAGATCTTCACCTGAAAACAAAACATTTCAAAAATGAGGGGGAAATCTCAATAATGTCTACCCCTAACCGTTAAAAACAATTCAAGTTCATTTCAATTCATTTGAGGGAGAGGGAACAAGTCAAACATTTTCACAAACATTAACCCTTCTAATTGTTTTCCTTAACCCAACCAATTCATTTTATTATGCGGGCGAAATATCAATTCCATAAAGTAACATCGCCTACCAAAGGCATTAAAACATTCGCCTACCAAAGGCATCAAAGATAATAATCTCCTACCAAAGGCATAAACAATAATCGCCTACCAAAGGCATTAAAACATTCGCCTACCAAAGGCATCAAAGATAATAATCTCCTACCAAAGGCATAAACAATAATCGCCTACCAAAGGCATCAAGAATCGCCTACCAAAGGCATCAATATAATTGCCTACCAAAGGCATCAAAATAATCGCCTACCAAATGCATCAAAGTAACCGCCTACCAAAGGCATCAACAGAATAAACCCGCTTAATGTTTCACTTGAGTTAATAGTATATTATTCAAACTCAGCTCACAACTCTCAAGTCAAACCCAACCCATGTTATCAAAACTAAACTCAAAGCTACTTATAAAAGACCATCTCAATTTCAATAACTCATAAATCAACAATTACAAACAAATATTAAAAACATATGACCACATTTTCTACATAAAGTCCATTTTCGGGATGCAATTCTCAAAACAGATTAGAAAACATTAAAACACATTTAAAGAGCATCCCAGTAGGGATTAGAGCATAGACATTACTTGGTTAACTTCACTTCACAGCATAAATGAACACACTTGAGCTCACTAACGACGCGAATTAGCTCGGGCCAAGAACAGATTAGGGTTTCTGGACTTGGTGTTTTCCGGGCAACCAGGCGGTGACGGCTCCGGCAGCGAGGGCGATGGTGCGACGACGTCTGGGTGGCGCGACGTCCGGTGGTGACCTGAGAGCGGCAACAGGCGGCGGTTTGGGCAGTGGGGGCGAAGCAGAGGCAGAAGAGAAAGAGAGAAAAAGAGGGAGAGAGAGAGAAAGGAAGAGAGTGTGCCCGTCAGTGGTGGTTGGGGCGATCTCCAGCGATGCAGGTGGCGGCGGCGCGGCGGTGGTGGGGTTGGGACGGCAGACACATGGAGAGAGAGAGGGGGTGGTGTAGGGGTAGGGTTTGAGAGGAATTAGGGGTTGAGAGAGAAAAGTTAGCTTTTATACTAATCTAAAAATTAAGGCCCAACTAATACTCTTAATCCTAACCCAACCCAAAACTAAAACAATTAAAATCTGATTTTTCTAGAAAAACAAACTAAAACAATAATAATAGTAATAATAATAATAATAATAATAATAATAATAATAATAATAATAATAATAATAATAGTAATCACATAACAAATAATATTCTCATAATTATTCATATAACAGTTTTAATAAACACAATAATATTAATAATAATACTAATAATAATTAGAGTAATACTAATAATACTAAAACCCATGAAATTACCCTTGTTAGTCCCTCAACGATCCTACGAGCTCAAGTGTTAGCAAAAATAAACACAAACGAATAATAAAAAATTAACGAAGTCAAACCTAATTTACTAACGACGTCACGGTCAACATCTTTGGATTTTTCGGGGTTTTACATCAATAGACCCAATACTCCTAGGAGTCCTAGCAAGCGTGTTTAGGCTCAGTTTTGAGCCTAAATCTTACTCTTATCACTTGAAATTTGAGTTTGTCTGTTCCCTTAATAAACTTTTCTTAGTTGATTTTGTAGGTTGATTCGGGATGGAGTTGTGGAGACAACAAAGTTCATTCGCGCTTAGACTCCTCCTCAGGACACCAAGGAAGTCACCCCGGTGCTGAATGTACAGCCTGGAACCACGAAAGCGAGACATCAGAGACCCAAGACGAAGGGTTAAAAAGCCCAAGTTCCAGAAAGGTCATGGGCGTAACCCCCATTGTAGCGC
Source organism: Portulaca oleracea (assembly GCA_029582165.1). Lineage (NCBI taxonomy): Eukaryota > Viridiplantae > Streptophyta > Magnoliopsida > Caryophyllales > Portulacaceae > Portulaca > Portulaca oleracea. The sequence continues at coordinate 975,854 of CM055881.1, read as the reverse complement.
CCGTGACCAAGGAAGCAGAAAAAGGGAGGAAAATGCCGAGAAGGGTCACGGGGCGTGACCTCCATTGGTAGCGCTCGTGACCAATTTTTGGAGGAAAATGGGCCAAAATGTCGAGAGGGGTCATGAGCGTGACGACCCCTGATAGTGCCCGTGACCTTGCAGAGGAAATCCAAGGATTGTCCTGCACAGAAAGGTAGCGGGCGTGACGACCAGAGGTAGCGCCCGCTACCCCAGTGAAGAATTGGAAATCGCGGACCAAAATCGCCTCGTCACGGGCGTGACCTCCTGGGGTAGCGCCCGTGACGACCATGTCCTCCGGAAAAAAGAAGCCAAAACGACTGTGTTTTGTGTTATTTTCTCCCATGTATATATACTCTCTCCCTAATTAAACCTAACAATTTTTATCATATCATTCTCCCTCTTTTTTAGAGTTCTTATTACTTAGCACTTCTTTCTAGGTAGATTTCATTCTCTTCTTCTCCAAAAACATCATTTATTATACTTACTTTGGAGCTATAATGCAAGCAAAAGTTTATTATTGAAGATTTATTACCCAAGTATCTTGGAATATTTCTCTTATTCATTATTACCATCCTAGTTCTTCATTTGGGTAATGTTCTTTCATCCTTTTAATACTTATTTAGTTAACTTTGGTTATTGTTAGCTTTTATTTTCTTGCTTTTATGTTCTTGGTTGTTAATTAATACTTGTTTAAGTGCTTAATCCTGTGTTTAACATTATTTCTTCTTATCTTTCATCTTCTAGCATCATGTATAGGGTTCATTAGTATGATTAGTGGCTAATTTCTTTGTGGCTTAGGCGAAGGTTTTAACCCTTAATGGGATCTCTTTTCTAAGATTGGGCTTAGTTAGGGCATTAGACCTTTTTTATGAGGTTTTCATTTAATCACCCTCTAGGCTATAGGGTTTAGTTGAGGCGAGAGTTCGCTAAACCTACTTAAACATGGTCTTGGGTAGTTAAATGGAATATTCGAACGAATTCTCATTCATTTAGGGGATGTGTTCGGGTAGCGTGAATCACATATCAAACCTTCGAATTGATGTCGTCATTCATTTGGTGGACTAACTTTGAGGGGCAATCCAGAATAATCTCGGGAGAGGCTCCGGAGTGGCTTTATTCTTGCGATAACCCGACCTCTATCTAGGCCTAATGTCTTAACCGAGACTACCTCATGTTAGAGTGACCATTAGGTGGTGAAAAACCGACCCTCGAGCCTCCCTTCTCCTTGATTACATCCGTGCTTTTATTCCGTTTTAATTGCTTGTTTCGTTTAGTTCGTTTCCAAATCATCTATCCCCATTTCCTTCTTTTTACCTTAAACTAGACTCCATTGTGGAAATTTTGACACAAAAAGGCCCCTTGCTCCCTGCGGATACGATATTAACCCCAGCTGTACTGCAATCTAACAAGGCGCCAGACAATAGATGAGTAGTAATGTAGTACTTGTGTTTTTATTTTTTCAAAGGAAAAACATTATATATGTTTAAATTTTAATGGGTCCATAGGTGGGGTCTATGGGTCCATGCTTGGACTCGGACGGGTCCCGCTATATTTTTTTAAGACCCGGATCCGCCCCAGACACACCTGGACCAAACTTTTTGGACCTAGACCCGTCTTAATGTGTCGGGTTCGATAGGGTCTGGGTCAGGTCAGATAGGGTCTAGGCCGGGTCCAGGACCCACTGCCATCCCTAATCTGAATGCACCTTCAAACAATAAACATGCTTGTCTACAAGATAATACAGCCTAGCTAGAAGCAGTTCGTTCTATCGAGCAATCTAATTGGGGCCAGGCGAATTCAAGTATGGCAAGATATGTGTTACAAAAGTTCTAATTTTTTCTGAAAAATCATGTTCCTCGTTGACGTGTCACCCCCTTTTCATTACTCCCTGCCATTTGAAGAGTCATCGCCTAAATCTATGGAGACAACTCCAATTAATATATGGCTTCAATTTTCGAAAAAGTAAGGTGTTGGTCTGACATCCTCCACCACACAACATCGCAATGTCCTCATTGGAACTACCACAGAGGGCCTCTGCCTACAGTATTGTATGAAAGCGCAAAATTGCAAACCAAATCATGGAAATATCTTCATCTTATCTCCTACCATCTTCTATTCTGTTAATATCTCAATATATTCCCCTCCTCTATTGTCGCAGAACTAAGAAGGAAAATCTGGGGAAGAAAGCTTCCAAGAATATGCTAATTGAGGATCTGCATAAACAAGGAAAGAATCCACAAACCAAAGGAAGCTCTACTTAGAGCCGTTGCAGCGCGAAAAAAGGAGAGGAATCAAGAATGATGAGTATAAATAGACTCAAAAAAACGGCTAAAACAAGTATTCGATTTCAAGTGAAGATATATTGAAGTGTAGAAAATTTTGAGTGAAAAATTTCAGAGTGTAACCACTTGTGATAAGTGGTGAGTTGAGTTGTAACCAGAGTGTGTTCTGGTAATCGGGTCATCACATTTTCTCTATAACTGTAAAACAAGTGAAACGTTATTCAGTGAGTACCTGCTTCACCTATTGTATGGTGAGGAATACTTATAGGATCAAGAATTAGGATCCTCCCTTGTAAGCAGAATCTGAGGTCCTCACGATCTCCATTCTGCGGAGTGCTCCATTCTCTTCTCCCTTTAAATTCCCAGTTTCTAGTTTCAATAAAATAACAAGGTTTCTGGTTGATATTTGAATGTGCTTGAACTTCAACTAGTATTGTATTGTTAACGTCCCGAGTGTTTTGGTACATAAATATTTGACAACCCTATTCACCCCCCCTTTAGGGTTCTTTCAAGTGGTATCAGAGCAGGTCCACTGAACCAAGAGTTTAACCACTCTGTGGAAAAGATCATGACGGGAATCAACACTAATGAAACTGCACAAGGACGATCATGGAAGAGACGGATGGAAGTTTTCCTCAAAGTCCAAGACGAAGATCTCTGGATCGTTATCACTAAAGGAGTCATGGAGTCAAGACCTCATTGATCACCTTGAAGATGCTCAATGAGATGTTTGGTTGGATTGTCTAAGTTATCAAGGATATTTTGGGTGTACTAGAGCCTACAAGACTGTGCACCATTGCTTCCATCAAGGAGGTTTCCAAAACAGTCAATGACGTCCTCAAAGGAATAGTCAAGGACATCATCAAAATAGAAAATGAGAAACCAAAGCAAGTCCTAGCTTTTGGCCAACAAGAATCATTTAAGGTTCATCCATAGGTGAACAACCTACCGGTCAAGGAGGTCAGCCTCAAAGTTTCCAGAGCCCAGCAAGCAGCACTAACCTCCAAGGATTGATCATGTCAGTCTTTGCTAAGGACCTCAGCAATCATGCTGCCAACGTCCTTAGGACACGCTCGGTCTTAAACCTGGATTTATCTACTTGATTGCATGAGTATGTGTGGACATTTTTCCTCGTCGTTCGGGCTTCCGAACGTCCATGCAGGATTGAGGGTGTGACTTGGTGATTTGTGCTGGGGTTTAACCTTTGAAAACTCTTTAAGGAATTAATCATACATTTCATGAATAATATCTTGTAAAATCACTTTCCTTTTACTTATGCATTTTATGAGTCCTTGAATTAAACCTTTAAGAGTGAACATCCACTTGTTCCAAACTCTTCTAAATTTAACTCAATTTGCTCATTGAAATGTTAGGCTCGGAAGAAAGAGAGTTATGCTAATATTATTTAGAAATATACAAAGAACGCCTTAAAGTTGCATCGGTACATTGTAAAACCATGTTAGCCGTAGTTTATGCAATCGCCGATGTGTTTTGGTTCGAAATGGGAGTCGTCACCCGACTTTTTAAAGAGAAAATCCAAGAAAAGCTAAAAAGAAAACAAGAAAGACTTCGCCTGCGTCACCCAAGAATGGATCTGGGGGTAAGGTTACAAACTCGAAAGGTAAAAACCTTAAGAGTTCGCCTCTCACAAAAGGAAAGACTCTACTAAAAGTTTTAAATATGCTTTTGATAACATTTGGAAGGGAGATAAATAAGAACTTTATAGAATTATTTCATCGAACAAGCAAAAGAATGAAAGAAAGAAAGATACATCATGTACACCACTTTATTTACATAAGGAAGAACACATAAAAGCTTACATTGTAACATTTTAGGGGGAAGCCTTGCCTATCCTTTGTTGTAGTGCTTGAACTTGACTTGGATTAGCCTTTTGAAAGCCTTGAATACTCTCTTGAATATGCCAAAATGGTGCCAAAAGTGGACGGAGAAAAGTATGGAAAATGGGGTGAGAAAAAGGGTAAGAAAAGCTGGTGTTTTGGGTAGTAGAAGGGTAGGCTTTTTATGGAGTTTTATGAAGTTTATGGGGGGGGGGGGGATAATGGAAGGTAAGATGAGAATAGAGATAAAGGAGCTTAAGAGGGTAGGGAAATAGAGATAATAATGGTAGGAAAGTGATGGAGAAGGATAGGAAAACGTTAGGAAAAGGAACTCTTTTTGTGGGTTTTTAGGATAGTTTTGTGATGTTTTTGGGAGGTTTTATGGGAGATTTATGTAGGGATAAGGGAGGTGTAATGTGGTTTGTAAGACCTCGGTTTTGTCGTTCTCTCTCAGGGAGCTGGCGGCCTTGGTCATAGAAACTAAGTCAATGGTCGGGATGAGATTGCTAAGGTAAGGATATCAGTTTGAAGGGATCACAACGCAAGAAACAAAGCTAAGGTCGGTCAAGGAATGGAAAATGGGCTTCGGAGGTTTTCGGGATGCAAACGGGGATGAGGAAATGGGTTTTGCAATAAGAGAGTAACGAGAAGGGGAAATCAAATGGTAACTCCGTTAGAAAATACCCACCGGGCTTCCTCTTTCAAGGATAGTTCGGATTAACTTCCCCAAAGTCCATCGACAGACCCGGGGGAGTTAATGGAACGAAATTTCCTAGTTAGTTTCTATTCGCTTTCGCGAACTAGAATACTAACTATCCTAATCCTAACCTTCCAACAAGCGTTGGATGTATTCGGGATGCTTTCGCACCTAAATACATCCCACTTGAGGGAAGGATAGGATTGGGAAATTGATTTCCCAACTAATTACTCACTAATATTGCTAACCCAAACCTAATCACCCATTCACACCCTTAATTACCCCCTAACCCATAGGGTTTCTAGCCACTAATCATGACACTAACTATGCTAACAACATCCAAACCAAACCTAATAAACATGATTTCTAACATCAAACAACCATAAACAAGCAAGATAATCAAATAACAAGCAAGAACAATTAAAGAACAAGTAAAGTAATTAGCAAAGTAATTAATAAAGGAGTTAAGGGAAGAGAAAACTTATCAAAGTGCTGTAGATGAACAAGAGAAGGCAATAAAAAGATGACCCAACAATCTTTCAATTGTTTGAATCTCCAAATCTTCAATAACAAACACAAATTTCCAAAATCCTAGATAAATCTCTCACTAATCTCTCTCTAAAACTCCTATTTACAAGTTGAAAATTGTCTAAGTCTCTCTCCCTTAGATGCCCGTAAGAAATCGTGAAAGAGAGATATATGTACAAGTGAAAATTGGTTGGCAAAACGCAGCACTTCAAGCCGAAAACACGCGCAGGACATAGGGAGACCGTGGTCACGGTCTAGGAGATCGTGGCCACGGTCTCATTCTGTCCAGTGTTTAGACCCGATTTCGTGTCTAAATACCGCCTAAATCCTTAGGCTTTTGACTTGTTTCGCAGTTGCTTTAATAACTTTTAATGCGTTTTAGTTACTTTTGTAGTTTCCGAAGGGTTTCACTCAAAACGATTCTAAATGGGCCAATTTTGCTCCAATCTTGGGAATCCCGAGATTCCCTAAGATTCCACGAGCCCTGGATGTGTCAAAGGCAGCGGATTAGAAGGGCCGGTCATGAAGAAAGGCAGCGGAAGCGGAAGCAATGGTTGAAGAGCCTCCTGAAGAAAACTGTGGCCGAGAGACACCGTGGCCACGGTCACCTTGACCATAGCCACAGTGTGATTGAGCCAAGACCTAAGGAAGAAGCCTTGCAACCGAGACAGACCGTGGTCACGGCCACTCTGACCGTAGCCACGGTGGGATCCTACCCTGCCCAAGGAAGAAGCTGGCCGAACTAGACCGTGGCCACGGTCTCCCATGACCGTAGCCACGGCGGTGCGAAGGAGCGAAAAGTTGTCAGCCCTAATCGCCCTGACCGTGACCACGGTGCTTGGGGACCGTACCCACGGCGGTGCGAAGCGAAGAGGAGAAATCTCCTGCCTTACGCAGGACCGTGGCCACGGTCACCCTGACCGTGGCCACGGTCCCCTGCGGGTGAGTTTTGTCTGTTGTGTAAAATGATGAGTTTTGAGTAACAACCTTGATTACTATTTAATGTACTTAGGTCATTTTAGACCGGGGGGAAGAGACAACAGTTTTTATCTATCTTTTATGATACTTTAGCACTCTTTATCACATTTTTAAGTCTTAGATTAGGGAGATTTAGGAAGATCTTTGCTGAGGTTATTGGTTCTTGTATTGGATTCTCTTGATTATTATTGGAAGTTTAAAGATTATTCTCAACTTTGGAGCATTGGAGCTTGATTATTCTGAAGTTTTCCCCCTTGTCATCACAATCCATGAGCATTTCTTAATCCCTCTAATTTATTGCTTATTTATTAATTTCTGTTTTTGATATTGTTGTTGTTGTTGAGTGTTTATTGTTATCTTGTTTACTCGATTAAGCATGAATGAAGTTGTTGATGTTATTATCATGATAGTTAGGATGTTTAGTTGCTAGAACTTTAATGGGTTAGAGAGATATTAAGGGTATGAATGGGTGATTAGGTTTGGGTTAGCAATATTAGTGAGTAACTAGTTAGGAAATCAACTTCCTAATCCTATCCTTCCCTTAAGTGGGATGTAATTGGGTGCGAAAGCATCCCGAATACATCCAACGCTTGTTGGACGGTAGGAATTAGGATAGTTAGTATTCTAGTTCGCGAAAGCGAATAGAAACTAACTAGGAAATTCCGTTCTATTAACTTTCCTGGGTCTGTCGATGGATTTTGGGGAAGTTAATCCGGACTATCCTTGAAAGAGGAAGCCCGGTGGGTATTTTCTAACGGAATTACCATTTGATTTCCCTTTCTCGTTACTCTCTTGTTGCGAAACCCATTTCCTCATTCCCGTTTGCATCCCGAAAGTCTCCCGACACCCATTGTTTCACCTTTTTGACTGAACATAGTGTGTTTGTGAGGTTTTTACCCTAAATTCTATCATCCTTTCATGATCGTAAACCATACCTAGAGCCAACTAGCTGCAGCTAAGGCCCCTAGCTCCCTGTGGAAGAACGATAAAACCGTGGTCTTACAAACCACTCGACTAACAAAATGGCGATTCTTGTGAGCAGCGCACCTAGCTTAGCTCTTTGTCTTTAGGTTGTTTAAAGATCATTTCATTGCTAGAGATTTTGTTATCCTTGGTTACTGGAAATTTGATTCTTCTGTTTGTTCCTTTTGTGCATGCGGACTCGCTCTCGACGAGGCCAAACTCCTGTAACTCCACCGAACCCGAATCCGGAGAGTATTATTCGACAAGCTAACGCCGGTTCGAGACGAGCTAGACAACAAAGGGAGCGAGGGACGATCGAAATTCCAATGGCTGACGGAGAGCAAATTCCACCCCGTACCTTAGCATCATATTCCTTACCATCGTCGGGTACGGGAGGCGATCCCATCACATTACCAGAATTACCACCGAATGCATCGTTCGAGTTCAAGCCATATTTATTGGAAATATTTGAGAACACCCCGTACCATGGAGGAGAGCATGAAAATCCTATTGACCACATCAACAGATTCGAGCAACGCATCGGCTTCGTACAAATGAATGGAGTTTCCGCCGAATACATGAAGTTTTTCCCTCTTACCTTGAAGGGGAAAGCATTATTATGGCTCAACACGTGTCCGCCCGGAACTTATTCAACATGGGATGCCCTTAGCCGCGACTTTCTTTAAAGGTTTTTCCCCCAATGATGAGACGTGTTGGTTGAGGCAAGCCATCATGAGCTTCAAGCAAGAGCCCGATGAGTCGTTATTCGAAGCATGGGGGAGATTCAAAGGTCTCCAACGGAGGTGTCCACATCATAATCTTGAGGATTGGTTATTATTGCATCACTTCTATTCCGGATTGAGTAGCTCTTTGCGAGAATCCATCGATCATGCCTCGGGGGGCATGTTCCTCAAGAAGACGGCGGAGGAAGCAAACGTATTTCTTCACGAGCTATCTCAAAATTCTCCTCATTGGGGAGGCGGCCATAGTCCAAGAGATGGTGCTCCTCTAGAAAGCAACCCTACCATTAAATTTCTCATGAATGCCGTTCTTGAGATGCAACAAAAGGCAGCTTTGGAGGAAACCACAAGGCAAGTAAAGGCGGCCCAAGAAGTACTTATGCTTATTCCGGATGCCCGAGTCTTGGTATGTGATTTTTGTGGAGGGTCACATTCTTCGAAGCGATGTGAAGAGTATCAAACCGAGCAAGTCCAAGCCATCTATCCCAACAATAACCTCTCCTATACCAATCAAACCCCCATTCGTCCCCGTGGGAATTACGCCTACAACCAACAAGCTCCCCTAAACCAAAACCCACCCCCCGGTTTCCCAAATCAAAATCGCCGCCAATACCACCAAAACCACCACCAAAATCCTCACCAAGGTCAATCTTCCCAAATGCCCAAACCATCACAACAAGAAACCCTTGACCAAACCCTCCAAAAGTTGGCCTTAACTCAAGAGAAGATAGCCTTATCTCAAGAAAAAATGGCCTTAGACTGAGAAAAAGACCAAACTCGCATTAAGAACCTCGAGTTACTATTGGCCCAATTGGCACAACAGTCTCAACCTATCCAATCTTTGCCTAACCAATCCCAACCTAACCCAAAAGGGCAACTTAATGCGATTACTTTGAGGAGTGGCAAGGAGATTGCTGGACCTAGAATGATGGGAGAGGAGGTTTTGGGTGACAAAGAAGGTGATGTGGTGGATATCTCGGACGAGGAAGATTTGTTGGAGAAGCGGGAAAGTGAGTTAGTATTAGGTGAGGAAGTTGAGAGAGCACATGAGGATGAATTAGGAGAGTCTAGTAAAGAACAAGAGGAGATAGAGAAGTTAAGGAAATGGAAAGGAAAAATGGTGGAAGAAGAACCAATCCAGATTATTGAGAAGCCAAAGCTACCTTTTCCCGATCGGTTAGCAAAACCAAAATCTGATGCAAAGTTTTCAAAATTCATTGAGATGCTCAAGAAGCTTCAAGTGAACATTCCATTTCTTGATGCCATCTCTGAAGTTCCGTCCTTCAAGAAGCATTTGAAGGAGCTTCTCACGAGCAAGAGAAGAATTCAAGAGAAATCTACGATCCATTTGACGACGGATTGTAGTGCAATTATCGATAACAAATCACCGGAGAAATTAGCCGACCCCGGAAGTTTTTCTATTCCATGCACCATTGGTGATATGCGGATTGGTTGTGCCCTTTGTGATCTAGGAGCAAGTGTAAGTGTCATGCCTTATTCGATTTGCAAGAAGTTAAATCTCGACGATCTTGCTCCTACAACAATTAATCTTAAATTGGCCGACCGTTCCGTGCGAAGACCGTTGGGAATATTGGAAGACATCCCCGGTCCAAGTGGGGCGATTTTTAATTCCTTGTGATTTTGTGATTTTGGAGATAGAGGAAGATTACAACATCCCTATTATTTTGGGAAGGCCATTCCTTACTACGGCGGGAGCCATTATTGATGTGAAGAATGGAAGCATGTCGTTGAATGTCGGGAATGAAAGCATAATTTTTCAACTTGAGGGGTCATTGAAAGGTCCTTCATATGGGGACTCATGCTATGCCATTGATATGATGGAGTTCCTTGTTGATGAGTATATTGAGGACTCCCATCTTCTTGAATCTATTTGCGATGATCCCTTGGGAGCTTGCTTATTGGAGTCCTTCCAATTTGAGACCGACGGCACCGATATTACTTTCTTCACCAACCTTCTTGACTCTTCACCCATGCATAAGGAGATTATTATTGATGAGCCTTATATGGGGTGTATGGAGATTCAAGATGCGATCTTTAAAGGTATGTCTTCCTCTCAAATTCAATCTTCTACTCCTTTAGAGCTTAAAGCCTTACCCCCTTCCCTCCAATATGCTTTCTTGGATGATGAGAAATCTTATCCTGTCATTGTGAATGCGAATTTGAATGATTTTGAATTGTTTAAGTTGCTTGATTTGCCAAGGAAACATAGGGGTGCATTGGGTTATAGGATAGAAGACTTGAAAGGTTTATCCCCTTCCATATGCATGCATTCAATTGATTTGCTAGAAGATGCCAAGCCTACCAGGCAACCCTAACGTCGTTTAAATCCCAACATGCAAGAAGTGGTTAAAAAGGAGGTAGTAAAGTTGCTAGCTGCTGGGATCATCTTCCCCATCGCAAATAGCGAATGGGTAAGCCCGGTTCAGTGTGTGCCCAAGAAGGGTGGATTGACCGTAATTGAAAATGACAAGAAAGAACTAGTTAGTACCCGGACCGTTACCGGTCGGCGGATGTGTATCGATTACCGCCAATTAAACAAAGTAACAAAGAAGGACCATTTCCCCCTTCCCTTTATTGACCAGATGTTAGAACGGTTGGCAGGTCATTCGCATTTTTGTTTTTTGGATGGGTACTCGGGTTTCTTTCAAATTCCAATCCACCCCTCACATCAAGAAAAAACCACCTTCACTTGCCCATATGGGACATTTTCTTATCGTCGCATGCCATTTGGTTTATGTAATGCCCCTGGGACTTTTCAACGTTGTATGATGGCTATTTTTAGTGATTTTATTGAAAAATGCATGGAAGTCTTTATGGATGATTTTTCTGTGTACGGTAATTCTTTCGATGACTGTTTGCTAAATTTGGAGAAAGTGTTAACTCGTTGTGAGGAAGTGGATCTAGTTCTCAATTGGGAGAAATGCCACTTCATGGTGGAACAAGGTATCGTTCTGGGTCATTTAATTTCTTCTAAGGGCATCGAAGTAGATAAGGCCAAAGTTGAGGTTATAGAGCGCCTACCACCCCCAGTTTCCGTTAAGGGGGTGCGTAGTTTCCTTGGCCATGCCGACTTTTATCGCCGGTTCGTCAAAGATTTTTCAAAAATTGCTCGACCTCTAACTGACCTCTTGTGCAAAGATGCCCCTTTCATTTTCACTGATGAGTGCCTTGAGTCGTTTTATAGGTTGAAGCAGGCTTTGATTTCCGCTCCAGTAGTTCAACCTCCGGATTGGACGCTACCCTTTGAGATTATGGCCGACGCGAGCGATTTCGCCGTAGGAGCGTGTTTGACCCAAACAGTAGACAAGAAGCCAAGGGTCATCTATTATGCAAGCCATGCGCTTGATAGCGCCCAAAGGAACTACACTACCACGGAAAAGGAGCTTTTGGCGGTCGTTTTTGCGCTCAACAAATTCCGGCAATACCTCATGTTCTCTAAGGTGGTAGTCTACACGGATCATGCCGCTATCAAATACTTGATGGGAAAGAAGGAGTCAAAACCGAGACTTATACGGTGGGTCTTGCTTATGCAAGAATTTGATTTGGAAATCCGCGATAAGGCGGGTACAAAGAATGTCGTAGCCGATCACCTTTCGAGGATTCTTGTCAACTCGGAAGACACCCAACCGATTGTAGACGCTTTCCCGGACGAGCAACTCTTGGCTATCAACTCGTATCCTTGGTATGCGGATATTGTGAACTATTTGGCAAGTGATCCTCAACATTTGAACCATCATCAAAGGAAGAAATTCCTCCACGACGAAGCATTACTTTTGGGATGATCCGTTCCTCTTAGTCTTGGAAATGACGGGATGTCTGGCGATGTATTCCGAGAGTGAAGTGCAATCTATTTTGACCCATTGTCATGAATTTCCGGTGGGAGGTCACGGTGGCCCCAAAACGGTGCAAGGTTTTGCAAACCGCCATTGGTGGCCGACTCTTTTTGTGACGCCATGTATGTCAAGCAATGTGACAAGTGTCAAAGGTCCATAACATCTCCGGAAGAATGAAGCGCCGTTGAACTATATTCTCGGTGGAAGCTCTCGATGTATGGGATTGGACTTCATGGGTCCTTTCCGTCGTCGAGGTTTCAACACATCCTAGTGGCGGTAGACTATGTCACAAAGTGGGTTGAGGCCATACCATGTGTAAGATGTGATGGGAAATCCGTTTCAAAATTCTTGAAAAAGACCCTATTCCTAAGATTTGGAATTACACGGGTCATCATTAGTGATAACGGTTCCCATTTCATCGAAAAGAGATTCGAGTCTCTCTTGGAGAAGTACGGCATCAAGCATAAGAAGGGACTTCCTTACCATCCACAAACACAAGGTCAAGTGGAAATCTCCAACCGTGCCATCAAGGAGATCTTAGAGAAGACGGTTAACTCTTCAAGGAAAGATTGGGCAGAAAAATTGGATGAAGTTTTGTGGGCATACCGCACCGCTTTCAAGACACCGATTGACACTACTCCTTACCGTCTTGTCTACGGGAAGGCATGTCACTTCCCCGTAGAACTTGAGCACAAAACCATGTGGGCAATTAAGAAGTTGAACTTCGATCTCAAGGCGGCTGGAGGTAGTCGGTTATTTCAATTAGAAGAACTTGAGGAGTTGAGGCGTCATGCATATGATAACAACAAGATCTACAAGGAGAGAACGAAGGCATGGCATGACAAGAGGTTGAACCGACGTGAGTTTGTGGTAGGCGATAGGGTTCTCATTTTCAATTCAAGGCTGAAGTTGTTCTCTGTGAAATTGAGATCACGGTGGTCCGGACTATTCGAAATAGTGAGAATTCTTTTCGCCGGAGTAGTTGAGTTGAAAGATGCCCAAGGGAAGTGTTTCAAAGCAAACTCATCGAAACTCAAACCATACATCATGGGTGAGGAATATGTCGGGACAGTTGTGACATACCTCGCGGATTTTGGAAATTGAAAAGCATTGGAAAAGGTCGAGCTAGGACCTACAAAACAAGCACCCGGGAGAGGTATGAACTACTTCCCCTCTTTTAGTGTTTTCTTTCAATTTTTAGTTCTTTCATTTTTATTTCCTTTATTTTAGTGCTTTTCTTCTTCCTTTGTTTTACTTTAAAAAACGAAAAAAAAATCGTGAGTGGTTCTATGAGAGTCGGGGTTTGAAAGTGGTTTTGAGCGATTGGAGAGAGTCTTTGAATGGAAATTGACCGAGAAAGAAAAGGGAGTGGATGACAAGAGGGTAGATTTTAGGACTTAACAATTTTTTTCCAAGTTTTTGAGCCTTGTAGATGCTGGAGATGAACTGAAAGGGACCGTGCCCACGGTGGGAGTCACCTCAGCCACGACCAGCATACTCAAAGTTGGTCCCAGTTTAGCCAAGCCGAAGATCACCGTGCCCACGGTTGAAGTCACCGCAACCACGGTCTCATCGCAGCATGACTCTTGGAAATTTTGGTCCCGACCATTACCGTAACCACGGTGAAGTTTACCGCAGCCACGGTCTCCGCCCTGCTTTTTCCCTTCTTTTTTTTCCCTCACCCAAATCACACCGTGCCCACGATCCAATTAACCGTGGCGACGGTCTGTTGAAAACCTGCGATATGTCGGGGGTTCCATATCATTTCCCCCTCATTTCTCTTTCACTTTCTTCCTTAGTCTCACCTTCGAAAACCCTCCCCAAACCCTAAAGCTCGAACTCTCTTCCAAAATTTGCCAAATCTCTCACCAATTCCTCCATTTCTCCCACCTTTCTTCTCCATTTCGTGCCCTAGCTGTTGTGTTCGCCATTTCCGGCTCAATTAAAGCAAGGTTCTGGGCCTTTTTGTTCCTTGTGGGGCTCGAATCTCTCAAAGGAAGCTCTCAAAGTCTTCAACTCAGGTATTCCTTGATTATGGGTGCTTAAAGTTTTGATTCCCTTGCGTTTTTGGGTCGAAATTCAGCGCCAATTTCGTGCATTTTTGGGTTAATTGTGTGTTTTGGATAGAAATTGATTGTTGGGAGTGTTATTGGTGAACTCTTGGTTGAATTTTATGTGAATTGCTTGTGGATTTGGTTGGATGAATTGATTGAGTTTGGAGTTTGAATTTTTGGTGGATATTTTCGCGTTGGGAGTGTTATTGGTGAACTTTTGGATTGAATTTTGTGGTTGGTTGTGAATTCGTGCTGCTCGGGATTGTTGGGTATTGTTTGTGCTATGTTTTGGTGTGTGGTGGTTGCTTGTGTTGCAGTAACTCCGATAGGTCGAGCAAAACGTGCGGTGGCGGAATCAACCCGCCCCATCACCTCGGTGAGCCCGACAAAACCGGTCTGGTCAACGGCCTCAATTATTCAATGCGACCCGAAAATTAAGGTCAATTTTCGGGATGATATGCACAAGACACGGTATGAGCGGCTCAAGAAGCGAAAAAATTGTGCTCCAGATCTCTATCATGAGGAGACGGCAAGGGATGTTTTCTGTAAACCAAGCATGGACTTCTTCATCAAAGTCATGGGATGAGAAATTTTCGCCACAATCAACGAACCGATCATCGAGCAACCGATGCTCGAATTCCTCAGCTCTTTGGTGGTAAAGGAAGACGACACATCCAACGCCTCTTTTTCAAACATCGTGAACAAAAAGGAGGTCGAATGTACGCTCCAAGACTTATGCAACGCTCTAGGCCTTCCCGAGGACGGCATCCCCTACGGCGAGTGCGTCAAATTCGAAGAACAAGAAGCTATGAAAGCACTCACTTGTTGGAGGAGACGTTAAAATGCTCTAAAATAGCCCTTTTTGATACGTTTTGAGTAAAAACTCCAAAATCTACAAAATAACCAAAAACATATTAAAAGATACGAAATTAAACCCCGAAAAAAGTCAAAAGCCTAAGAATTAAGGCGGTATTTAGACACAAAATTGGGTCTAAACACCCCCCCACACTTAAACTTTTGCTCGTCCCGAGCAAAACAAGACAGAAACTATCTAAACTAACACTAACTCCTCTGTCGTGGGAGAGAAACGGGTGCATTTAGCGTATGCACCAAGCCCTTTGAACCAGCCCGGGTAGACGAGATGGACTCGTGAGGGTTTGTAGCGGCTATACCCACAAAAGCCAAAGAAAAAGGGGAGAGGGAAAGTGAAAACAAAACCGAAGAAAAACAAAGGAAAAGAAAAACAACAGCTTCGCTTCAAAAGATCTTGAAATCTAAATCAGGAAAACGTTATTAAACCTCCAAAAGGAACCTTATGAGCGTCTCACAAATACCTATCCTAAGCAAAAGTTAGTCTTTGAGATTTTCGATTTCCTACATCTAGTGTCAAGCAAAACCCCATGTGCGTAAGTGCTAGTGGGTTCCAACCGAATCCAAAAGACTCCAAGGGCTCATGCCCGAGCTCAAAAACAACGAAATGAACAAGGAACGAGTTGTCCTTCCTCGCATTTGGTCGCCCTTGACTTGGTGAGGGCCTTTGGTGATGCAAGGAGAGGCCCCACACTTTATTAACGCTTAAACTTTTCTTTTCAGGTTGGGTAATCCCAACAAAATTGCTTTTTCTTTTTCTCTTTTTTTTTTTCTTTTTATAGGTCGGTATTAGCCTTACTTTTGGGAATTGGACGGCCCAAATATGGGGTTTACCCTCCCAACACAGTCTTTTCCATACACACCTCCGCCGAGAATTCAATATGGGAGGAGCTTAAGGGGTAATAGCGCCGTGCCGCTAATACCGGGCCCGTGTAGGTTGGCTAAGTGTATTGTGGTTGATGTCATTCAGCGACACGCTCCACTTAATCCGGTTATTGTAGCTTTTCTTTCTTTTTCTTTCTTTTTAACTTTGCATTTGCTAAAAAGGGAAACAAAACAAGCTCGGACACAAACCCTTAGAATCTCCCGACTTTAACCAGAACGTGAAAGGAATCAGGGGTTTCACTAGGCACTTGATGAAGGACATCTAAAGAGATAAGTCATGACTGCACTGAGACAGTCGAAACGCCTCACCAGTTTCTTTTAAAGAAGTTTAAGAACGGCTTCTCAATTTCGACAACAAGACCCAAGAAATAAAGCAAAAACGAAAACGAAAGAAAACTTTTAAGGTTTTCACTCCCTTTTTTCTCTTTTTTCAATTTTTTTTTCAGATTTTAGGCAAAAACTAGAAAACAAAAACAAAAATGCTAGGTGATCTACCCTTGAAACAGAATATCTCTCCCCCACACTTAAAACGTCACAATGTCCTCATTGTGGGAAGGTGTCACATGAAAAGGGTAGAGAACCTATAAAAACAGACAAACAAGAACAACTAGCACATAAAAGTGGTGGCGACCCGAGCCCACATGGCTCCAACAGCAATATAATCCCAACACAAACACTCAAAGGGGCTTGCCACCCAAAAGAAAAATCAAGCATGCAACAAGGATCAATATATGATATTCAACTCAAAAAGAGAAGAGCGTAGAGATATTACCTCGAGTTCTCCAAAACAAATGATTACTCAATCCGCGATCCAGGAAAACATCACACTTGGGTTAGGAATAAACAAGAAAAACATGATAAGTGTGAGTGTTCGCATGCAAGATTAGAAACATGAAAAAGAAACCAACTAAGAAAAGAAAATGACTCAAAAGAAAAAAAATAAAAGTATGGGTTGCCTCCCATAAAGCGCTTGTTTAAGGTCCCGAGCTTGACCTAATTACCCGTTTAATTCTAGAGAGACGTGGTGCACATGAGAGGTACATATTCAACTTCTTCCACCATGATCGGTTCTTCTTCCTTCCTCTCCAACTCCTACCATTTTTGGACAACCTCAAGTTGAGTCATCCCTTCGGTCGTTTGGTTGACCATGAGCGGGGAAAAGGTGATGATGTCTTCGATTTCTTCCAATGTCGCTTCCTCCTCCTTTTCCAACACCTCCTCATCATCTCCGTAAATAGAACAAGGGTCTCCTCCGGTGGTTTGATTTGGTGATGGGGATAAAGAAGTAACTCAGGTTCTTCTTCAAGTGGTTCTCCAAGTTTCAGACACATGGGAACAATCTTCTCAATCTCTATG
Source organism: Portulaca oleracea (assembly GCA_029582165.1). NCBI lineage: Eukaryota > Viridiplantae > Streptophyta > Magnoliopsida > Caryophyllales > Portulacaceae > Portulaca > Portulaca oleracea. Next base: position 958,788 of record CM055881.1, on the reverse strand, counting down.
TCCTCAATATAAACTTCATCTAATGAGATCTCCCTCCTCAAAGGAACAATCTTGAGGGAATCATCACAAGATGCATCTTCAATTACCTCGGGTTCAGAACATAAAGCCTCGGGATGATTGTTGTCCTTCCCATTGTCGGGTTTCACTTCAAGAATATAAACTTCCTCTCTATGCTCATGAACAACTGTGGTTATTGAATTGACTTCAACACAAAGTGGCATGAGAGAAGGTTTCTCAATCGGAACATCATGCCTTAGATCTATATGCTCTACATCCTTCAAGTGTTGTATCAACCATTCGGGGAGTGGAATTTGCATTTGGTGTGGATCAAATTGCTCTTTGGAGCATTCACGGATATTTCCTCCCAAAATCTCTTCTCTTGGTTGTTCTTCCTTCTTTTCCTCATCCAACACCCTCTCTTCCTCAACCTTAGCTTCCTCAACCACAACTCCCTCCTCTACGTTCATCTCCATCTCATTCTCTACTTTTTCCTCCAAAACACTATCCTCTACCCAAGAAAACTCATCAACCTCTTCCCCACTCCCTATATCGACAAAATTTACTTGTACCATTGGAGTCGGTGAAGGTTGAGTGGCTTGAGAAATTTGGGGTGGTACACTGTCCTGTTGAGTTGAATGGGAGGATTCTTCTTGGACAAATGAGTGGTGGTCATAAGTTAAGAAATTGGGTTGAATGTAGGATTGATAAACGTTGTATAGTCATAAGCATGCTCTCCAAAAGAATGGGAGAAAAGTGGGTTGAAATATGATGGATAGATAGCGTTCACACGCTCTACTTGATTAAACTCCCCACATTGATGCTCGGGATGTGGACCCAAACAGAACTCACGAGTATGCATATTAAGAACAGAAGTAGATGTAAGGGTTTGCACACATTGGGCCACTCTTAAATGCTTAGAGGTCTCCTCATTTTCCTTCTCTTTTTGCAATTCGTAAACTGAAGCCAAAAGGAGTGTAATAATAGGATCATGCTCTAAAGATAAATCTCCTCTACTAGATTTGCAACCTCCGAAATCAGGAGCATATTGAACGAGCTCATGAAGGAATTTGTCGGCCTCCTCCGCAGTTTTCTTCAAAAACATCCCTCCGAATGCAATATCGATCGATTCTTTGAGAGAATCAAAGAGTCCACAATAAAAGTGCTGAAGTAGCATCCAGCTGGGTAGGTTGTGGTGCGGGTACTGACGTTGGAGACCTTTGAATCTTCCCCATGCTTCAAAAAGAGTCTCTCCGGGTTCTTGCTTGAAGCTCATAATAACTTGCCGGAGTTTACATGTTTTATTAGCCGGGAAGAATCTTTGAAGAAAATCTCTCTTGAGAGCCTCCCATGAAGAATAAAATCCAGGTGGGCATATATCAAGCCACATCTCAGCTTTCCCTTTCAAAGTTAGAGGAAAGAACTTCAACTTTATATACTCCGAAGATATCCCAAGTATATGCATGAAACTAATGCGCTTCTCGAATCTCTCCATATGAGTAATAAGACTCTCGAAAATATCTCCATGGAACGGGTTGCTTTCAAAAGCTTCAAGAAGACATGGCTTGAACTCAAATACCGCTTCGGGTGGTAATGGTGGTAAGATGATAGGGTTGCCTCCCGTACCCGATGATGGAACGACGTATGATAGAAGGGTACGGTGTGAATCAGCTTGGACGTCACCCATTAGGACTTGAAGCCTCCTACGATGCTTGATAGAACATTAGGGCATACCTACATGCACCAAGAAGAACCAATAGAAGCATCAAATTCATTGGGATTAGCACAAACTAATTTCTAGCGTGAAAGCAATCTCAAATAACCAAAAACTAAGAAACTAAAACTAGGGGCGCTGGCTCCCCGGCAACGGCGCCATTTTATGTAACGTGGTTTGTAAGACCTCGGTTTTGTCGTTCTCTCTCAGGGAGCTGGCGGCCTTGGTCATAGAAACTAAGTCAATGGTCGGGATGAGATTGCTAAGGTAAGGATATCGGTTTGAAGGGATCACAACGCAAGAAACAAAGCTAGGGTCGGTCAAGGAATGGAAAATGGGCTTCAGAGGTTTTCGGGATGCGAACGGGGATGAGGAAATGGGTTTTGTAACAAGAGAGTAACGAGAAGGGGAAATCAAATGGTAACTCCGTTAGAAAATACCCACCGGGCTTCCTCTTTCAAGGATAGTCCGGATTAACTTCCCCAAAGTCCATCGACAGACCCGGGGGAGTTAATGGAACGGAATTTCCTAGTTAGTTTCTATTCGCTTTCGCGAACTAGAATACTAACTATCCTAATCCCAACCTTCCAACAAGCGTTGGATGTATTCGGGATGCTTTCGCACCCAAATACATCCCACTTGAGGGAAGGATAGGATTGGGAAATTGATTTCCCAACTAATTACTCACTAATATTGCTAACCCAAACCTAATCACCCATTCATACCCTTAATTACCCCCTAACCCATAGGGTTTCTAGCCACTAATCATGACACTAACTATGCTAACAACATCCAAACCTGATGTATATTTGATAGCCATATACATCAAGGTCATCAAGGGAGACAACCCATACACACCATAGAAGCCAAATACTCACTTACATGGAAGAAGAGCTCACATCTCTTACATATCTCTCTACTTTGGAAGAATTCTACAAGGGTACTCAAGTAATTTACTCTTTAACTCAAGAACCATAAAGCTACCATGGAAGATGTCCTAGAGTGAATTAATCTACATTCCAAGAGCTTTCCAATGGTTCAAGAATCTTTAGATTTGGTTAAGTATAGAGCAAGTTATCATCATTTGTAATCTAGCTTAGTTCATTTGTTTCTTTATGATGTAATCATCTGTATAGGATGATGTAAGCTAGATGGTTGTAGTTTCTTTCATATAACACGCCTAAGGGGGCCTCTACTAGTATAAATAGACCCCTTAGGGTGCCTTGTAAATTCATTCAATAAATCCAATACAAACACATGGTGTTGTATTCTCTCTAGCTTTTGCTAGTTTTTCGTTTCTCTTGAGGGAGATTCGATCCTATCTTCTTCTTCTAGCCTAGGGTGGCGTCCTTGGTGGTGATAGGAAGAGATTGAAGCATTCTTGAAGGTGGTGCGCCTTTATCCTCTAAGAATCTTCAAAGCCATTATCAAGCATTCATCCATTCATTCAACCATTCAAACGTCCATCTTCATCTCGTCCAAAGACATCCATTCGTTCATCATTTTCATACATTTGGTAATCATCTTTCATAGTTCTTTCTATCTTTTCTATTCATTTCCATCCCATTTTTGATTCTTAAGAACTTTGAGAAGAAAGATTCTTATCTTGGTTTTTAAAGATCCTATTTTCATGTGTAATGTGATCTTCCCTTGATCCATTATACATCAAAATTGGTATCAGAGCTTAGGAGATTGATTCTCTTAGTTCTTGATCTATCTTTTACCATCTTTTCACCATCTTTCCTTCACAAATTCATCCCTCCCATCATCCCCATCTCACGTCCACCAAAAACAACAAAAAGAACCCCCAAATCAAACACAAAACCCACCTAAACACAATCCCCCTCTCGTCCTTCACCCCCACAAACCCCAAAACCGTGAGTCTTGCAATCTTTTTGCACCAAGATTGTTCAAGATGGAAGGTTCAAGCACTCTCACACCTACACCTACGGAGTCCCAAGAAGAGGTAGAAGCGATGAAGCAAAGAATCATCTATCTCAACGATCAACTAAAGAAATACATGCATCTACAACATAGGGTGAACCGTGGTGATAGTGAAACCAATGATAGTTATGAAGAAGTCCCAAGAAGACGTCCCCCAAAGGAGGAACGATTCGACTTCAAAGTTGATATCCCGGAGTTTAATGGTAATCTTGATCCCGAGAACTTCTTAGATTGGATGCAAACTATTGAACGTGTTTTTGATCTTAAAGAAGTCCTTGATGAGAAGAAAGTGAAATATGTGGCTCTTAAGTTGCGAAAACATGCGTCCATTTGGTGGGCCAATTTGCAAAAGAAGAGGCAAGCTAAGGGCAAGGACAAGATTAGAACATGGGATAAGATGAAGAAGAAGCTCCAAGAAAAGTTTCTACCACCAAGTTATCTCCAAGATAACTACTACAAATTACAACGTTTGGTCCAAGGAAGCAAAAGTGTGGAGGAGTATACAAAGGAGTTTGAACATCTTCTTTGGCGTTGTGATATCAAAGAAAATGAACAACAAACTTTGGTATGTTATCTTTTTGGTCTTAATGATTGGATTAGACACATTGTTGAGTTACAACCCTAATTAGGGATGGGTTAGCAATTTTAGTGAGTAGTTAGGTGGGAAATCAATTTCCCACTCCTTTCCTTCCCTCAAGTGGGATGTATTTGGGTCCGAAAGCTCTCGAACACATCCAACACTTGTCGTGGAAGGTTGGAGTTGGGATAGTTAATGCTCGCCCACAAAAGTGGAAGGAGGTTAACTAGAGAATTTTGTTTCATTAACCCTTCGGGTCCATGGTGGACTTTGAGGAAGTTAATCCGGACTATCCTTGAGAGAGGAAGTCCAGTGGGTATTTTCTAAGAGAATTGCCACTTGATTTTTCTCCTTGTCACTCTCTTTTTGCAAAACCCATCTCCTTGTTCTCGTTTGCATCCCGAAAAGCCTCCGAAGCCCATTTTCCTTTGACCTGACCTTAGTTTCTTTGTTTCTTCGTGTTTGCTTATATTAGTTACCTTACCCTCACCTTTTGTGACCTTAGCGATCTAGACTTGTTCTTGACCAATACCTTCAGCCAAGGCCCCTCGCACCCTGAGCAGAACGACAAAACCGGGGTATACAAAACCACGTTACACAAAATGGCGCCGTTTCCGGGGAGCTAGCGCCCCTAGCTCTAGGTTCCTTTGGTTAAGCATAGTTTATATTGCTTTCATCGCTAGAGATCAGTTGTCAAGGTCTTTGGGTACTTGATTCCTCCTTTGTTCTTTTTCAGGTTACACGGTTATACGCTAGCTTCGAGCAAGCATCTTAGGCGGTGTCGAAATCCCTATGGATCAAGGTCAGCTCGATCTACCTCGTACCCTCCTATCATACTACGTTCCATCATCGGGTACGGGAGGCAATCACATCATCCTACCGCCGTTACCACCCACCGCAACATTCGAGGTTAAACCATGCCTGCTGGATGCTTTTTAGAGAAACCAATTCCATGGGGATGCCTTCGAGAATCCCGTTGATCATATTAGAAGATTTGAAGATTGGATTGGTTTTGTGCATACGCAAGAGGTATCTTCAAAGTTCCTGAAATTGAAGCTCTTCTCTCTCACTTGGAGGGAAAAGCTAAGATGTGGCTCGACATTTGCCCACCTGGCACATATACTACTTGGGACACATTAAGTCAGGATTTTCTCCACCATTTCTTCCCGGACGATGAGACGCATATGCTTCGACAAACTATCTTGAATTTCAAGCAAGAGCCGGGAGAAACTCTCTTCGAATCATGGGCAAGGTACAAAAATCTCCAAGGCGATGTCCGCATCAGAATCTGCCAGATTGGTTATTGTTACATCAGTTTTACCATGAGCTTCAAGACAATCTCAAAGAGTCAATTGACATTGCATTGGGAGGAATGTTCCTTATGAAGACCGAGCATCAAGAAAATGTCTTCCTATGCGAATTATTCAACATTCTCCTTCTTGGGGAGGCCGCCGGAGTTCAGGAGATGGAGGTTATTCCTTGGAGAGCGATCCCACAATCAAACTCCTTATGGGCACTGTCCTCGAGATGCAACAACCAACCAATTGGAAATCATGTAGGAGACCCAACCCTTCACCCAAAACATCCAACATTTCTCGTCCAGCTACCAAGACCAACAAGTTTGGCAACCTACTTCCCACCAACCTATCCCTCAACCTCAAGAATCCCAACCATCTCAAGAATCCAATATAGAGAAGTTGCTGAAGCAAATTATGAAAAACCATGAGAATGATAAGGCTTTCCTTGAAAGCATTGAAAACCAATGGGCCCAAATTGCAGTACGATTATTTTCCTCAAATTGTCCCTATCCAACCTCAACCTACCCAAATGGTGCCGGTGAATTTTAACACCCTACGGAGTGAGAAAGAAGCCAATACACCCATAATTATGGAGGAGGGACCTTTGGGAGAAGAAGAAGAGGGTGAGTTGAAGATGAATGAAGAAAGGAAGGTGGTGTTTGAAGTAGCCAATAATGAGAATGAGGGGAAGATGGGTGAGGAAGAAGAATTCAATAAGGAAGTAGATGGGTATTCAATAGAGCCCCATACGTTCGAGCTTTCATTTCAGTGTCCTTTGGAAGAGATCCTTCTTGAGCCGATTCATGTTGAGCCTGATGGCAGTGAGGTTATCTTCCTCACTAATCTATTTGATGGAACATGTACTAGAGAGGTAGAGGATATTTCCTCGGAGGAACCTTTCTTTGAGCGTATGGAGGTTCATGATTTTATTATCAATAATGCGACATCTTTAGATCCTTCTCTTCCCCAAGTGGATTTTGAGTACTTCCTGATCACATTGAACAATTTTGATGAAGAAGAATTCAAGACGGGGTTGAGAAAGAAGAAGAAATATTGAAGGAAGATGACCGTGAGTAACCCATGCTTGTTCCCGAGTGTCCAAAACTCCGGGAACCAACTAAAGTGGAATTTAAATTGCCTCCTCATTGCTTTCACCTAATTCGACCTCCGGAAGAACAACTTGTTCGGTTCGCTAAGGTTTGGGATATGTTGGAAGAAGAGAAGGAAATGAAGGCAGAGGAAGCATAAGAAGCTATTGCCTCCTTTTTCCCCGAGATCAACTAAGAAATTGTTAGACCATCTCGACCTACAATCATGCAAACTGGGGAAATGCTGGAAAGGGAGGAAAAGAAGATGGTGGAAGAGATGGAAGATGCTTCTCTCATGTGCACCACGTGTCTCAAGGATAAAACGGGTATTGGGTCAAGCTAGGGACCTAAAACAAGCACTATATGGGAGATAACCCATACGTTTTCTTCTCTTCTTCTTCTTCTTCTTCTTCTTTCTTCTTTCTTTTTGATGTATAATGGGATAAAAGATGAGATCTTGATTAATTAGATATCAAGGGGGACGTGCAACCAATATGAATATAGGAGGCTTCACGTGATCTAGGGCAAAGGTGAGGGTGATTCACGTGAGAAAGGAGAGTTCTTTTTGGAGTTTGGATGATTTGTGAGAGGCTAGGGATTAGAGTTTATGAAAGGATGAATCTTTGTGGAGTTTGAGAGGGATGGATAATGATGATTGACGTGAGGTAAAAGAGGGAGAGAGGGTTATTTTGTCGTAAGGACTTTGTGAGAGTTGAGAGAGGGATGTTTGAGAGAGAGTTGTGAGAGTGGGAGAGGGTGACATTAGGTTTGAGAGAGTGGGAGAGAGTTGACGAGAGGAAGAGAGAAAGTGGACAACTTTGAGAGATTGTGAATAGCCTTAGGGTTTGCTTTATCTAACTAAAGGATAGAAAGATAAAAAGTAACCAGGATAGTTCAAGGGATCTATCTTGATACATAAACACCACAAGAAGAAACCCTAGGGCTACTTGACCTTCAACCTAGTTACAGAAACACCTTCATGGTTTAGGGTTCAAGCTCTTCCTCACCACTTGGTTGCCAAACCAAGATACAATAGAAGAGATCGACAAGGTTCTCACGAAACACTCAAGGTGTAATCTAAAAGCTTGATTGTATTCATAATTCAAAACGGGGTGCCTTTGAAAAGCTATAAGCCTAGCTATTTATACTAAGTAAGTCCCATACATATCAGGACTATAAGGCTTGGCGTGCAAGCCATCTATTACTACTCTTAGACGCCATCTACTCCATCTCCTCCTTGGATTAGGACTCCTTATCCTAAGGGGAGTTGGTTACAAGAGATAATAATCCTTTTAGGACTTGGCTTTCCTAATCCAAAAGATGGATTAGTTACAAAATAAGCCAACCTTATCTTGGATTGCAAGACTTGGCGCCTAATCTAGCACACCACACACCACACGTCACACACATACACCACACACCTTCTAGAACATTCTAGAACATTTTAGATTATTCTAGACTAATCTAGACTCGTAAGACTTGGTGTCAAAATTTATATATATTACATGTCACCTCACACAACTAGAAATGTAAAGAAAACTCTGGAAATGTAAAGAAATACATCAAAAGGCCAAAACCGTGAAATTCAAACTGAAATGGTCAAAACTGTGAACTTCATCTTGAAATGGTCAGAAATGTGAAATTCACTTTAGGCTTGAATCTTGGGCCTTGACGTGAGATAGGCGAGCCTTGGACTCCTTTAGGATGTTTGGACATCCTCTTGCCATAAGGAGCACACAATATGGATTGGCCTTTGGGCCTCTATACTCAATCTTTCCTCCATAGCTCGTTCTTCATCTTTGTAATTGTCATGGGCCTCCTTAGGTGTATTTGGTGTTGGCCAAAATACATCATTCCCCCCTTGTTGAAAGAAGTTATCCTCAAACTTGGAGGGTGAACTTTCTTCTTTTCTTGGACCCATACTTTCTTTCTCTTCTTGTCATAGTAGACAACAACACACTTGCCACTAAGCGACTTCAAAACCTGATTCATAAGCCTCATGAAAAGAGAAGGAGTGTTAGTTAGACCACAAGGCATGGCTAACCGTTCAAAGAGACCTCCTTTAGTTTTGAACTCAGCATTCCCTTCTTGAATTCGAACCATGTAGCACCCATTTCTTAGATCTCCAACTCTAGGAATAGGAAATTTGTAGTTGATAGCAACCTTGTTGTGATTTGTGCGTGGCCTTCCCTTCGTGGGTTCCCAAGTTGCCTTTGAACCCTTGGAGTGTTGCTAGGGTTCACTGAGACACAGGCTCATTATGCTCAATAGATCTAGGGACAAGATCAGTTTTGTGATGGATCTCATACTAACGGGGCAACTCTGGGTTTTCTCATCTAGGGTTTCGTGAAGAGTGACGAGAGATGGTTCTTTTGTGGGCTTTTCGTGGCTAGGGTTTGTAGGAATGATCTCCTTTTGTTCACTAAACTCAGGGCATTCAGTGATCATAAAAGTGATGAGCTTTGGATCGCTTCCCTTGGTTTTGGATGCTTTGAGAGGAGCTAGGGTTACCTTCTTGTTTTGAACCATAAGAGAGTAGGTATTAGCTCTTCCATCATGCATGACACTCCTGTCAAATAACCATGGTCTTCCAAGCTGAATATGACAACCATCCATAGGTAATACATCACACCATATTGAATCTTGATAAGACTTTCCAATAGAAAAGCTTACCAAACAGCGTTGATCCACCTTTAAGCCTTTACCCTGGTTGAGCCATTGAACAGTGTATGGCGATGGGTGGGGGCTTGTAGGGAGTTGAAGCTTGTTCACCATAGTAAGAGAAGCTGCGTTGGTACAACTTCTGCCATCAATTATCAAAGAAAAACTTTCCCTTGCACAGTACAAAGAGAATGGAAGATGGCTTCCCGTTATTGTTGACCTTCAGGAACTGGAGAGCTATTGAGAACTCTCCTCATAACCAGCATCTCTCCTTCATCTGGTTTTTCTACAACCTTATCAGTAGGTTCTCCGTGATTAGCGCATTCCTCCTCTTCCACATCTTCTGGTTCAGGTTCAAAGAGAGCGTTTTGAAACTCCATGAGTGTGATGGCTCTCTTGTTAGACTTGTCTCCATGGTAGTATGATTAGTGCATGCCATACCATCTTGTTTGACTTGTCTCCATGTTAGTATGAGGTGTCGCCTAGAGATTTCATCAAGCAAGTGTTGTCAACTTGTGGAACAACTACTAGATATGATACAAGTTATTGTTTTTCTTCTTTCCTTTTATAGTATGAACGAATTATGTATGTACTTTAGTCTATATAAGGCTTTGTAATTCTGCTTTGTAACATAATGTTGAAATATACGAAAAGAGAGTTGAGCCATGCTCCTTCAAACTCCAAATTAAATTCCTTAATGCTATCTCTATCCTTGATCGAGTAGAGTGGTGATCATTTAAGGTACTTAGTTGTTTTCATGATGGTGTTTCTGTATCCTTGAGAGTAATTAGGAGGTCATAAATTCCTAAGTGCTGTATCTCTAAGTAGGTTCCTTAGAGTGGTGATCTCTTAGGTCCAAACCAAGGTCCTCGATGGTGCTTCGGATGTATCCTTGGAGTTAAGTTTTGTCGAACCCTTGAAGAATTGATGTTGTGATTTCTTATCCATCAAGGCTTTAAGTCTAGCTCTCAATTCATTCATTCATTCATGAGTTGAGTTCATATCCTTTCTTCTCTAACAGTTCTAGATTTCCATAATTTTATCAATGACCTTAGTCAGTTGCAAGCTAACGTCCTCAACTGACTTGATTAATAACTTTGTCATCCTTGATTGCTTCCTTTCAGCCCGGAAGTACATCAAGGAGACTATCATATTCCAACAAAAAAGGATGCCAGTAGAGCAATGGTCTCTAACGACAAATCATAATTCATTGATGAAGAGAAAGATCTCTTAAGAAAAAAAAATACTCAAGCTCTAATCTTAATTTTTTGGAGTTTAAACTCTAATGACTTTGAACGATTATCTATTTGTAAACCAACAAAACATGTATGGGATTACCATGTAACCACCTACGAAGGAACAAGTCAAGTCAAAGACATTGAGGTGGACATCCTCGTGCAAAAATATGAAGCCTTCAAGATGGAAGAGAATGAATCAATCGAGGAGATGTTCAAAAATTCAACAGTATTGTCAACCACTTCAAATTCCTGGGAAAGACCTATTCAAATAAAGAACAGGTCAAGAAGGTCCTCAGATGTCTGCCTAGGAAGAAGTGGGGACCAAAAGTAACCGTCATCGAAGAAGCTGAAAACCTCAAGACACCCCAACTAGAAGAATTAGTTGAGAAGTTGCTGGTCCATGAAATCCAACTGCAAGACAGCTCTAAGCAAAAATGGATCGCCCTATAGGCAAGCAGATACTTAGACAACGAATCTGAGGATGAAGACGAGGACACCTTGGCAATGTTGGCTAAGCTCTTTAAAATGCTCTACAAAAGGAATCCCACCTTCAGAGGATGCATAAAGGATTCCTCAAACAAAAGACAAAACTCAAAAGGTAAGTCCTCTATAAAGGAAGAAGCTGAACCTTTTACTTGCTTTGGTTGTGGCAACATAGACCATTGTTTAGGCCCAGTTTTAGGCCTAAATAACGCCTTTTGGCTTGCTATTTTTGCTCGATTCCGAGTCTTTTCTATTGTTTTTACCCTCTTTTTATTTCTTTTGTAGGTTTTTTTCATTTAAGGGATATAACAAAGCAAAGGAGCTATTTCGGGGCTTTTTAGGGTTATTTTAGGGATTTCCAAGTGATTCCCCGAGCCTAGCCGAGCCGAGAACCTAGGTGGAGTCGACCGGGGAAACTTTCCCTCAAGTTGGAAGCAAAACAGGGTCGTAGCACTTGCTACATCCATTGTAGCGCGCGCCACATCCTAGAAGGAGAGGAAGGAAGTTTTGGCAGAGGCAGGTCGCCCCGCGACCCTGTTGGTGATGCCCGCTACCAAATGCTAAACCCTGAAGAAGAGAAGAGAAGAGACTGACCAGAACAAGGTTGCACCGCGATCACACAAAGTCGCACTCGCGGCTGCATGCCAGCTCAGAGCTTCGCACCCGTGAAAGGGTTGGTCGCGCCTACGACATATCGCACAAAGGAATCGCCTGGAGCTGCTTCACTGTATTGCACCGGCGAAAGGGGCCGTCGCACCCGCGACGATGCTGTTCTGTGTGTTTTTCTGCGGCTATGAACGACAACGTTTTGCATAACTACTTTGCTCTGTATTTAAGCCCTAAGCTGCAATTGTATTAGGGAGCTTTAGAGGGGGTCTTAGGAGGAGAATCTAGCCTTAAGCTAGGTTTTACCTAGCTCTTAGTTGTAATTAGGGTTTAATTAGTGAGTAATTAGTGAGATTTCCACTAGAGATTGTTACTTTGATTATATTGTTGATTAAAGATTGTTGGAAGCAACTTTTCTCTTGTTCATCCTTGTTCATTACTCCTTTGATGGGTGAGTTCCTTCCTTAATCTCTTTTGTTATTACTTGCTACTTTAATTGCTTTCCTTTAATTGCCTCTTTGTTGCTTGGTTGTTCATTGTTGCCATTTTAATTGCTTTGGTTGAGTTTTGCTTATTCCATGCTAAATCCATGCTTAGGGTTGGTTTTGTTGATGCTAGTTTAGTTGTTGTGATGATTAGTGGTTATAACCCTAATGGGTTAGGGGGTAATTAGGGGTATGAATAGCTAATTAGGGATGGGTTAGCAATTTTAGTGAGTAGTTAGGCGGGAAATCAATTTCCCACTCTTTTCCTTCCCTCAAGTGGGATGTATTTGGGTCCGAAAGCTCTCGAACACATCCAACACTTGTCGTGGAAGGTTGGAGTTGGGATAGTTAATGCTCGCCCACAAAAGTGGAAGGAGGTCAACTAGAGAATTTCGTTTCATTAACCCTTCGGATCCATGGTGGACTTTGAGGAAGTTAATCCGGACTATCCTCGAGAGAGGAAGTCCAGTGGGTATTTTCTAAGGGAATTTCCACTTGATTTTTCTCCTTGTCACTATCTTTTTGCAAAACCCATCTCCTTGTTCTCGTTTGCATCCCGAAAAGCCTCCGAAGCCCATTTTCCTTTGACCTGACCTTAATTTCTTTGTTTATTCGTGTTTTCTTATATTAGTTACCTTACCCTCACCTTTTGTGACCTTAGCGATCTAGATTGTTCTTGACCAATACCTTCAGCCAAGGCCCCTCGCTCCCTAAGAAGAACGACAAAACCGGGGTATACAAAACCACGTTACACAAAATGGCGCCGTTGCCGGGGAGCTAGCGCCCTAGCTCTAGGTTCCTTTGGTTAAGCATAGTTTAGATTGCTTTCATCGCTAAAGATCAGTTGTCAAGGTCTTTGGGTACTTGATTCCTCCTTGGTTCTTTTTAAGGTTACACGGTTATACGCTAGCTTCGAGCAAGCATCTTAGGCGGTGTCGAAATCCCTATGGATCAAGGTCAGCTCGATCTACCTCGTACCCTCCTATCATACTACGTTCCATCATCGGGTACGGGAGGCAATCCTATCATCCTACCGCCGTTCCCACCCACCACAACATTCGAGTTCAAACCATGCCTGCTGGATGCTTTTGAGAGAAACCAATTCTATGGGGATGCCTTCGAGAATCCCGCCGATCATATTAGAAGAGTTGAAGATCGGATTGGTTTTGAGCATACGCAAGAGGTATCTTCAAAGTTCATGAAATTGAAGCTCTTCCCTCACACTTGAACGATGAGACGCATATGCTTCGACACATTAAGTCAGGTTTTTCTCCACCATTTCTTCCCGGACGATGAGACGCATATGCTTCGACAAACTATCTTGAATTTCAAGCAAGAGCCGGGAGAAACTCTCTTCGAATCATGGGCAAGGTACAAAAATCTCCAAAGGCGATGTCCGCATCAGAATCTGCCAGATTGGTTATTGTTGCATCAGTTTTACCATGAGCTTCAAGACAATCTCAAAGAGTCAATTGACATTGCATTGGGAGGAATGTTCCTTATGAAGACCGAGCATCAAGAAAATGTCTTCCTATGCGAATTATTTAACATTCTCCTTCTTGGGGAGGCCGCCGGAGTTCAGGAGATGGAGGTTATTCCTTGGAGAGCGATCCCACAATCAAACTCCTTATGGGCACTGTCCTCGAGATGCAACGGAAGGGGTATCTGATGGAACAACCAACCAATTGGAAATCATGCAGGAGACCCAACCCTTCACCCAAAACATCCTACATTTCTCGTCCAGCTACCAAGACCAACAAGTTTGGCAACCTACTTCCCACCAACCTATCCCTCAACCTCAAGAATCCCAACCATCTCAAGAATCCAATATAGAGAAGTTGCTGAAGCAAATTACGAAAAACCATGAGAATGATAAGGCTCGCCTTGAAAGCATTGAAAACCAATAGGCCCAAATTGCAGTACGATTATTTTCCTCAAATTGTCCCTATCCAACCTCAACCTACCCAAATGGTGCCGGTGAATTTTAACACCCTACGGAGTGAGAAAGAAGCCAATACACCCATAATTATGGAGGAGGGGCCTTTGGGAGAAGAAGAAGAGGGTGAGTTGAAGATGAATGAAGAAAGGGAGGTGGTGTTTGAAGTAGCCAAAATTTAGAATGAGGGGAAGATGGGTGAGGAAGAAGAATTCAATGAGGAAGTAGATGGGTATTCCATAGAGCCCCATACGTTCGAGCTTTCATGTAAGTGTCCTTTGGAAGAGATCCTTCTTGAGCCGATTCATGTTGAGCGTGATGGCAGTGAGGTTATCTTCCTCACTAATCTATTTGATGGAACATGTACTAGAGAGGTAGAGGATATTTCCTCGGAGGAACCTTTCTTTGAGCGCATGGAGGTTCATGATTTTATTACCGATAATGCGATATCTTTAGATCCTTCTCTTCCCCAAGTGGATTTTGAGTACTTCCTAATCACATTGAACAATTTTGATGAAGAAGAATTCAAGACGGGGTTGAGAAAGAAGAAGAAATATTGAAGGAAGATGACCGTGAATAACCCATGCTTGTTCCCGAGTGTCCAAAACTCCGAGAACTAACTAAAATGGAATTTAAATTGCCTCCTCATTGCTTTCACCTAATTCGACCTCCGGAAGAACAACTTGTTCGGTTCACTAAGGTTTGGGATATGTTGGAAGAAGAGAAGGAAACGAAGGCAGAGGAAGCATAAGAAGTCATTGCCTCCTTTTTCCCCGAGATCAACTAAGAAATTGTTAGACCATCTCGACCTACAATCATGCAAACTGGGGAAATGCTGGAAAGGGAGGAAAAGAAGATGGTGGAAGAGATGGAAGATGCTTCTCTCATGTGCACCTCCTGTCTCAAGGATCAAACGGGTATTGGGTCAAGCTAGGGACCTAAAACAAGCACTATATGGGAGATAACCCATACGTTTTCTTCTCTTCTTCTTCTTCTTCTTCTTTCTTCTTTCTTTTTGATGTATAATGGGATAAAAGATGAGATCTTGATTAATTAGATATCAAGGGGGACGTGCAACCAATATGAATATAGGAGGCTTCACGTGATCTAGGGCAAAGGTGAGGGTGATTCACGTGAGAAAGGAGAGTTCTTTTTGGAGTTTGGATGATTTGTGAGAGGCTAGGGATTAGAGTTTATGAAAGGATGAATCTTTGTGGAGTTTGAGAGGGATGGATAATGATGATTGACGTGAGGTAAAAGAGGGAGAGAGGGTTATTTTGTCGTAAGGACTTTGTGAGAGTTGAGAGAGGGATGTTTGAGAGAGAGTTGTGAGAGTGGGAGAGGGTGACATTAGGTTTGAGAGAGTGGGAGAGAGTTGACGAGAGGAAGAGAGAAAGTGGACAACTTTGAGAGATTGTGAATAGCCTTAGGGTTTGCTTTATCTAACTAAAGGATAGAAAGATAAAAAGTAACCAGGATAGTTCAAGGGATCTATCTTGATACATAAACACCACAAGAAGAAACCCTAGGGCTACTTGACCTTCAACCTAGTTACAGAAACACCTTCATGGTTTAGGGTTCAAGCTCTTCCTCACCACTTGGTTGCCAAACCAAGATACAATAGAAGAGATCGACAAGGTTCTCACGAAACACTCAAGGGGTAATCTAAAAGCTTGATTGTATTCATAATTCAAAACGGGGTGCTTTTGAAAGGCTACAAGCCTAGCTATTTATACTAAGTAAGTCGCATACATATCAGGACTATAAGGCTTGGCGTGTAAGCCATCTATTACTACTCTTAGACGCCATCTACTCCATCTCCTCCTTGGATTAGGACTCCTTATCCTAAGGGGAGTTGGTTACAAGAGATAATAATCCTTTTAGGACTTGGCTTTCCTAATCCAAAAGATGGATTAGTTACAAAATAAGCCAACCTTATCTTGGATTGCAAGACTTGGCTCCTAATCTAGCACACCACACGTCACACACATACACCACACACCTTCTAGAACATTCTAGAACATTTTAGATTATTCTAGACTAATCTAGACTCCTAAGACTTGGTGTCCAAATTTATATATATTACATGTCACCTCACACAACTAGAAATGTAAAGAAAACCCTAGAAATATAAAGAAATACATCAAAAGGCCAAAACCGTGAAATTCAAACTGAAATGGTCAAAACTGTGAACTTCATCTTGAAATGGTCAGAAATGTGAAATTCACTTTGGGCTTGAATCTTGGACCTTGACGTGAGATAGGCGAGCCTTGGACTTCTTTAGGATGTTTGGACATCCTCTTGCCATAAGGAGCACACAATATGGATGGGCCTTTGGGCCTCTATACTCAATCTTTCCTCCACAGCTCGTTCTTCATCTTTGTAATTGTCATGGCCTCCTTAGGTGTATTTGGTGTGGGCCAAAATATATCATTCCCCCCTTGTTGAAAGAAGTTTATCCTCTAACTTGGAGGGTGAACTTTCTTCTTTACTTGGACCCATACTTTCTTTCTCTTCTTGTCATAGTAAGACAACAACACACTTGCCATTAAGCGAATTCAAAACCTGATTCATAAGCCTCATGAAAAGAGAATGAGTGTTAGTTAGACCACAAGGCATGGCTAGCCGTTCAAAGAGACCTCCTTTAGTTTTGAACTCAGCATTCCCTTCTTGAATTCGAACCATGTAGCACCCATTTCTTAGATCTCCAACTCTAGGAATAGGAAATTTATAGTAGCAACCTTGTCATGATTTGGGCGTGGCCTTCCCTTCGTGGGTTCCCAAGTTGCCTTTGAACCCTTGGAGTGTTGTTAAGGGTTCACGTGAGACATAGGCTCATTATGCTCGATAGATCTAGGGACATGATCAGTTTTGTGATGGATCTCATACTAACGGGGCAACTCTGGGGTTTTCTCATCTAGGGTTTCTTGAAGAGTGACGAGAGATGGTTCTTTTGTGGGATTTTCGTGGCTAGGGTTTGTGGGAATGATATCCTTATGTTCACTAAACTCAGGGCATTCAGTGATCATAAAAGTGATGAGCTTTGGATCGCTTCCCTTGGTTTTGGATGCTTTGAGAGGAGCTAGGGTTACCTTCTTGTTTTAAACCATAAGAGAGTAGGTATTAGCTCTTCCATCATGCATGACACTCCTGTCAAATAACCATGGTCTTCCAAGCAGAATATGACAAGCATCCATAGGTAATACATCACACCATATTGAATCTTGATAAGACTTTCCAATAGAAAAGCTTACCAAACAGTGTTGATCCAGCTTTAAGCCTTTACCCTGGTTGAGCCATTGAACAGTGTATGGCGATGGGTGGGGGCTTGTAGGGAGTTGAAGCTTGTTCACCATAGTAAGAGAACCTGCGTTGGTACAACTTCTGCCATCAATGATCAAAGAAAAACTTTCCCTTGCACAGTACAACGAGAATGGAAGATGGCTTCCCGTTGTTGTTGATCTTCAGGAACTGGAGAGCTATTGAGAACTCTCCTCATAACCAGCATCTCTGCTTCATCTGGTTCTTCTACAACCTTATCAGTAGGTTCTCCATGATTAGCGCATTCCTCCTCTTCCACATCTTCTGGTTCAGGTTCAAAAAGAGCGTTTTAAAACTCCATGAGTGTGATGGCTCTCTTGTTAGGGCATTCAGAGGCTATATGACCGAACCCATGGCACCTGAAGCACCTCCTCTTGTATATGGGTGTGGCCTGCATTGGCTTGAGGACGGTTTGGGGCGTAATTTGGGGCGTTTTTGTGGCAAACGTTTGGGAGGGGGGTTGGCTCTTTTGTGAAGTGTAAGTTTGGGATGAGCAGGGGGTTCTTTGTGAAGTAAGGTTTCTACTTGTTGCCTCCTTTCCCCTTCTCTTTCTTTTCTGTTCCACTTTGTTAGCCAAAGTACTTAATTCATCAAGAGTTTCATAAGGTTGATGTTCCACCACATACCTTATGCTTTCATTCAAGCCCGCTAGATACCTCACAAGAGTCTGAGGTTCATCTTCCTTCCGATTATACCTCCGGAGTAGGTGTTCGAATTCTTTAGTGTATTCTTCAACACTTTTGCTTCCTTGGGCGAGTTTTTGCAGTTTGAAGTAGTTGTCCTTGAAATAGCTCACAGGAAGAAACTTAGAGTGAAGTTTCTTCTTCATCTTTTCCCAAGTGCGGATCTTTTTCTTTCCCGGCATGCTGTCTCTTCTTCTGTAAGTTAGTCCACCAGATGCTAGCATGTTTTCGTAGCTTAAGAGCAATATGCTTGACTTTCTTTTCATCAGGAATGTCTTTTAGATCAAAGACTCTTTCTACAGTTTGAATCTAGTCAAGAAAAACTTCAGGATCAAGATTACCTTCGTATTCAGGGATACCCACCTTAAAGTCAAGCCTTTCACCTCTGTGCTCACGCCTATGGGGACGTGACCTCCTTGATGAGCTCGTGTATTGCTCAGCTTCACAGGGACTCTTGGGGACGTCCTCTTCTTCAGTATCTCTAGGAGTCCTGAATTGTATATTCATGTATCATTTCAACTAGTCGGCAAGATAAGCTACTCTTGCTTCCAATTCAGCTTCCTCCTGCAGTAGTTGTTCATTAGTAGCACTGCCATCGTTACTTTTTCTACCAGAAGCCATGGATGGGGGTTTTGTGACTTTGGGAATGGGAGGGAATGTGTTTGGGCATTTTGTAGGGTTTAGGGTTGCACAAGACAAACCTAAGCTCTAATACCAAAATTATGATGTATAATGGGATCAAAGATGAGATCTTGATTAATTACACATCAAGGGGAACGTACAACCAATATGAATATAGGAGGCTTCATGTGAACTAGGGCAAAGGTGAGGGTGATTCACGTGAGAAAGGAGAGTTCTTTGTGGAGTTTCGATGATATGTGAGAGGCTAGGGATTAGAGTTTATGAAAGGATGAATCTTTATGGAGTCTGAGAGGGATGGATGATGATGATTGACGTGAGGTAAAAGAGGAGAGAGGGTTATTTTGTCGTAAGGACTTTGAGAGAGTTGATAGAGGGATGTTTGAGAGAGAGTTGAGAGAGAGGGAGAGGGTGACATTAGGTTTGAGAGAGTGGGAGAGAGTTGACGAGAGGAAGAGAGAAAGGGGACAACTTTGAGAGATTGTGAATAGCCTTAGGGTTTGCTTTATCTAACTAAAGGATAGAAAGATAAAAAGTAACCAGGATAGTTCAAGGGATCTATCTTGATACATAAACACCACAAGAAGAAACCCTAGGGCTACTTGACCTTCAACCTAGTTACAGAAACACCTTCATGGTTTAGGGTTCAAGCTCTTCCTCACCACTTGGTTGCCAAACCAAGATACAATAGAAGAGATCGATAAGGTTCTCACGAAACGCTCAAGGGGTAATCTAAAAGCTTGATTGTATTCATAATTCAAAACGGGGTGCTTTTGAAAGGCTACAAGCCTAGCTATTTATACTAAGTAAGTCCCATACATATCAGGACTATAAGGCTTGGCGTGCAAGCCATCTATTACTACTCTTAGACGCCATCTACTCCATCTCCTCCTTGGATTAGGACTCCTTATCCTAAGGGGAGTTGGTTACAAGAGATAATAATCCTTTTAGGACTTGGCTTTCCTAATCCAAAAGATGGATTAGTTACAAAATAAGCCAACCTTATCTTGGATTGCAAGACTTGGCGCCTAATCTAGCACACCACACGTCACACACATACACTACACACCTTCTAGAACATTCTAGAACATTTTAGATTATTCTAGACTAGACTCCTAAGACTTGGTGTCCTAATTTATATATATTACATGTCACCTCACACAACTAGAAATGTAAAGAAATACATCAAAAGGCCAAAACCGTGAAATTCAAATTGAAATGGTAAAAAATGTAAACTTCATCTTGAAATGGTCAGAAATGTGAAATTCACTTTGGGCTTGAATCTAGGGCCTTGACGTGAGATAGGCGTGCCCTGGACTCCTTTAGGATGTTTGGACATCCTTTTGCCATAAGGAGCACACAATATGGATGGGCCTTTGGGCCTCTATACTCAATCTTTCCTCCATAGCTCGTTCTTCATCTTTGTAATTGTCACGGGCCTCCTTAGGTGTATTTGGCGTAGGCCAAAATACATCACTTTTGAGGTAACTCCCAGTTTTCTTTTAGTTAGTTGTTTTTCTTGTTTCTATCTTGCATGCCTGGACCTAAGTATCTAGGTAGTTTAATTTGTATATCCTAACCCTATGCTTGGTTCTCTTGGATCGTGGATTGAGAGTGCTCTAATTGAAGATCTCGAGGTAACCTCTTTCCACTCTCTTTGAATGTGTTTATATCTTTGATTCAATTCGTATGCTTGATTTTTTTCTTTTGAGGGGCGACCCCATTTGAATGTTCATGTTAGGACTATTTTGCTGTTGGAGCCGTGTGGGATCGGGTCGCCACCACTTTTTCTTGCTAGGTGTTTTTGTTTATATGCTTTTTGTTAATCTTCTTAAAAGAAGCAAATATGAGCATTGTAGGCTCTAGTCCGGGTGTTGCCATGACTCGTCTGTTTAGATTCCCTTCGTTGATTGCAAAATGTGGTTCTTGTTTCTTTCACTTCCTTATTGAAATCGTGAGACCTTAGTTGTTCACCCTCGAGCTCGTTGAAAAAGTGAAAGCGAATTAAATTGGAATAAATGTTTAATTGTTGGCTAAACCATCAAGGGCCGGTGTGAGTGGGCGACACTCACATCCCTTAAATACTTTGTTACGTACAGAGTAGCCTGAGTTGGGAGGGTGACCTCTTTTCGGAGGGTCGTTCCAATTCCCGAAAAACCCAACTTAAAAATTGGAAGTGTAGTGAAAAGTTGGTTCACCAACGTGGTTTGACATGGATAGTTGCGGCACCCTCGTCCCTAAGTACCTTGTTACGTATGGAGCGAAATCACACTGGGAGAGTAGCCCCTTCACGGGCCACGTGCAATCTCGAAACATGCCAACTAGAAAAAAAAAAGTTAAATGAAAGAAAAGAAAATAGCTTAACATGCGAATAAAAATGTGGGGCCATTCCTTGCGTTTCCTGCGGCCCTCGCTAAGCCAAGGGCGACACAAGCGAGGGAGGGCAACAATTTGTTGACCTTTTTGCTTTGAAATGAGCTCGGGTGGTGATTTTTGCTTTGGTTCAATCGGAATCAATTAGGATACACTAGCACTTGTGCACAAAGGACCTTGCTTTGTAGGAGACGTTTGGGAGTTGAAAACCTCTAAGATTGGCGATGCCTTGGACTAGGTGTTCTTAATGCACTCGTATTCGTTCCTTTTGGTTGTTTAGCATTGCCTTTCTTGCAGTTAATTGCATAATTTTATTAGCAAGCAGTTCTTTCTTTCTTTCTTTTTTGAGCTCTGTTTTGTTTTTCACCTTTTCTCTCTCCTTTTTCCTTTTGTGGGTATAGCCGCTACGAACCCTCACCAGACCCACATCGTCCACCTGGGTTGCCAAGGGGTTTAAAAGACTTGGTCCATACGCTAAATGCATTCGTTTCCTCCCACGACAGAGGAGTTGGTGTTTAGTTTTTAGGTTGTTTTGTTTTGTTTTGCTCGGGCCGAGCAAAATTTCAAGTGTGTGTGGGGGGGAGTGTTTAGGCCCAGTTTTAGGCCTAAATAACGCCTTTCAGCTTGCTATTTCGCTCGATTCCGAGTCTTTTCTATTGTTTTTACCCTCTTTTTCGTTCATTTGTAGGTTTTTTGCATTTAAGGGACGAAACAAAGCAAAAGAGCTATTTCAAGGCTTTTTAGGGGTATTTTGGAGATTTCCGAGTGATTCCCGAGCCTAACCGAGCCGAGAATCGAGGTTGAGTCGACCCGAGAAATTTTCCCTCAAAGTTTGATGCAAAACAGGGTTGTAGCACCCACTACATCTTTTGTAGCGCGGGCGTGTAACTGCCCGCTCCCCAATAGAGGCTGTTAAGGTCAATCTCAACATAATTAAGGTTAAGAAAGGTAAAAAGAGGTACTTAGACACTACTTTCCGAAGTTTTCTAGGGAAAATCCGGCAGAATTCCATCTGTAAAATGGACGTTTTCTAGACTTAAAGCCTTACAACCCTGTAATAGACAAACTAAACAAAAACAGAACTCAACGGCCACACGCCGGAGTATATCATGAGCCACACGCTTGGAGTACAATCTAAATGCATCAAACGACCCAAGCATTCCAAACACATTTACAAAGTAATTCAATTACAAAACAATTACTTCCTATACGTAAACAACTAGGAATACTTCTATCTCTCTACATGCAGCCTACTCCTCATCTTCATTTTGACCTGTAAGGGGGAGGGAAAGAGGGATATGAGCAAACCACAGCTCAGTGGATAACTTGTACACTAGAACAACCATCAGGATTCAAGCAACTTAAAAACAGGAGTCGTCTTAATCCTGTATTCTCCCCAGTATAATAAAAGATATAAATGCGTCTCTTGGTCGCTTCATAACTCATAAAGTAGGAAGCTAGATATAAGGTTTCCATTCAAGCATCTACATGTCTCGTGTGAGGTAGTTAAGCAATCTCATATCTTCCAAATCAACTACAAGGAAATGGGGTAACCTTTTTAGTCATGAAAATAGTCAGGATACCATTAGAGGGGCATTGTAAGTACTCTTAGTGTTCTACTAGGCCGCAACCCACTCAATGTACATCATCATTCTAACTTAGTTATCCCTTAAGTAACTCATACATCCCATTTAGCCTCTAAGGTCAACTATCAAGGCAAGATTCGCATGCAATGCATCAGTCTAATTAAAAGATACACGTAAGGAGCTCGAAAATCACATATATGATCATTAATAACAAAGTAAGTTCTTATTTAAATCACAAGATCTTTTCGAAACCTAGTTTGAACAAAATTACACACAACTCATAAACTTGGCAATTCTCAAGTGGCATTTCATTCACATTTCAAAATCTTTCCAAAATAATTCTAAAATACGAACATAGCACCTTCAACATTTAAAGAGTAACTCACACATTGAAATAGGTATTAGAAATTATTCGAATTTCCTTTTTCCATCCATTCATAACCATAAATATAACCGTTTCCAATGAACCAACGGTTTTAAAATAATCCTTCCTTCTTTCCATTATACGAAAATATCGATACCATGGGCGTAGGGTACTTTCAGCACTTTCCAGTCTGGGCCGGTTCCCCCTTAAGACAGATAGTTTAACTTCCCGGTAGTTCTAACGTCAATGGACTTTATATATCTAGCCGATTCGATTTCCCTTTACAGGTGGTAACCCCGACTTTCCAATTAGTCCACAGTACCTACTGCAATACACTTAGCCTGAAAACCATTTCAAACTCGTAAATCGCATAACAATTCCATACCATACATTTCTCATCTCAATAGCTTTCCAAATCGTACATAAGGTAGGAAAATACATTTCATTCAAATCAAAATAGCTCAACTGGCTAATTTCCAATATTTTTCCTTTTACGAAATCCAAATATCCATAAAGGAGTTTATAAAATTATATAATAACCCTTCAAAACATAGAAATCACATATCCATCTCAAACCATACATAAGTATCAAAATCAAAATCATTTCTTAGAGTAATACTAAAGAGTCCTTCAAAACTTAATTACACACAAATAAATACGCATAATTTAGCCCATAAAGCCCATATAAGATCAAATAAGCCTACTTATCAAATCAAGAATGCATTCAATAATTCTTAGCGTCTAAAAAATGTTAATGTCGACCAACACATCCTTAAAACTCATTTGAAATACCTCTTTCTGAATTAAGAACATAAAACACTTTTTGAGTTCACATAAACTTCGAATAATCAGGAAAAGTATGCATGGGGGAACTTAAATTCACATATAACGGCTAACAATTGCTTTACTTCTCTTTTACACTAGACTAGGGCATAAGTATAGAATACTAGATACTCAACAACCAAACCATAAGCATAAAGTCTCATTCTTTACGCATATAGCTCATCCAAGATCCATATATGCGTATTTTGCTCACGAATTACGAAACTAACATTATTCTAAACAAAACTCATCCATTCTAGCCTGATATGCACATATTCACACATATAAGGGCCAATTGGGCCGTAACTCAAATGAATATTCGTATATAGCATAAAGAAGTAATAAATAAAACAATTAAAAGCTCCCCATACCATTAATCATTCAACCCAAACATTTCAATTTCACAATTCAACCCAGGCTCCCTCCTCACACACACCGTCCCAAACAAACCTCGACGCTCAATGTTCAACCCAAATACTGACCAACTTCCAACTGGTTCCATATATCAATCTAACCATTGCAACACGATTAATAATTCCAGACATAAATTCAGTATTCAAAATCTGTTAACTAAACCTGAAACCTAACATTTATTACAGGGGACAGAGATTACCCACTTTGACTCTCGATTGAATAATTAGGGTCTTAAATTAGGGCTAGACTCGGCTGAGAAGCATCAGAAGCATCCAAACACACCATACTCGGCCCGAAGAGACTTAGATCGAACCTCCCATGCCCCTCCTCTACCTCGCGTCAGGCCACTGTGGCCTCCGTGTCCGCCGCCAGCCCTTGCTGCCACGGCCTATAGTCGCCGCGCGAGTCTCCGGTAACCAATGTAAACCGTAACCACCACCATCGAGCAGTTCCCTTTTTCCTCTCTTTGTGTGTTGCTCGGTGAGAAACAGAGGAAGAAGAGCCCACCAAACCAACCTAGTCCATTTTCCTTTCTTCCCTACACCTAAATTAAGAGCTTTAAGAACCTATAACTCACGTAATATACACCTCTGATTCTAGTTCCTCAAATACTTCTCAAATTTACTCAAGTGAAATGGACCATATCATTACAAGAATTTAAGCAAGCTAGTTAATCCAACACTTCAACATATACAACAATATACAACACTAAAACACCCAAAATTAAAGACTAAACTAAGGTAAACTAACTAAACTAAGTTAAGACCTTAACAACTAAAGTAAACTAAAATTAGAAAACAAAAGCCAAAATAAACTAATACTAATTTAAACAACTAACTTAAGATAAGAAAACAACTAATGTACACACTAAAAATCAAAACTAAAAGAAGCAAAAGTAACAAACTAATTTAAAAGAAAGAACCTAAAATAAAGAAACAACATTTATACAAGAAAATCACACTTCAAAAAGCTTGAAACATAGCAATGGTGGGCAACAATGAAGATTCACATAGTATACACAAAAATTAAAACTAAAAACGAAAATATAAAACGAAAATAAACTAAATAAAACAAAGAAATTAGAAAAACCAAACCTTTATACACTTGAAGGAGAAGAAAAGAGCTTGAAGGAAGATGAAAATGGAGGGTTTTGGGAATGGAGGTGGAATGGGGTGAAAAAGGAGTGAAAGGAATGAGGATAAAATTGGTGGGATCTGAAAGAGGAAGGAAAAAGATGAAGAAAGGAAGAAAAATGGAGTGATTTGGGTGAGAATTAAGGGAGATGGAGCAAAAAGATGGATGGAGGAAGAAGGTTATGGCTATGGAGGTTGAGGGAGATGGAGGAAGAAGAATGAGTTAGAGAGGGAGTAGATTTAGGGCTTACATGAGTAAAATGGGACCAAAATGGACGAATGAAAAGGAATTGGAAAAACAGGGCATCAAAACGGGCTGAAAAACACGTGTTTCTGTGAATCGGGGGGTCAACACGGATCGTGTTGCCAAAACACGGTCCGTGTTGACCCGTGTTCAAAAATTTTTCCTCTCTGGACGGCAACACGGATCGTGCCAGATCCAGCACGACCCGTGCTGGACCTGTTCTTCGCCTGGGTTCGAATCCTCTTGGCATCTCTTTCCCCTTTTTTTTTCTCTCGTTTTTTCTTTTTTCACTCTCTCTCATCTTTTTTTTTTATTACCTCTCTTCTATTTTTTTCCTCACTCACTCTTAATCTCATTTCTTTTATTTTCAAACTCTATTACACTCTACTCTTTTTTTTTTTCAAATTTTCAGTTTTTTTTATGTTTCCCTAAAACTAATACCTCAAAAAGAAAAAATAAAATAAAATAATCTAGATAAAAAAAAACTAGAAAAAGAAAATAAAAAGGAGAAAATTCTCTAAAAAAACTAGAAAAATTAAAATAAATCAATGAAAAACCCTAAAAATCCCAGAAAAAGATAGAAAAATATCAAAATAAAAGGAAGAAAAATAAGGAAAAATTATAGAAAATCCTAAAAAAAATGAAAATAAAATCGAAAAAGCTTGGGTTGCCTCCCAAGAAGCGCTTGTTTATTGTCCTAAGCTAGACATAGTACCTCTTAAACCACACCGGGGGTGGTTAGGGCGATGTTACCTCCTTGTTCTATAAATTGACCAACAAAATAGGGCTGGAGTCTTTGCCCATTTACCTTAAATGCTCCCTTTTGCTCATCCTAAACCTCCACCGCACCATGGGGAAAAACTTTCAACACCCGGAAAGGACCCGACCAACGGGACTTCAACTTACCCGGAAAATGTTTTAACCTAGAGTTGAAGAGAAGAACCATATCTCCTTCAGCAAACCTCTTCTTCATGATGTGCTTATCATGCCAATGCTTTGTTCTCTCCTTGTAAATTCGGGAACTCTCATAAGCCTCCAATCTGAACTCATCCAATTCTTGAAGTTGCAACATTCTTCTTTCTCCCACCAACTTTTGATCAAAGTTAAGGGTTTGGATGGCCCAATATGCCTTGTGCTCCATCTCAACCGGCAAATGACATGACTTTCCGAAGACTAACCGGTATGGAGTAGTACCCAAAGGTGTCTTGAATGTGGTCCGGTAAGCCCATAATGCGTCATCAAGCTTGAATGACCAATCCTTCCTCGATCTACTAACCGTCTTCTCCAAGATACTCTTCACCTCCCGGTTGGAAAGCTCAACTTGGCCACTAGTTTGGGGGTGATAAGGAGTAGCAACCTTGTGAGTAACCCCATACTTAGCCAAAAGAGCATCTAAGGGCTTGTTGCAAAAGTGAGTGCCATTGTCACTCAATAAAGCCCTTGGAGTTCCAAACCTTGTGAAAATATTCTTCTTGAGGAACTTGATCACCACCTTGGAGTAATTAGTAGGGGAAGCAATGGCTTCCACCCACTTAGAAACATAATCTACCGCAACCAAGATGTAGAGATTGTTATGAGAAGGGGGAAAGAGACCCACGAAGTCAATCCCCCACACATCAAATAGCTCCACTTCCAAAATACCCTTTTGAGGCATCTCGCCCGCCAAATACTCCTGTCCCTTTTGCACTTATCACATGAAAGTACAAAATTCCTTGTATCTTTGGTCACAATAGAATCCTGTTGTACCTTGGCAATGGTCTTGTCCGTGCTAAAATGGCCTCCACATGTTGTTGAATGGCAATGGTGAAGCACACTGTGCACCTCATCTTCCGGTAAGCACCTTCTATAAACCCCATCACCACATAGCTTGTAGAGGAGGGGCTCCTCCCAAACGTATCTCTTCACATCCGAGAAGAACTTCTTCCTTTGTTGGTATGACATATCCGGGGGCAAAGCACCACACACAATGTAGTTCACAAAATCCGCATACCAAGGAGTGGCTTGATGGGCAAGAGCGAAGAGTTGCTCATGGGGGAATGAGTCATCGATCGGGGGATCATCATCACCATTAGGGGCCTCAAATTGCAACCTAGAAAGGTGGTCCGCCACAACATTTTGCAAACCGCGTTTGTCACGGATAACAATATCGAACTCTTGAAGCAACAAAACCCATCGAATGAGTCGGGGCTTCGAATCTGCCTTCGCCATGAGATGTCGAATCGCGGCATGATCCGTGTAGACAATCACCTTCAAATTGATGAGATAGGATCGGAACTTGTCTAGAGCAAAGACTACCGCCAAAAATTCCTTCTCGGTAGTAGCATAGTTGACTTGGGCCCCATCCAACGTTCTACTAGCATAGTAGATAACATAGGGCTTGTTGTCCTTCCTTTGCCCCAAAACAGCCCCTACCACATAGTCACTTGCATCACACATTACTTCGAAGGGTAAGGACCAATCCGGAGCTTGAACTATAGGGGCGGTAACCAAAGCTTTCTTTAACCTGTCAAAAGCACTCAAACACTCCTCATTAAATGCAAAGGGCACATCCTTGATGAGCAAATGAGTGAGAGGTTTTGCAATTTTAGAAAAATCTTTTATGAGCCGCCGGTAAAAACCAACGTGTCCAAGAAAACTCCTCACACTTTTTACCGAAGTAGGTGGTGGCAATCTTTCAATCACCTCCATCTTTGCTCTATCAACTTCAATGCCCTTAGAAGAAATCACATGACCTAGCACAACTCCTTCTTGTACCATAAAATGACTCTTTCCCCAATTTAAAACCAAATTGACATCTTCACATCTTTTTAGCACTTTTGTAAGATTATGCAAACAATGATCAAATGAAGTGCCATAAACAGAGAAGTCATCCATAAAAGCCTCCATAATGTCCTCTATAAATTCAGAGAAAATGGCCATCATGCATCTTTGAAAAGTAGCGGGTGCATTACACAACCCGAAAGGCATTCTCCTATATGCAAATGTTCCATAAGGACACGTGAAGGTGGTCTTTTCTTGGTCATTGGGGTGAATAGGGATTTGGAAAAACCCCGAATATCCATCAAGATAACAAAAATAGGAGTTTTTAGCAAGTCTCTCAAGCATTTGGTCAACAAATGGGAGTGGAAAATGGTCTTTTCGGGTGGCTTTATTCAATTTCCTATAATCAACATACATTCGCCAACCCGTGACAGTTCTAGTGGGAATTAATTCATTTTTCTCATTTTTAACCACTGTCATCCCCCCTTTCTTAAACACAACATGAAACGGACTCACCCACTCACTATCGAATAGGGTAGATTATTCCGGCTTTCAACAACTTCAAGACCTCTTTCTTAACAACCTCCTTCATATTAGGGTTAAGTCTCCTTTGGCGCTCTCTAGAAGGTTTAAAACTGTCCTCCATAAGGATGCGATGCATGCAAAATGAAGGATGAATACCCCTAAGGTCATCTATAGTGTATCCTATGGCCTTTTTATGCAATCTCAAAACTTCTAACAAAGAAGAAATTTCAGATGCACTCAAATTCGCATTCACAATCACAGGATATGTACAATTTGGGCCAAGGAACTCATACCTCAATGAAGAGGGTAGAGGTTTCATTTCAACTTCGGGAGCTTCCTTCTCAACTTGCTTTGGCTCCTCATCGATCTCAAGCTCTTCCTTCTTTTCAAACCCCGGAGGGATTTGAGGGGTAACCTCCAATAGTTTAGCACAAATAGCTACCTCAGGGCAAACATCTTGCAAAGATCCATCAACCAACAAACATAGCTCAAGTGGATCACTTGACTTGGGATTAGATTCAAATTCCCTCACTAATCCTTCAATAGAGTCAATGAAATTGCAATCATCAGAAATAGAAGGAAATTTACAAGCATTGTTCACATTAAACTCAATCTTATCATCCCCCATTTCAAAAGTCATTTTACCATTTTTCACATCCACACAACATCCCGAAGTGGCCATGAAAGGCCTCCCAAGAATGATAGGGGTGCGCAAATCCTCATCCATGTCAAGCACAACAAAATCCACAGGCACAAATATGTCTCCCACCTTGATAGGGACATCTTCAAGAATACCCATTGGGTATTTCACAGAACGATAAGCTAGTTACAAAGACATGGAAGTGGGTTTCAACTCTCCCATTCCTAGTTTTTCAGACAATGAAAAAGGCATCAAATTCACACTAGACCCTGAATCACACAAGGCACGATCAATGAACACATTACCCACAACACATGGAATAGTGAAGCTCCCGGGATCCTTAAGCTTAGGTGGAAGCTTATTTTGAATCACTACGCTCTGATGATCACTCAAAGCCATTGTCTCATGTCCCTCTAGCTTTCTTTTGTTTGATAAAATCTCTTTTAAAAATTTAGCATAAGTGGGCATTTGAGACAAAGCCTCGGTAAAGGGTATGCTTATTTCAAGTTTCTTAATGACTTCCAAAAATTTCCCAAATTGTTTGTCAAGTTTTGTCTTAGCCATTCTTTGTGGGAATGGCAAAGGTGGTTTATAAATCCTTTGGGAGATGTCTTGGGAATCATTAAGATTCTCCTCATCATTTTGCACATGCACATCAATCAAAGTCTCATTGGAGGGAATAGATTCCTCTTCATTCACAACAACATTTTCAGCATCATTCCCAGCACTATTCACAACAACATCAGGCACATCAATCACAACATGCTCAATCTTAGTTCCCTTCGGTTCCCCCAATTGAGTCCCACTTCTCAAAGTTATGGCTTGGCATTGAGCATTAGGGTTAGGGACAGGTTGTCCAGGAAGTGATCCTGGAGGAGGGGTAGAAGCACTAGCTTGGGTGGCGATTTGAGTTTCAAGCATATGGTTATGGGTAGCCAACAATTCTACTCTAGTGGCCAAAGCTTTTATAACCTCATCTTGCCTCTTTTGGTGCTCAAATTGCCTTTGTTGGGATTGAATGAGGGTTCCTAACATGGCTTCTACGTTCTTTAGGTCTGGAGATGAAGATTGGCCTTGTCCTTGGTGAGGGCTTTGTCCTTGTCCTTGTTGGGCACTCAAGTGGTTATTGTTTCAGTAAGAAAAATTCGGGTGATTTCACAAACCGGGGTGGTAAGCATTCGGGTTTCCAATATAATTGGCTTGTTCATTAGGATCTCCACTACCCATCCGGTTAGGACAAAACAAAGTCTCATGCTCATTCGA
Source organism: Portulaca oleracea (assembly GCA_029582165.1). Lineage (NCBI taxonomy): Eukaryota > Viridiplantae > Streptophyta > Magnoliopsida > Caryophyllales > Portulacaceae > Portulaca > Portulaca oleracea. The sequence goes on along the minus strand of CM055881.1, from coordinate 927,994 downwards.
ATAACAAGAAGCACATTGAACTTGAGGGGGAGGTATAGCATTTACATTCATTTTATCCATCTTCTCAGTTAATGCATCTAATTTTGCGGATAAAAGAGTAATAGCATCTACCTCATACTTACCTCCCGTTCGTGCGGAACGGGGTTTAGACCATTGGTAGCTATTCAAAGACATTTGCTCGATGAGTTCATCGAGCTCTTCCACGGTCTTGCTCATGATATCACCTCCCGCCGCTGCCAAGATGTTGGCCCTCAAATTGTCATCCACTCCGTTATAGAATGCTTGAATTGGCACCCATGGTTCGAAACCATGTTGGGGGCATTGCCTCAAGAGGTCCTTGAACTCTCCCATGCATCATAGAAGCTCTCTCCCGGTTCTTGTGCGAATGTGGAAATTTGGTTCCGTAAGCTTGTCAACTTGCTAGGCGGAAAGTATTTCGCCACGAATGCACTAGCAAGTTGATTAAAGGTGGTGAAGGGGGTGGTCGCCGGTAAGGAATCCAACCATTCCCAAGCCTTCCCTTCTAGTGAGAAGGGGAAAAGCCGGAGTTTGATTGCGTCCTCCGTCGCTCCATTCGCCTTGAACGTCCCACAAGCTTGCCGAAAGATGCGGAGATGTCGGTTGGGGTCTTCATTGGGAAGGCCATGGAAAGGTGAGGCCTTCACCAAGTTGATGAGGGAGCTCTTCAACTCAAAGTCAAGTGCGTCCACTCCCGGTGCGTTGATGGCCGTGGGTTGATTCACGACTGGGGGAGTCACGCATTCACTTCTTCGAGACACCCCGAAACTGAAGAGCATCATCGTGGCTAACGATCCTGGGTCGGGATCTAAAGAAGAGACGCACTCAAGCAAGGAAAAACAAGCAAATCCGACCGAATGAGCACTAATGGGCCTATACCGACTCCAACTCGACTAGGACTAGACTTAATACTTAAAGGAGGGTGGAGAGAAAGACATGAAATGAAAGAAATGCGTGTTCTATATATTTTATTTGATGCTTTTCCTTTAGAAAATTGATAAAACAAAATGTATTAAAAAGGTGTACTCCTTTTATTGATACAAGAAGTAAAGTATTACATTTATGTCTTACAATGATTAACACAATCCATATTCTTCTTCTTCTCGTCCTTCAAAAGCACAACTTCGGCTGGACCATTTTTATTCTCTCCTTTTACCTAACTCGTCCCGAAGGATTTTCAAGTTAGTCTCTCATTTTCTTTTTCTTTTTTTTTCTACTCTCCTTTTGCCTGACCTGCCTCAAAAAGGTTTTCAAGTCAGCCTCTTCTTTTCCTTTTTTTTTTTCTTTTTCTCTCACAAACAAGTGGCCTGTTGGCAGTTCGGTTGCTTGCTTTTATAAGATAGTGCATGTCTAAGTAGCTAAGGATACCAACCCTTAGAGGCTTAAATATAATATCTTTTCAACTAATCCAAGTTCATAGGCTGTGTGAGCTCCTCTCCCTCGGGCGTGCCCAATCGGGCGGCGCCCCCTCGGGTGACAATACTGATGATGTAGGGACCCTTCCAGTTTGGGGCAAACTTGCCTCGAGGATCCTGACGTGCTGCTCTCATTTCTTGCAATACTAGATCTCTTTCCATTAAATCCCGATCTTTGACTTTCTTATTGAATGCTCGAGAAATCCGACTCTGATAAAGCTGGATATTATGTAGAGCACGGAGTCGTCTTTCATCCAACAAAACCAACTCTTCATATCTAGCTCGGGCCCATTCGGCCTCAGGGATTTGACTTTCAGCAATAATCCTTAAAGAAGAAACGACAAGTTCTACTGGCAAAACTGCTTCCATCTCGTACACCAAAGACTATGGTGTAGCTCCATTGCAGTCCGAATTGACGTTCGATATCCCCATAGTGCAAAAGGAAGCTTGTCGGGCCAGTCTTTGTAAGTGACAACCATTTTCTTGATAATTTTCACTAGAGTTTTGTTTACAGCCTCCACTGCTCCATTGGTTTGTGGCCGATAGGGAGAAGCATGGTGATGTCGGACTCTGTACTTGGCCAAAAGAGCTGCAAATTCGCCCATGAAATGGCTCCCATTGTCACTGATCACCTCATGTGGCACCCCATATCTACAAATGATGTTCCTCAGCATGAACTTGCCCACATGCTTCGAAGTGATTTTTGAGTATGAGGCAGCTTCTACCCACTTAGTGAAGTACTCCACAGCTACCAACACATATTCATGTCCTCCTGTACCTTGGGGTGAAATCTTCCCTACAATGTCGATTCCCCATACCGAAAATAGCCAAGGTGAGGCCAAAGTGGTCAAATAAGAGGACAATTGATGTTTGAGATGAGCATACTCTTGACATTTCTGACATTTTCTCACAAATTAGAGACAATCGGACTCCATAGTCGACCGGAAATACCCTTTCTTTGGATCTTCTTAACCAACATTCTGCCGTTCATATACGGTCCACACTCCCCTCCGTGAGTAGATTTCATTAATTCCTCAGCTTCCTCCTTATCAACACATAGGAGGTTTATCCCCATTGCAGTCTTCTTGTACAGAGGGTCCTAAATAATGTAATATTGAGAGGCCACTAATCGGATAGCCTTCCTGGCTCGACGCTCGACATTTGGTGCGTATGAACCGTCTTTCAGAACTGCATAAATATTAAAGAACAATGCATCAGTACTGATCGAACCGATCATTAGCAGTTGATGAGCAGGACAATCTCTCCTCTCCACTGTCACTGCTAGGGCTTGATCCTTTTCGGGCATAGCTACCATGGATGAAACTTTGGCTAGCGCATCAGCTAACTCGTTGTAACCCCTTGGTAGATATTTGAACTCAATATGGTTGAACTTCTCAGCTAATTTGGGCAAATTGTTGCTGGTACAATGCTATACTAATAGCTTGATTGACGATCAGACTGGAGTCCCCAAACACTCGTAGCCTTTTAATTCCCATCTCCAGGGCCACACGCAAGACCAAAATGCAAGCTTCATACTCAGCAGCATTATTAGTAGCTTCAAAGTCAAGCTTGACTGCCAAAGGAAAGTGTATGTCTTCAGGAGAAACTAACAAAGCTCCGGGCGTGTATCCCATCTGGTTAGCAGCACCATCAAAGTATAACTTCCAGGTTTCCTCTTCAATTTGAAATATTTGTTCATCGCTAAACTCCAAGCCCCCAGTGTCAGGACTTCATGTAGGAAACTCAACCAGGAAATCGGAAACTGCACGCCCCTTTACGGACTTCTGTGGTCGAAAGTGCAGATCAAACTCGGACAGCATAACCACCCATCGAGCAATCCTGTTGTTGATGGTAGGTTGTTCCATGATGTATTTGACCGGATTACATGCATGCTGCAATCACATATACAGTTTGTGAGAGCATATAGTGGCGAAGCTTCTTTATGGACCATACTAATGCCAAGGCTATCTTCTCAATCTCTGAGTAGCGAGACTCACACCCCAGAAACTTCTTGCTGATGTAATAGATAGCTCGCTCAAGACCATCACTTTCTTGTGCTAGCATAGCACCCATAGCGCTTGAACTGATGGTGAGGTAAAGCAACAATGGTTTCCCGGAGACAGGCGGGACTAGTACTGGTAGATTAGTCAAGTCGGCTTTAACCTTCTCAAATGCTGCCTGACACTGGTCATCCCATTCAATAGTTGCTCCTTTCTTCAGCTTCTTGAACAACAGTTCACAAGTTATTGTGAGTTTGGAAATGAATCTGCTCAAATACTGCACCCGCCCTAGGAAACCAGGAATCTCCTTTTCTGTCCGAGGCGGAGACATGTCTTGAATTACTTTGATCTTGGATGGATCAACCTCTATCCCGCGTTGACTGACAATATAACCCAGCAACTTTCCCAAAGTCACTCCAAACGCACATTTCTGTGGATTCAATCTCATGTTGTACTTGCGAAGCCTAAGGAAGAACTTGCGTAAGTTTGGAATGTGATCCTCACGCTTTTTCGACTTGACGATCATGTCGTCCACATATACCTCAACTAGACCTGACAATCCTCGACCCGACCCGAAAAAATGGGTTTTGAATATGAAATTCCGACCTGGGACCCGAAAACGACCCGACCCAAAGAACCCGGTAAAAAACGGGTCAGATCGGGTTAGGTTTAGGTCGACCCGTTGGGTCAAACACTTTAATTTTAAGTGTTTTGTCTACTTTCCCCTTGTACAAAAAAATGGGCCCATTTCATGAAAATTAAAGCCCAAAAGTAAAATATTGGGTGACTTTGGAAAGTTATGCGTAGAGAGAGACATACAAATGAAATAATAAAAGAACAAATGATCAAAACAAAACCCTAACATTGTCACTCACTCACTCTTTCAGTGAATCCTCAAACTCCTGCAATCCTGCCGCTCTCCTCTCTTTTTGTAAAATAGTGTATTATTGTCCAAGGTCAAAGTTCAATGCATTATTGTCCAATGCCCTAAAAGTTCAGTATATTAGCATCCCAAAACCCTATATATTTCATAAGTACTGTTATTCGAGGATTGTTGACGTAAAGCGCATAATACTTGTGGACTTGAAGATTGTCAAATTTTGTCTCTTAGGTGTATAGTAATATGTTTATACAACTATGACATAGCGTGGTGGTTGAAATTGGAATGGAATGGTACATTACATAGGTGTCTTTGACTAACTATAATCAATTTTATTAGTTGTAAGTGACTGAGAAAAAGGGCGGTCATGACCCGTAAACCCGACCCAAATCGCCCGAAACCGGAATACACCCGACCCGTTTTTACCCGAACCCGAAATACACTCAACCCGTATTTACCCGAACTCGACATACGACCGACCCGTAACCCGCCCGCCCGCCCGTATTGATAGGTCTAACCTCAACCTCTACGTGGATCATGTCATGCAGCAGGGTAGTGGCGTTGCGTTGGTAAGTAGCTCCATCATTTTTCAGCCCGAAAGGCATGACGGTGTAACAGAAAGTTCCCCACGGAGTGATGAATGGCGTTTTCTTCATATCTTCTTCGGCCATTTTGATCTGGTTGTAACCAGCATACCCATCCATAAATGACAGCAGCTCATGTCCACAGGTGTGATCAACCAAAACATCAATATGTGGCAAAAGAAAGCAATCCTTTGGGCTAGCTTTGTTCAGATCTCGAAAATCAACAAACATTCGAACCTTTCCGTCCTTTGGCACAGACACAATGTTAGCTACCCTCTCCGAGAATTCTACTGCCCTGATGAACTTAGCCTCTAACTGCTTCTTAATCTCACCGTGAATTTTGTCCGACCATTCACTCTTAATTCTGCGAGGTCGTTGCTGTACCGGCTTAGCATCCGGGTATAGTGGAATGGCATATTCAGCGATCTCCCTGTCGATTCCGGGAATGTCTTCGTAAGACCAAGCGAAGATGTCTACGAACTCCCTTAGAAGTGAGGTGAACTCTTGTTGCTCCTCCAGGGTTAATGATTTGCCAATTCTCAGTTCCCGGGGAGTTTCAGGTGATGTATATTTGATAGCCATATACATCAAGGTCAAAAAAGGAGACATCAAATACACACCAAAGGAGCCAAATACTTGATTACATGGAAAAGGAGCCCCATTTACTCATGTCTCTTTCCCAAACGAATGGCTACATCAAGGGTAGCTCGGTAATTTGCTCCATATCTCAAGAACTAAGAAGCTATTGGGAAAATCATCCTAGAGCCAAAGAGAGATCATTCAAAGAGCTTTCTTTTGGTTTTTGAATCTTGGAATTTGGATTTGAAACGAGCAAGTTATCATTGTTTTAATCTAGCTTAGTTTATTTTGATTTTTTATGATGTCATACTTGTTTAGGATGATGTAAGCTAGATGCCTTGTATTTCTTGCTTTTCACACGCCAAGGGGGGCTTCCATTTAGTATAAATAGACCCCTTGGGTGCCTTGTAATCACACATTATTGATAAATCAGATACAAACACATGTTGTTTTCTCTCTAACTTTTGTGCTAGATTTCGTTTCTCTTGAGGGAGATTCGACCTATCCCTACTTCTAGGCTTGGGTTGGCATCCCTTGGTAATGAAAGGTAGAATTGAAGAGTTCCTTGGGGTAGTGTGCCTATATCCTCATTGGAGTCTTCAAAGCCATTATCATTCATTCATTCGTTCATCAAGCGTTCATCCCCCATGTCGCTCTTCGGTGGGGGAATATTCTAGCAAGTACCAAAAATCCACATTCCCCACAAAACAACCAAACATAAAAGCTCCACAAAATCAGCCCCCATCCATCCCTAAATCCCACGTCCAAGAAGCCAAAACTCTAGCCCCACGAAGGTGTTTCCGTTGCCAAGGCTTAGGTCATTATGCCTCGGAGTGTCCTAACAAAAGAATTGTATCTTTGGTTGAATATCAAAGTGCTTTATATGTTTCGCCGGAGTATAATGAAAGAAAGAATGAAGAGAAAGTTGTTGGCACCATTGACGTGAATGAGGAAGAAGATGTAGAAGAGGAATGTGTGGAGGAGCCGGATGATGGAGAGTTACTTGTTGTAAGAAGGGACTTGGATGTAGCTCATGTGCCAAATGACCAAGTACGAAGGGAGGCTATCTTTCGCTCTCGTTGCACCATCAAAGGAAGAGTATGCTCATTAATCATAGATGGAGGAAGTTGCACCAATGCCGCCTCTACAACAATGGTCAAGAAGATACAATTGGAGGATATCCCTCATCCCGTACCTTATACTATACGATGGCTAAGCCAAGGCCAAGACATTCGTGTGTATCAACGGGTCTTAGTAGGTCTTTCAATTGGCAAGAGCTATAAAGATTCATTATGGTGTGATATTATTCCTATGGATACTTGTCATATTTTGTTGGGAAGACCATGGTTGTTTGATAGGAGTGTCATACATGATGGGAGAGCCAACACTTATACTCTTACTCTCAATCAAAAGAAGATCACTTTGACACCTCTAGCACCATCTTCTCGGCCTAAGGAGGAAGAAAGCAACATTGTGACAATTGTGAAGGTGAAAAATCATGAGCATGAAGAGCATAAGAGTCTTACTCTTGCAAACTTGGAGGAAAGCAAAACGGAATCAAGCAATCACCCAATTTTGAATTCTCCTATGAAACGTATCTATCATATGCTCCCTAAAGATATCAACTTAAGTCTCATGGTTGAAGTGCCAAGGATTCAAAGAAGTCAAGAGGTTCTAGTTGTCGATGATCATTCAAAGATGGATCGTTTCATACTATGTCGTATTACCCATGATAAAGGCAATGTTGAGAAACTAGACTTTGAAGTTGTGAAGTTACATGGGATTTTTACATCCATGGTGAAATATGGAGAATCAAAGTTCAATAATGTCTTTTGGTTATTTTGGAAGAAGTTGATGAGGTTTATCAAACGAGTCTATGATGACTTCAAAGCCTTTAAGAAGAAAGCTTGTAATTTCTTGTGAAGAAGGCGAGCAAGAGAGTTGATGTTCAAAGTTTGAGGACAAAATTTTTCAACCGGGGGAGTATGATGTATATTTGATAGCCATATACATCAAGGTCATCAAGGGAGACATCAAATACACACCAAAGGAGCCAAATACTTGATTACATGGAAAAGGAGCCCCATTTACTCATGTCTCTTTCCCAAACGAATAGCTACATCAAGGGTAGCTCGGTAATTTGCTCCATATCTCAAGAACCAAGAAGCTATTGGGAAAATCATCCTAGAGCCAAAGAGAGATCATTCAAAGAGCTTTCTTTTGGTTTTTGAATCTTGGAATTTGGATTTGAAACGAGCAAGTTATCATTGTTTTAATCTAGCTTAGTTCATTTTGATTCTTTATGATGTCATACTTGTTTAGGATGATGTAAGCTAGATGCCTTGTATTTCTTGCATTTCACACGCCAAGGGGGGCTTCCATTTAGTATAAATAGACCCCTTGGGTACCTTGTAATCACACATTATTGATAAATCAAATACAAACACATGTTGTTGTTTTCTCTCTAGCTTTTGTGCTAGATTTCGTTTCTCTTGAGGGAGATTCGACCTATCCCTACTTCTAGGCTTGGGTTGGCATCCCTTGGTGGTGAAAGGTAGAATTGAAGTGTTCCTTGGGGTGGTGTGCCTATATCCTCATTGGAGTCGTCAAAGCCATTATCATTCATTCATTCATTCATTCATTCATCAAGCGTTCATCCCCCACGTCGCTCTTCGGCAGGGGAATATTCTTCCTGGGGTCGATCACGGGAGGAGGTTGGTGGGTCCACTCGTCCTCCTCTAGCAGCTGTGCCGGAGGGTCGTGGTAAAGGCATCATGGTCGAAAGTCATCATTCTACGGGGTCACATCGTTGCGGTTCTGGTAGCAGAGGCCGTCGATCTGTGAACGAAGACATGGCTCAGATGTCCCTGGAAGAGCATCCTGGCCAAGGGGGTTCACATCACAGTGTTAGGTACGGTGGCGATACTCAGCCTCACTCTTACTGGGTGGAGGATACTTCAGAATCAAGTGCTACCAACCGGCCGTCTCACTCCCGCCGTACTCCAACTTCAGTGCGTTCTGATCGTCGTTGTCGAGCGATTGTGGTGAGGGACCATGACTCAGGTGCATCCGTAGGGTATCCTGGCGGTCAGGCCCTAACGGATGACGCTACTTCACGTCCTGCCCCATACGATGCCTCCTCCTTTGGTTCTGGCTCTTACTCTACTGGATGGCCAGTCCCGGCTCCTGGAATGGGTCCCTTATGGCCTGTGGATACGCAAGAGTGGTCTGCACCCCAGCACTCTTGGCTAGGAGGATCTACCTCTTACGTTGGCCACCCTCTGAATGGTCCGTCCTTTGGCCTACCCTTCATTGAGTGGCGTGTTCACGATCATTCATGGCTAGCCGTTCACGGTGCATTCCATTTCATCACCGCGTGCATCCTTCCAGTTCCTATCTCGCCACGCAGATACCGCTCGACTACTACTCCTGGGACACCTATTTTGGTACAGCTGGCGCTTCTAACACTGGGACTTCTCATGTTGGTGCCGATCTGGTCGAGGACAGCGGTGATTCGGGCTCCCTGTGGTGACCAAACCAAAAACAAGCAGGACTTTGTGCATCTTTTTTTCTTTTATTATTATTTTTTTTTTGTTATTACGCGAAGCTAATTTGTACTACCTCTTTTTTTTTATTTTTAATGCAAGACTTTTATGCATTTTATTTCTTATTTTTATATGCAAGACTTGGTGAACACACAGCTTTATTTTATTGATGCATTGAACGACTCTCTACATGACGGGATTAATCCCAATTTAATCCCGCTTCCCCAAAAAGAAAAGAAAATAAAAGAAAACGAAAACTTAAATGTCAGAGTAAACTCGAGCGAAAATTTCAGAACTGAGCATCTTCGGGCCAAGATCCAAAACATTTAAAATACACGAACGGGCTAATTTAATTCCAGGGCCCAACTATAATCAGAAGCGGGTGGGCCGAGCTGCGGAGAGGCGGCCCATGTAGATTGAAAGCCCGCGCGGGCTTTCTCCTCAGCAGGCCCTGGGCTTTGGGCTTGGGCGAGTGCAAACGCGGTCCTGGACACATCAAAACCCGCGCGGGTTTTGATTTTATTTCTCCTTTTTTTTTTACTAGCCGTTGCTTGATGGGCTGAAATCATGGAATATGGAGGGCAACGGCTATGTGATCGTTGCTGGTTGTATTTCTCCATTTTGAGCTTGAATGGAGGTGTATAAATACCCCATGTTATGCATGTAATGATCACTCCTCATCATCACTTCAAAGTCTTCTTCAAGAACACAAAGAACATCCCCCCTATTCTCATGGCTTTCGAGAAGAAACTTGCAACTTGGATGAGCACCATGTCTAAGGAAGAAAAGAAAGAGCTCGGAAGATACAAGCTGGTCTTCGACAAGTGAGGATTAACCATGATTTTCTCCGTGCGGCGGAGACTTTTTGGGATCCGAAAATGCATGTCTTTCGCTTCGCGTGGAAGGAATTTTGTCCGCTCCCGGAGGAATGGTCCTCGATCTTAGGGACAAATCATTTTGCTCGATCGACGTCGCCTCCAACGCCAATGGACACCCCCAAGCAATAAAAGGAGCTCTTATGCCTTCCGTCTCGGGTCATCGGGAGTGCGATATTCGGTGAAAAGGTACACTTCCAAACTATAGTCGAATATTTTCAATCTCCCGATACTTTGGAATGTGGTCCCGTGGTACGAGTGCGAGCGCTTGTATTATGTCTCCTCGGCGAGTTTTGCTTTTATCATGGCGGCAAAAGAACCAGACCGGCGAATTTAATTGAAATCGTCGACGACATGTCCCGAGGCTACAATCCCGTGCCCCTAATGTTAGCCGAGACCATAATGGGCCTGGATGATCCGAATCCAGAGCATGACTTTCGAGGGAGTCCCCTGCTACTTCAGGTATCCCTTCTGTCACTGTCTGATTTTTTTCTTTTCTGCCCCTACTGTTTACAAAACCCGCGCAGGTTTTCTCTTTTCTTTTTTTTTTTTTTTAGTTTGGGAGAATTGGTGTGCAATCCTAACCCTGGCTAACTGTTGGACAGATCTAGTTAACGGAGCATTTGGGCCTCATCGAAGAACCCCGGACTTCATCGGCGTTGGCGAACTATTGACAAAGAAAGAGAAAGTACAACGACCTCTGCTCGGTAACGGAATGGATTGCGTTCTTAAAGGAGCCTCGGGAGATCGTATGGTGGATCGAATGGTGGCACATTTCCGAGTATGTGACCCATAATTTCCGTAATGCCTATGTGTGTCTTGCCGGCTTGACGCACATGACCTTTTATTTCCCGGCGCGAGTGAAGCGCCAGATGGGCCGTAAGTAAGACATTCCTGAGCTACTGTATGAAACTCCTGATCAATTGATGCTTCGAAGTTCGATGATCGAGTCATGGTTGAAGTATTGGGAGAGAAGACCAACTCTCAAATCTCCGCCAAAAATATATGTGTCTCACATCGCAGATGCTGGTTATCATGGATGGCTGATTGCTGCTATTGAGTCTCGCCGTGCTGGGGAAGCGAGACGAAGGAAAGCACCCGTGAAGGAAAGGTTGGGTCCTCGTACCTCAGTAAAAGACCGTCTTGGCGCGAGGGACTCAGTAAAAGATAGACTTGGTCCGAGAGTTGATACACGGAAATCAGGCAGGCGGGCCTATAAGCCCAAGGACAAAAAGAAAGCAATTAGCAGACCCAGAGGCATGGAGATCGACCATGAGACAACTGGCGAAGTAGAGAAGGTGAAACAATATTAGAAGATGGATGGAGTGAAGGAACTGAAACTGCTTTGCCAGAATAGTCTTGTATTTGATTATGCCTTTTGAATTTTCTTATGTTACAAATAATGTATTTGCATTTTCAATTAATAAAGGAGAAATATTGTTCACAAATATTGTGCTCTTGCAAACTTTATTTTCCTTAAGTACATGAGCATTTATTAAATATATCCCAAGTGTCTAAAAATTGGTTTCGCAGTTGCTTGGTGATATTAAGCGTAATATCGCTTTAGCTGATATAAATTTGTGGGCTGAATTATATCTTCTCCATCCATGGTAGCGAGCCGAGCTGCCCCTCCTGGCAAAATATCCTTAATCATGTAAGGACCCTTCCAATTAGGTGCAAATTTTCCTCTTGGATCCTGTATAGCTGCCCTCATTTCCTTAAGCACCAAATCACCTGCTTGAAGTGAACGACTTTTCACCTTCTTATTAAAAGCTCGAGCGATCCTATTTTGGTATACTTGCACATTATGTAATGCTCTTAATCGCCTTTTATCCATCAACATCAGCTCCTCGAACCTTGCTCGCCCATTCACTTCCGCAATCGCTCGGCCACTATTCGCAGTGAAGGGATCGCTACTTCAATTAGTATCTTTCCATCCCATATACCAAGGAATACGGTGTTGCCCGTGAGCGTCAGATAGAGGTTCGGTATCCCCATAGGGCAAATGCTAATTTATCTGGCCAATCCTTGTAAGTGACAACCATCTTCTTGATAGTCCCTGACACCGTCTTATTGGCCGCTTCCACAGCTCCATTGGCTTGAGGCCGGTATGGCGAAGACTGATGATGCTGGATTTTGTGAGTGGCGAGCAAGGCTTCCACCACCTTTCGAAAGTGGCTTCCGTTGTCACTAATGATCTCATGAGGCACTCCGTATCGACATATGATGTTTTGAAGAATGAATTTGGCCACATGTTTGGATGTGAGTTTGGCAAAAGAGGCTGGCTCCACCCACTTAGTGAAGTAGTTGATGGCGACCAATATGTACTCATGTCCTCCTGTTCCAGTTGGGTGTATCTTGCCAATGATGTCAATACCCCATACCGAGAATGGCCACGGAGATGTCAAAGTAGTCAGGTATGACGGGGGTTGATACTGTAGGTTGGCATATTCTTGGCACTTGTGGCACTTTCGAACGAACTCTAAGCAATCTGCCTCTATAGTGGTCCAATAGTAACCAGCCCTCTGAATCTTCTTTACTAACATTCGTCCATTCATGTGGGGACCGCACTCTCCTCCATGTACGGTAGTCATGATCTCCTTCGCACTCTTAGCGTCAATGCACAACAAATTAATGCCCGTAGGTGATTTCTTGTAGAGTCGATCTTGGATTAAGCAAAGATTGCATCGCTAGAGACTGACCGCCGCTTCCTCGAGGCCCAACTCACCGGATATTCTCCTTTTCAAGAAAATTGTATATGTCATGGAACCAGTCCTCGCTTTCTTCCAAGTGGCAAATATATGCCGGCTCGCATCGCCGCCCACTACTATTGGTAATTGAAGCGAGCCTGATGGTATGTCTATCATTGAAGACAACTTGGCTAGGGCGTCAGCTAGTTCATTGTGATCCCTCGAGAGGTACTGGAAACTGATTTTCTCAAATTGGTCAGCAAGTCCCAAAAGCTTCTGTTGATATGCCATGAGGCATTCATTCCGGACATTCCATGTATTTTTAGCCTGGTTAATGATGAGGCTAGAATCCCCAAAGACTTTTACATGCCTAAGGTCAAGGCGGCTTGCAAACCCCTGATACATGCTTCATATTCTGCAGCATTGTTAGTAGCATTGAAGTCCAACTTCACAGATACAGGGACATGTGCCCCTTCTGGAGAAATCAATAGTACTCCTATTCCACAGCCCATTTGGTTAGAAGCTCCGTCGAAGTACATTTCCCATGTGATTTCATCAGTGAAAAACACGTCCTTTGATGGATTTCTGGAGAAATCAAAGTGAGTGCTTGGAGGTTCCTTTGACGGAGAAGCGGCTAAGAAATCCGAAACAACCCGTCCTTTGATGGATTTCTGAGGCAAGTATAGTAGATTGAACTCCGAAAGCATGACCACCCATCGAGCGATGCGATTGTTGATCGTAGGCTGTTCCATGATAAACTTGATAGGATTATTGCCAGCTATGACATATACAGTATGTGAAAGCATATAATGTCTTAACTTCTTGGTGGCCCATACTAGCGCAAGAGCCATTTTCTCTATGTCTGCATATCGACTTTCGTAGTCTAAGAATTTCTTGCTCAAGTAGTAGATGACGCTCTCTTGACCTTTGGCATTCTGAGCTAGCATAGCCCCCATTGCAGAGCTAGTTACAGTAAGGTAAAGGAGTAGAGGCTCATCTAGTACTGGCGGCGGGAGGACTGGAGGATATTGCAAATATTCCTTGATTTTGTCGAAGGCCGCTTGACATTGATCGTCCCATTCTATTTTGCTTCCCTTCTTTAGTTTTTTGAACAAAGGTTCACAAGTCATGGTGAGCTTCGAGATAAACCTACTGATGTATTGGACTCGTCCCAGGAAACCCCTTATCTCCTTTTCTGTCCTAGGTGGCTCCAACTCTTGAATAGCTTTTATCTTCGTAGGGTCAACTTCAGTGCCTTGTTGGCTAACCACAAAGCCTAGCAGCTTCTCAGAGGTGACACCGAAGGTGCACTTTGCTGGATTAAGCCGCATCTTGTATTTGCGAAGTCGAAGGAAAAACTTGCGAAGGTTAGGAAAGTGTCCTTCCCTTGTTCTTGATTTCACAATTATGTTATCCACGTAAACCTCCACCTCTACATACATCATATCATGAAGTAGGGTGTTGGTTGTCCGTTGGTAATGTTGCTCCATCATTTTTTAGACCAAAAGGCATAACCACATAACAGTATGTTCCCCATGGTGTAGTGAATGAGGTTTTCTCGATGTCTTCTTCCGCCATTTTGATTTGGTTATAACCCGCATATCCATCCATAAAGGATAGTCCGCAAGTGTTATCCACTAACACGTCGATGTGTGGTAAAGGGAAACTATCCTTGGGACTAGCTTTGTTAAGGTCTCGAAAATCTACGCACATACGCACCTTCCCATCTTTCTTGGGTACCGGGACAATGTTAGCAATCCATTCGGGATATTGGACTGCTTTGATGAACTTAGCGTTAAGCTGCTTGATCACTTCTTCCTCAATCTTCTTAGCCCATTCAGGCTTGATCCTTCTAGCCTTTTGTCGAACCGGCTTTGCGCCAGGAAGCAGAGGGATGGTATGCTCCGCAATTTCCCTATCAATCCCAAGCATATCGTCGTAAGACCATGTGAACACGTCCACAAACTCCTTGAGAAGCTCTATAAAGGACACCCGCTCTTCTGCTGTGAGCGAGCTAGCTAACTTCAATCCCCGAGGTCGTTCTTCTGTGCCCACATTTATGGTGATGGTGTCTTCCAATACCGCCATCTTATGCTCATGTTCATTAGAAAATTCTTTTAAGGGTTCAATAAATTCCGACATATTGGCAATGTACTCAAGGAAGAGGGGAAAGAAGAATCAGAGTAAGCAGAAAGGTTCATTTTATTGAATGCAGAAAGGAATACATCGCCAACAGACTCAAGACCAGACTCACTTGACTCTAGACCACTAATACCTGACTCTATGTCCTTAGGAACAGCTCTTCTACAGATAAAGAAAAATTATTCTCCTCAGCGTCGACCTACGAGACCGCCTTAACCTCTCCATCTTCAGCAATCATAAGACTTGGATCAAAGCTTGAGTTAGACAAATGCAACAATAACAAAGATCGCTTCAGATTTCTCCGGATGCTTCTTGTCCAAACAAAGATGCCAAAGATGTTGCTTCCAAAGAAGATGAGTCCATTCTAATAGAGGTCATTTGTCCCAAGCTGAACAAAGACAAGAGCTATATTAATGTAGCAATCATCAAGACTTCCACCAAAGAACTCAACTCCTTTGTTCTTCAGATAGAATGGCTCAGGAAACCCATAGTAGGGGAAGTCATCACCTTCCCTGACAAATTGTCCATTCAGAGTGAGTGGATAGGGCTTTACTTGGAATAAGGTGGGAGGAGTCCATTTTCTTCTGTTCAATGATAGCCATTTTTGCGAACCTAGCCTCTTTCTCAGTGGGCTTGTAACCTAAGCCAAACCTTCCCTTCTTTTTAAAAGTCTTGATACAGGAGGGATTTTATTCTTCGGATTCTTTCCTAGCGGCATTCCCGGGAAATGTCCTTGTTTCTTGAGCATAGCATGTACCTTGGGGTTTGAGTAGGGATCGAAGTCAAAAGGTGCTTCATCCTTGCTCATCGTTGCCACGAGCTCAAAATTGTGAAGTTCTTCGTCCATTGAGTTGTGCTCCACCTCGAGAGTTGACTGTTTAGGAGTGAAAACAACATTGATGGACTCTCCTGAGATAGTGATCACTTGTCCCTGAACCAACATCTTTACCTTGTGATTTAAGGTGGACACTATAGCATTACACTTGTGAAGCCAGGGCCTCCCTAGTAGCAAATTGAAGGAGGCTGGAATTTCCAGCACCACAAACTCTACATTCCGCATTTACCAGTAGTAATAGGCAATACTACAGATCCGACAGACTTCCGGGGCAAATTGTCATAAGCCCTGAGTTGTACACCGTTTTGAGCCAGGTGTTGTTGTTGTACTCCCAATTTTTGTGCCGTCCTCCAAGGGCACACATTCACAGCTGACCCATTGTCAACCAAAACAAGCGGGATAGTTTTGTTGGAGCATTGCACTGAGAGATACAGTGCTTTATTATGGGATGCTCCACCCTGTGGTAGATCTTCAATCCCAAAGGTGATCATTTCTTGTTGGGTAGTCACATGAGCAACCATAGTTTCAGGAGTTGTTGAAGGTGATACCGTGAGTGTTGTAAGGGCATCCAACATCTTCTGCCTATGGGCATGTGAAGTGCATAAGAGTTGCCATATGGTAACCTCAGCCCTAATCTTTTTGAGTTGAGAAAGAAGAGGATCATCAGGAGAGGTCTGATTGTCACTGCCATTTGTTAGTGTAAGGTTAGGAACAACCACTGGGATGGTGGTATTCCTGTTATTGTTGTGGCGACCAAACCGAGTAAGGAATGTTGCATCATCTGATTCATCTGTCTCCATCCATTCTGTCTCAGAATGCTCGCGCTCATCATCCTCGTCGCTATCCCAAATACCATGAATGAGTAGACCTTCGGGGAACCCAACTATTTTAGGGACAGGTTGACCTGTTTCTATAATCAAGGCAGAGGGGTCGAAGCTGAAATCCTCACATAAAATAGCATTTGCATGCTCGAGCATAGGATTACTTTTATTGTTTGGTTTCTTGGCAGCTTTTGGCATTGGTAACGTCCCTGCCCTTATCATATCCTTTATCTTGTTCCTTAGGGTCCAACATTTCTCAGTGTCGTGACCTCGGCAGCGGTGATAGCGGCAGAATTGGTTGGCATGTTAATTTCTGCCTTTGATTTCTGGTTCTTCCTTCGGTAAGGGAAAAACCAGGATACCCTTCTTAACCAGACGATCGAGAGCCTGAGAATAAGGAACATCCAATGGCGTATAAGTCTCATATTTCGGTACATAAGGCCCCTTGCGCTGGATAGAGTTAGTCTCCATGATTTTAGGAGGGTGGCTAGCCGTACTATTAGCCCTCCTGTTGGAGCTGGACCCTTTCCATCTAGGCGAAGTTGTCTTATCATTCTGCATGGCTTCTAATTGGACACAGATGTTCTTCAGGTAATCAAAGTCTTTGACGACAAGATATCCGAAGTGCTTGGATAGACTGCTCTTGAGTCCTTGCTTAAAGGTAGGCAACTGCAGACGGAGAGGAATTGCCTCGTTGATGTGGGACAATTTTGTGTGCCACCTCTCGAAGTAATCCATAAAGGACTCATCGTCCCGTTGCTTCATAGCAGTTAGATCATCCACTGTAGCTTGTTTCTTCTGGATGCGTGTGTAGTGGTGGATGAATGTTTTGAACAATTCGGTCCAATTGGCTTTGATTTGGGGCAACAGAGCGTGATACCATACCTTTGCTTCTCCATCTAGAGTGGATGGGAAGACGGTAGAGTATAGGTCAACATCGATTCGATTCAAGGGCGCCAGCCTCATGAACTCCTCTACATGATGAATAGGGTTCTCAGATGGTTTGAATCTAATATTAGGCACTTCAACCTTGTCAGCTATCTTCAAAGTTGGCTGAACAGGTAATGGAACTTCTAAGTACTTGTCAGCAAAAGCTGGCACAGAGCTCATTGCCTTGGTGAGGTTTTTTAACTTCTGCTCAAGAGCCTTAACAGCGGGATCTCTTGTAGGTTTTGACACTTCAGGTATATTAGCCTTAGTCTTAGATATCCCTGTTCCTTCGGAATCTGGGGATACCTTGATGATCTCAGGTTCAGACTCATATCCCTGCATTTCTTCATCATCCTCTTCAGCATTCAACCCTAACTTGGTGTTGATCTTAGTGATGGCCTGCAGCATGCCTTCCATCACCTGTTGTTGCTCATTCAACCTTTTGCCCATCTTCTGCTCCTGCTCTAGGGAATTAGCAAAGACCAGACCTGCATCTTGGTTTAGAGCTCGTCCAAATGCTTCGTGATGCTAGCTTTAGTGCTTTGGACCGGGATCTCTTGGAATTGCTCTCCAGACATGGTGCTGTTGCTAGTTGTAGATGGATCATAATGTGGGTTTGGAATCAAACGACCAGTTCGCGGATCTCGAATGCGGGCTCGGAGTCGATCACCAATAAAGCCTGCATGGAAATTCAAAATTAGAACACTCAATGACATACTCTGACACATACTACCGGATGCATGCATGCCCTAAAGACTTATATGATCCTACTGACTCGACACATATATGCTGACGCAAGGGACTCACCCACTTTTTGTAAATGCATGACCCTACTCTATATGGACCTATGGACAGAACATTATAAAGGGTCGCACAAAGCCAAACACAGCGAGCGGGTCTTAAATCGATAGGTTCAAGTTAGTGTTTCTCAATTCGGATGGGCCCAAACCACGGCCGACCGTTTTAAGGAGAATCCATAACTTGGCCTACTAATTCAAACGGCTCAAACCATAATGACTATTATGCAGACTAGAATAATGCTCAACAAGACCGACGACCCACTCTTTTTTTACCTCTTTTTTTTTATTTTAGTCGAGGAAAATGGATATTGTAAAGGATTGAATAAAGTCAACAATAAGCGAGACATAATTAATTTATGAGCCTAATCAACAAATCCAATATGGTTGGGCCTAACAACGGGCCGGCCATAAATGCAGTGGATTTATTAATTAAATCGATAAATTAATTTTCTCGAGCTTAGTGATTATTATGCAATCTAAAACGATATCCATTAACTTTGTTAGACTATTTAATTAATTTTTGGACCTTTGTCAAGAGATTTTCGTAAAGGGCCATATAATATCATCAAAGGCGAGTCAATTTTTATTTATTAATTAAAATAATTACCTTTCAAGCATAAATGGGCCCTTCCACTTGGGCTAACCATGATGCTTTTTTGAGTTTATTATTCTAATTAATAAATAATTGTTTTCTCAACCCAATGAATTTTATATGGATTAGAACAAAACCTCTAACTAGAGTCGACTCTAAACAAAAGGAAAAAGGGAAGGGGTAGCACATAGCACATAGCATACAACATGAGGGGATACCCTAATCCAAGGTTCTATATTCATGGATTTTTCTATGAGTGGATTACATGGCCTACCGCACGTTTTCATCTTCGTGCTCCATACCCTTAGGTAAGGAGTGTGAGGTATTGCTCAAAGAACTTCAAGGAAGCCCTTTGAGTGTAACGCGGGGAGAGAGGGGACCAAATGCTTGGCGATGTAGGGTGCATCCCACAAGTAGTGGCCCGCTGCACTCGAGGGAATCACCTAGGTATAACTTAACCGTCACCTTTGTGCTAACGTGTCAAAAGACGCGATTAGTGGCCCGGTATGCAAAGGATGCCTAAAAAGAATTATAAAATCGCGAAAATAATCAACTTTTCCCTTTTACGATTTCAAATTAATTCGATTTTTTCAAGTTTTTACCCTCTTTTTAAGTTTAAGTCTCCAGTGAAGTCGCCAATCTGTAGGACCCCGGGAGAAGTGAGACCACTTTTCTCCGTGATGCGCTACTTAAACGATCGGGAGCCGAGTAAGGTTGCTTAATCATTAAATAAGGATATTTTTATTTTATGAAATTCATTTTCGGGATGGTGAAATTTTATTTATTTTACAAATCCGTTTTTTTATTATTTAAATATTTGAAACTACGCCAGAAATATTTTAAACATAGCTCAAAATTGGCCCAAACGATGACTCAGGCCCAAAAGGAAGCAACTGGGCCGCCAACAGCAGCCAAAACCCACACGGGTTTTGTTTGTTGTTGGGCCGGTCCGTTTGCTTTCCCGGGCCAGAGGAACTGGATCAGAAATCATAAAAGCCGTGCGGGTTTTATCATTTCATGACCCATTTTCTCTCGGTTTAAACCTTGAGTGAATTGGGAAATCTTAAGCCATTTTTAATTATTGTTAGCGCATATTCAAGTGTTTAAATAATTAAACGGATTGTAAAAAAAGGTAAAGAGTCGCCAACCGATTTAAGGAAACCGACAAACCATAAAATAAAATAACTCCGGTCTACGAAACCCGATTCTACGTTCGGGGTTAAGGTTACCAATTCAAGAATTATAAGAATTCTTGAATTCGCCCGTTAGAAAACGGACTCTACTAAAATCGTCATTAAATGAAAAAGAGCGGGGGGAAGTTTAATCAATTTCGCCATATTATATTCTTAACATGCAAGATAAAATGAATTTTTTTTTGAGTTTATAAATATGCACATATAACCAAATTTAAAGTACAAATTACATGATTAAAACAACAATAAAGAAAGAAAATATAAAAAAACGAACCTCTTTGATTTGGAAGCACGAATGCGCCGTTTGAAGATCTTGACCTCGCCTTGACTTGATGGATAAAAAGAATGAAAGTGTGAGGGGAATGAAAATGTGATATATGGGAATTTGGTAGAGTGAGGGTATGATAATATGAGAATGCTTATAGAGAAAGTTTAAGAGAGTGTATGGATAGAATTATGATGAGAGTATATTGAGGGTGGTTTATGAGAGTTGTTGATTTTTTTGAGTGGAAAAATGGAGGGGGTATTTATAGTTGGAGAGGGGTAGGTTTAGGAGGGAAAATCATGGGGGACACATCCCCATGATCATGCCATGCAATCACGTAGTCAAGGCTATGGTCAAAAAACACATGGGGCTAATATCAAGGGAGGGTGATCAAGGTGATTTTGGCGCCGGATTTTTTTGAAGATAAAACCCGCGCGGGCTTTAAAATCTGTATACGCGGATCGCTGACGTCGGCACGGAAAAACGGAGCGTTTTGGGCAAAGAAAACCCGCGCGGGCTTTGTGCTGCCTAGGTTGGGGGCGCGCCTTGGACCTGCCTTGGTTCTGGGCCGTCTTCTTCAAATAAAACCCGTCCGGGTTTTGTTATTGGACTAGGCCGCTTCTTTTTGTTGTTTTGCTTGCTTTGCTTATTGAAACGATAATCCATCTTGGTATCGGTCCAAATGTTTTATTGATAAATCGGGTGCAAATCTCGGTGTCTACACACATTCCTTGCAAAGATGTGAAGAATTTGCTTTTGAATTTCTGGAGATGTATACTTAGCATTTGAAGGCGCATTGTCCATAACAACAGCATCTACTTGTTCATTATATGATGCCAAAAGTTTCAATAACTCAAGAAAATTACCTTGATTTGTTGAATCAAGACTTTCATCATGGCCTCTAAAAGCACAGGTCTGGAATGTCAACCATCTCACAACATCAATTCAAGCTTTCAATCGCAACCTATTGCTCACAATTTCTTCAGCAGTTTGTTTCTCACTTTCAATATGACATGACTGATTCATCAAATTATCAAGGCATTTGACTGCAAAATTATGAGCTGAATTTGAATCTTTCCCCATATGAGTAAGAAAAGCACAACTCTTACCATCATGAACCATTTTCCAATTACTAAATCCTTTAGATGTAAATGTATCTGATCCCGCCTTTCCTGTTGGCTTTTTTGAAAAAAAAAAAGCACGGAAAGCAATATGCAGCATGTTTAGTAGAAGAATACTCCAACCAAGAAAAGTCCTTAAACCAATGATATTGAAACCGACGGGGATGACTCTCTGGCCCAGAAGACTTATAAGATTCTTCAAAACGTTGATAAGGGCCACGCTTGATATATTCCCAACGAATTTCATCCCTTTTATTTACTGGATAATCACTTATTGGTTTACGTAAAGCAGGATCACGAACTAAAGCATTCATATCTGAATCCCTAGTGTCAACTCTTGGAGATTTAGCAAGAGGTTGTGATTGTTCAACATCTACATTGGGGGGTTCAGGATGTAAATTTGCAGTTTGTTCGACAGGCGAAACACTAGTGTTTTCCTTCACTAGTTTCTTGAAAAATGAGTCGATTGTTCGTTTTGACATGCTTTCAATTAACCTATAAAATTTAGCAGATAAAATAATAGAGTATAAACTTTAAATCAAATAAGTATTTACAAATATATGTGTTAACTAAGGTTTCTAATCAACTAAACTAATCAATCAAATATTTAATCAAAATCAAACAAAATCATACAAATTAGTGAAATATGCTAAAAATTTATATCGATCTGTCTAACAAAACATGAACTACTACGCTAAAAAAAATAAAAATATTAATTTACATGATAAATTTTATAGTCAAATAACTAAAATTTTCAATCAAAATTAACTATTATCATATACATTAATCAAATTAAATAAAAAGCATACTCCAATAACCACTTATCACTACTTAAACAATTCTCATGATTAGGCGGATTAACACTTTATTAACAAACAATGAAACAAGTATCACTATATCAATATGATTAATTATTAAAATATACTAGAAGAATTTAATAATAAATACCTTTTATTGTGTGAATCTCTTGTTTCAATTGTAAAAATTTGTAAGCCAAATAGAAATTTTCTGGAAAAAAATTAACAGTAATATTATACATAATTTACTACATTACGGATAAACCAAGATAGTTGTTTAAAGACTTACTTGCAAATTGCAAAAGCTGTTGTAGAGAGAGTTGCGCAACACTGCAAGGCCTGCACAACTGTAAGTCCGTAATCAATGGCCCTGGCTAGCCCCCCCAAACATCCGCCCCTGACTATATCTTCAGAATGCTCATGACACACATTGGGCCATCAGTGGGTAACTGTAAAACCTCGAGTTTTGGGTAGGACGGAAACCGTTAGTCTTTACCGGACCGTTAGGCTTAAGTTTAAGTTTCGAGGACGAAACTTCTTTTAAGAAGGTAATGATGTAAAACCCCGAAAATTTGAGTAAGGTTGACCGTGACGTCGTTAATAAAATAGGTTGACTTCGTTATTTATCGTTGTTCGTAATATGTTTATTTATGCTAACGCTTGAGCTCGTAGGACCGTCGAGGGACTAACAAGGGTAGAATAGTAATTTTTTGTAGGTTAATATTATTATGCGGTTAATTACGTGAATATTATTTGTTATGTGATTGTATGTTTATTAAAAATAAATTTATTACTATTATTAGAATTATTAGGTTTAGAAAACAAAATTCGCTTTTATTTGCTAATTGGGTCAATAGGATTAGTTGGGTTAATTGGGCCTAATTATGGGTAGTATAAAACCCCTAAACCCTCCTCTCAAACCCTAAACCTAATCTCCTCCTCAAACCCTAGCCCTCCCTCTCCCTCCCCGCTCCCGCCTCGCCACAGCCACCGCATCAGCCACAATGACTCACCCACCAAACCACCCTCCTCTCCCTTTCTCTTTCTTCTTCCTCCTCTTCCTCTCCTTCTCTCGCCGCTTCGCCGCACCACCACCGGACGCATCGCCACCGACGCCACAGGTCGCTGTCGTCGCCGCCGCCGCACCACCGCAACCACCGACGGCCGTCACATCACGCCGCTCTAACGCCACCGGGCCGCCATACCAAGGAGAGAAACGAACTTGCCGCTGCGTTGCTCGAATTTCGACGACCACCTCTGCCGACTTCGTCGACTTCGCCGACGCCCGACTCCGACGCACTTCTCCGATCACGCCACTGCCGCCGTCGAGCAAATTTAAAACCCTAACCTACGTAAACCCTAACCCTATCTGATCAAATTCTTGATTTTCTTTCTTTTTCCTTTTTATTTTCTTGTTTTTATTTTTAATAATCTGATTTTAATTGTAATTATTATTATTGTTATTACTATTCTGTTTTATAATTATTGCATTATTAGTATTGTAATTAGGTAATTAATTGTAACAATTTTCTTGTTGTAATTATGTAATTGTTATGTGTAAGTTCCTAATTGTTATATGTAATTTGTTTAAATTGTTAATTGTAATTTTATGATGAAAATTG
Source organism: Portulaca oleracea (assembly GCA_029582165.1). Lineage (NCBI taxonomy): Eukaryota > Viridiplantae > Streptophyta > Magnoliopsida > Caryophyllales > Portulacaceae > Portulaca > Portulaca oleracea. The sequence continues at coordinate 904,290 of CM055881.1, read as the reverse complement.
TAATTAGATTAGGTTGTAATAGTTGATTATTAGGTTTAAAAGTAGTTCTTTAATGTTCTTTATTTTCTTTACATAAACCGTTAAACCACGATGTTATTGTATGCACGAATTCGATAACTAAATTATCTAGGTTAATTTCTTGAATATAATTAGTACAAAATTTTCTTGTTCTTGTTCGTTAAATTAAATCGCTAGGTTGTTTAATTAGTAACCTACCATTAGTTAAATTCTTGATTTCTTGTTAAGTTATAAAAGAATTAGTTATTCGTTTCTTGATTAGTTAATTACTTGTAACTAATTGTTTCCTAAAGTTCTTTTAAATCTTTTATTAAAGAAATTTACGTGTTAACCGCTTTTGTTATTTCTTGAAAATCTTGGTTTATGGTTACAAACTTATAACTAATTTTGTGTGGTTAAATTCTTGAAATCTTATTAAGTGTTTTATGTTTTAAGAAAGTTATTTTCTTTTGTGACTTAAAGGTTTTTAATTAAAGTTGGTTAAGGTGTTTCATGTTTTTAAATTAAAGTGTAGCCCTACAAGTTTTAAATGTTGGACCTAAGATAAGTTGAACCTTAGATATAGGACCCTAAGTATTGTTTTGAGTCCTAATTAGAACCCGAGACCGTTTGGTAAAAGTTAGAACCGAAAAAACAAATTAATTGAATTACTTTAAATGTACAGTTTTTATAGAGTCTAAATATCGGGTTGCCACGACTAGTATCTATGTCTTATGACCAAGCCCTTTTACTGGAAGTTCCTTTAAGTGTTAGGAACCATAGGAATTTTACGGATCGAACGTTTGACTTGTATAACCCGAGTTATAGCCGTTTTACTAAAACCTGTCAGTTCTGGACCAATTAGAAAGATGGAAGTTTTGAAGTCCTTCGGGACTGAGTTGGGCCTAGTCGTCAACATGAAAGTTTTAGGAGACATTCTGAGGTTTCCGAAAAGTCCAGAATCAGACCCGTAGGATGTCGGGAAGTCGAGTTGTGACCCGTTTTATGTGAATGTTATAATCTGTCCTCTGCTTGCTTCTTTTTATAATAATTGTTGAGTGAAAATAATATGTGATCATGTTATGTGTTATCTTAGAGATGTTGAGTGTAAATTCTAAATGATAGGAACCTAAGTGTTCCTAGGGGATGGGAGTAGATAGTTGGTAGTTAATTCTAACCTCGCTAGAACGCGTTTTGATTAGATAATTACTTTTATTCTAGGCCCGAGTTAGTACGTGCCGGTAGTGAGCTCAAGTGTGCCCTTCGTTACTACTATCTTGTGAAGTATCCAGGTAATTGTCTATGCTCTAATCCCCACGGGATGCTCTTTAAATGTGTTTTGATGTTTTATACCTTATTTTGAGAATTGCATCCCGAAAAGGGACTTTTGTGGAAATCGACCATCTATTTGTTAATCTTTTGTTTCGTTTGTGGTTTTGGTTTATTTGAGTTGAGAAATTGGATGGTCTTTCTTTCAAAGTTTTGTTAATAGTTTTGATAACTTGAGATGGTTGACTTGAGAGTCGTGAGTTGAGTTTGAATCTCGAATTAAATAATTCCAGTGGAAGCGTTAAGCGGGTTTGAGGATAACTTTGTTGTGCAGCGTAACAACTGCGGGGTTATGGACCGGAGATCGGGGCTTCCTTCCCGATATAGGATAGTATTTGATGCCTTTGGTAGGCGATGTTTATGCCTTTGGTAGGCGATGCTCTTGATGCCTTTGGTAGGCGATGTTTATGCCTTTGGTAGGCGATGTTCTTGATGCCTTTGTTAGGCGATGTTACTTTAAGGGATTTGGTATCCATGCAAATTTAAAATATGGATTGGATGGGTTGAGGAAACGATATGGGATTAAAGATTTCTAAAGCGTTTGATTCGATCCTCTCCCAAAATGAATTGAAATGAACTTAAAAGCTTTTAAGCGTTAGGGGTAGACATTATTGAGATTTCCTCATTTTACGAAATGTTTTGATTTGGTGGAGATCTAAGTCTTTGAGAGCAGGAATTAGAAGTGAGGACGAGTCTAGAAGTCGTTGAATCTTTTCTTTGTTTTCGTTATGAATTCTTAAAGTTGTTTTGAGTTGTTAGTAGTTACCGTTAGCAGACAGTTGTGTTTTCCTTTCTCGCCTTGTATTCCTTCGGGGATACGGCAGTGACGCCCAAACTAAATTTGAAGTCTTCCGCTAAGTTTTGTCTGTTAACGTTAGTTTGACTTTGACTTTCTATAATTGAATTTCCGGGGCGTCACAGAATGGTATCAGAGCTCTGGGTTGCGACCTAGTAGCTCCTCGAGTCCTTTAGGTTTAGATGGACCCTAGGAAGCTAAGTTCGAGTGATGAGCGTAGGATGGGGAAAATGGTTTCATGCTTTCCTAAATATTTCATTGTGATTATATCATCGTATTTTACGTGTAATGTGTTCTAACCTTGTAGGATGGCACAACGCGCACACCGTCTGACACCCACGCCGTGCTTTCACCGTTACACACCCATTCCTCTGGTGGGTATTTGGGGACACACATGTTGAACTTCTATGATGAGATCGAGCGGTACACCAAGGATGTCCCGAACTCCTTGCGACAACGAGGAAGCCAGGCTAACGCTTTCTGCTCACTTCTGAGATGATCCTGGTGGGGCCATCTTTGTCTTGTCATTCTTGCCACCATTGCTCCGGAGGAGAGGTACCCACACCGTGTTGTTGGTGTCGAGGTGCGGGTGGAGTCGAACATCGAATCCGGGGTCTTTTCTAAGATCGCCGGATCGGGATCTGTAGAGTAGAGAGGTCAGTGAACCCGGCCCTGCACGGTGAGGATCATGAGGATGACCACGAAGAAGATCGGAGGAGGACCCGTAGGGGCGGCGTCGAGTTTACGAGCGAGGTAACCTCTAGGGCATGCACTCCGCCGTTGAGCCCGAGCACGATATTCCACCCGAGGAGGAGGATGAGGTGGACCAGAAGCAGAGAAGACCAGGAGGGCTCGGGGATGAGGCAGTGATCTGAGTGGACTCGATCTCGTGAGGAAGGATCCTCGATGCAGGAGAATCATCTAAGTGGGATGGCTGTTATGTGCTGAATGTTGACGAATAGATGTTATGTTGATACTTTGTTAAAACTGTGACATAATCTGAATATGGATTCGTTGTATCCTTTGGAAATATTGTACATGATTACATTGATACATAAGAAATATTGTAGTGTAACCTTTTAATATGTGATAAGAATTCATGAAATAAACTGTTGGCATAAAAAACTACTTGGTAGAACAAAATTACGTTCTCGTATTGTTTAGCACCCTATGAGAAGACCAGACCAAGTAGCTACCTTTAGCATAATGTTGAGTTTATGGATTGGAATCCTTTAAGTAGACTAAATCGACCCTTTGAACCAGGATGTCGGATATGAATGGGTCTCACGCCAATAACGGGGACCGGGAGCGCCCGCCAGCTGTGGCCGAATCGCGCCCTCAAACTGCAACTGAACTGCGCCAACGCCTGGCTCAAATGATACCGTGGTCGATGCTGACAACAGGGAACGACTTTGCTAGCATGCTAATGATTGAGATGCTCGGCAAGCGAGGACCTCGAGGAAAGTGGTAGATCGACAAGGAGGAGGGAGGAAGATGACCCTCCGCTCTTCTCCAAAGGTTCAACGGCTTGACCGCCCACTTACACGGGGTAGGTGATCCCAAGGTCTTTGAAGATTGGATTAGGGAAATTGAGAAGATTTTCGACACCACACCTTGTCTGACGAGTTAAGGGTGGACTTTCTTTACCACTGAAGGAAGAGGCCGACTTGTGGTGGGCGGTGTGAAGGAAATAAGGTGAACCGGGTTTATTGGGCCGTTTCAAGATTGTGCTAAGGACCGCTTTTACCCAATTTCTCTCGGAAGGCAAAAGAAAAGGAGTTCGTGAATCTGCGTCGAGGAAACTAGTGTGCTTGCCTACTGCAAAGTTCACGAACTATCTCGTTTTGCATGCTTTGGTAGCCATTGAGCGATTAAGGATGGACCGCTTACGGGATGGGTGAATTGTAAGATTCGGATCGCGTGTCATCGCGAGTTCACGTCTTACGAGAATATCTTTGAACGTTGCCCTCATGTAGAAAGGGTGATGCGTGACATGGAGCAGCTAGGCATACAAGGGCAAAGAGGAAAGAACCACCCGCTTGACCCACTCAACATTTTCGGGAGAAGAGGTTTCGCCTAGCTGGCGGAAATCGGTCTTGGGCGTAGGCCGTCGAATGCTCCAATCTGCGAGTTTGTGGTCGACCAGGCCATTATCCACGGGATTGTAGAGTAAGGAGCGTGCGAGGAGGATGTTTATTGCGGAAGTTTCCAACATCAGTGCGTCGGTGCCCTCAGCACCAACGAGGGGCGAAATGGAGGAATAATGGAAGCAATGGGAATAACGGCAATTGGAGAGCCCATGAGCGACATATCAAAATCGGGAGGCTATAATGGGAACGAAGGCCCACAACAAAACCAAGGTGGATCTGGTGGAAATCGAATAACGAGGAGGCGACAAACCGTCTCGTCATGACAAAGCCGCCATGGCGGAGGAGGGCAGTATACGTAATGAGGAAAGAAGAGGTGAGAATGAAGCGGATGTTGTGACGGTACCTTCTCTCTCCACCTCTACACTATATCTGTTTTGTTTGATTGGTGCTAGTCATTCTTTTGTTGGACGAGCTATAGTAGAAGGCTAAGATGAAACCCTCGGAGAATAGTAAGCCTATATCGGTAGCCCTACCTCACAGGAGACACCATTAGTTGTGGAGAGTTATATGGTGGATGCCCTATAATGATAGCGGGACGGGAGTTTGAGGTGACCTCTATATGTTTGACCTAATGGAGTTTGGCGTTATTACGGGGATGGGTAGTTAGCAAAGTATAGAGCCGGATAGATTGTTATAGGCAAAGGTGACCTTAATGGGGCAAGCGGAAGAAGATAGTGCATTGGAGTGATAGACATCTTCATAGTGTGCGGATCATCTCGGCTCTCAAGGCTCGAAGTTGTTAAGCCAAGGTTGTGAAGGGTTTCTATGCAGCGTGTCGACACGAGCGGAGGAGCTTGCGATTGAGGATATCCGGTAGTGCGGGAGTATCTGGCGTGTTTCAGAGGAGATCCCAGTGCGCCTCAATCGAGGAGGTAGATTTACGCATCGATTTGGGCAGGGCCACACCTATTTCAAAGCCCATCTGCGCGTGGCGCCATGAGCTTAAGGAGTTGAAGACTCGGTGGGCGAGTATTAGAAAGGGGATATATCGACCCGATGTATCGCAGTGGGAGCACTGTCTTGTTCGTAAAGAAGAAGGATGGTAGCATGAGGTTGTGCATCGATTACCGGGAGTTGAACAAGATTACGTCAAAAATCGTTATCCTTTACCTCGTATTGATGACCTTTTTGACGATTGCGAGGAGCAACAACGTTTTCTAAGATAGACACGAGGTCGAGTTATCACCGATTGAGAATTCGCGAAGAAGATATCTCTAAACCGCATTCGAACTCGGTATGGTCATTATGAGTTCGTGGTAATGCCTTTTGGGCTTACAAATGCCCCCGCCTTCATGGATTTGATGAGCGAGTGTTGAGCCGTTCTGGATAAGTTTGTAGTGGTGTTCATCGGCGTATTGGTATACTCGGGAACACGGGAGGAGCATGCGAATCATCTAAGAGAAGTATTGGCGACTCTACGAGCCAAGCTTTATGCGAAGCTTAAGAAGTGTGAGTTTTGGTTGGAACAAGTAGCGTTCTTAGGACATGTGGTGTCTAAGGAAGGAGTGGCGGTAGACCCTCAAAGGTGGAGGCCATCACCAAGTGGCGACAGAATGCCACGGAGGTTAGGAGTTTTACGGGTTTGGCGGTATTATAGGAAATTCGTGCAAGATTTCTGAAAATCGCCACCCGTTGACCAATTTGACTCGGAAGTCAATAAAGTTCGCATGGTCGGAAAAATGCGGCGAGCATTCGGGAGTGAAGAAGAGGCTTACCTCACCCCTATTCTTGCTCTACCTCGAGGAGCGAAGGTTTTGTCATCTGATGATGCATCACATGGTGGATTAGGTTGTGTGCTCATGCGGGATGGAAAGGTGATTGCGTATGCATCCGGACAAGCGAAGGCATGAGAAGAACTACCCGCTCATGATGCAGGTTAGCGGCGATGGTTTTGCACTAAAGATTTGGAGGCATTATCGTATGGAGTGCATCTGCGAGATATTCACGGACCATCGAGTGCGAAGTATCTTTTCACCGCGAAGAGCTCAACCTCGAGGTGACAAGATGGTTAGAATTCCTAAAGGATTACGATGTGAATTTTCAATATCATCCGGAAAGGCAAATGTAGTGGTGATGCCTGAGTAGAAGACCGTATCTGCTATAAACCACTTGATAACGATGCCACGAGTTGTGCGAGGAGTTTAAGAGATTGGAGATTAATGTGGTAACATGGGAGGAAAGTTGTTTTGAATGCCATGGAATTACAACCTACTCTAATGGAGGAGATCAAGAGAACTCAAGAGTGGACTTACGACTTGTCAAGATACGGGAAGAAGTGTTGCGAGAAAGCCCACGGCTTTGTGATCCACGAAGGCGGTACATTACGGTTTCATAACGCGCATCTGTGTAATATGGAAGAATTGAAAAGGAGGATTTTAGAAGAGGGACACAATCGCCATATTGTGCATCCGGGAAATAAGTTGTCTGAGGATCTTAGCGGATGTTACGGTGGAGTAATATGAAACAAGAAGTGGCGGACTTTGTGGCCAAGTGTCTTACTTGCGGTAGTCAAGCGAGCATCAACGACCGGTAGGACTACTACAACCGTTGGGCGTCCACGAGTGGAAATGGGATTCGATATCAATGGATTTTGTGATAGGTCTACCAAGGACCGGGACACAATGCGATATGGGTGATTGTAGATCGTTTGACCAAGTCGGCCCATTTCCTAGCCATCGCCAACAATTGGTCCCTAGATCGGCTAGCTCGAGCCTATGTAAGGAGATTGTAAGGTTACACTGAGTACCCGGTTCTATAGTCTCGACAGAGACACGATTTGATCAGTTTTGGAAAAAGTTCTGGCGTTTGGCACAAAGCTCAAGTTCAAGACCGCTTTTCATCCCGACTACGGATGGAGAGACAGAGGACCATCAAACCCTCGAAGATATCTGCGAGCATGCGCTTTAGATTTCAAGGACTCGTGGGATGACGAGTTGACCCTCATTGAGTTCTCATACAACATGATTACCATGCTAGTATAGGGATGTCACCCTTGAAGCCTTATATGGAAGGAGATGTAGAACTCCCTATGTTGGCGGGACATCGATGAAGCTCAACAATTGGACCGGACCTAAATGCAGGCCACCACTCGAGAAGGTTCGAATCATTCAAGATAAGATGAAGGCAAAGACAAAGTCGACAAAGAGTTATCTTGACAAAGGAGAAGACCTCTAGAGTTTGAAGTAGGGAATATGTGTTTTGCGAGTCTCACCTACCAAGGGAGTTATGAGATTCGCGATCGGGAAGTTGACACCAAGGTTTATCGGGCCATACCCGATTTTGGAGCGCATCGGAGAAGTCGCCTCTGATTCTGGTGCGGGAGAACTCCCGAGTGCATAATGTCTTTCGTGTGTCACAACTCGGAAATATGTTCGGACCCGACCCATGTGATCGATCGAGCAGCGGTTTGCAGAGGATCGAGCTATGAAGAGCGACCGCTAGAAATACTAGGCCGTAGAAAGCATTTCGGGAGGAAAGTAGTCCCTTTGGTAAAGATGCGGTGGCGAATCATACTACAATGAAGCAACACAGGAAGCGAAGGCGAAATGAGGAAGAAGTACCCTCACTTGTTCCAAGCCTAAAGCGCGTCAAGTTTAGGACGAAACTTCTTTTAAGAAGGTAATGATGTAAAACCTCGAGTTTTGGGTAGGGCGGAAACCGTTAGTCTTTCTGGGACCGTTAGGCTTAAGTTTAAGTTTAGAATGAAACTTCTTTTAAGAAAGGTAATGATGTAAAACCCGAAAATTTGAGTAAGGTTGACCGTGGCGTCGTTAATAAAATAGGTTGACTTCGTTATTTATCGTTGTTCGTAATATGTTTATTTATGCTAACGCTTGAGCTCGTAGGACCGTCGAGGACTAACAGGGTAGAATAGTAATTTTTGTAGGTTAATATTATTATGCGGTTAATTACGTGAATATTATTTGTTATGTGATTGTATGTTTATTAAAAATAAATTTATTACTATTATTAGAATTATTAGGTTTAGAAAACAAAATTCAGTTTTATTTGCTAATTGGGTTGGGTTAGGATTAGTTGGGTTAATTGGGCCTAATTATGTGGGTAGTATAAAACCCCCCTAAACCCTCCTCTCAAACCCTAAACCTAATCTCCCTCCTCAAACCCTAGCCCTCTCCCTCTCCTCCCGCCTCTCTCCCGCCACTCGGCAGCGCAGCCCAGCCACCAAACCACCCTCCCTCTCTCCCTTTCTCTTTCTTCTTCCTCCTCTCTTCCTCCCTCTCCTTCTCTCGCCCCTGCCTTCGCTTCGCACCACCACCGGACGCATCGCCACCGACGCCACCAGGGCTGTCGTCGCCGCCGTCGCAGACCACCGCAACCACCGACGACCGTCACACCGCCGCCCTAACGCCACCAGCGCCGCCACAGTCGAAGGAGAAACCCCGAACTTGCCGCTGCTGTTGCTCGGAATTTCGACGCCGACCACCCCCCTCTGTCGACCCCCGTCGACTCCCGCCGACATACGACCCGACGCACCTCTCCGATCCGCCGTCGCCGTCGCCGGAGCAGCCTAAAACCCTAACCTACGTAAACCCTAACCCTATCTGATCAAATTCTTGATTTTCTTTCTTTTTCCTTTTTATTTTCTTGTTTTTATTTTTAATAATCTGATTTTAATTGTAATTATTATTATTGTTATTACTATTCTGTTTTTATAATTATTGCATTATTAGTATTGTAATTAGGTAATTAATTGTAACAATTTTCTTGTTGTAATTATGTAATTGTTATGTGTAAGTTCCTAATTGTTATATGTAATTTGTTTAAATTGTTAATTGTAATTTTATGATGAAAATTGTAATTAGATTAGGTTGTAATAGTTGATTATTAGGTTTAAAAGTAGTTCTTTAATGTTCTTTATTTTCTTTACATAAACCGTTAAACCACGATGTTATTGTATGCACGAATTCGATAACTAAATTATCTAGGTTAATTTCTTGAATATAATTAGTACAAAATTTTCTTGTTCTTGTTCGTTAAATTAAATCGCTAGGTTGTTTAATTAGTAACCTACCATTAGTTAAATTCTTGATTTCTTGTTAAGTTATAAAAGAATTAGTTATTCGTTTCTTGATTAGTTAATTACTTGTAACTAATTGTTTCCTAAAGTTCTTTTAAATCTTTTATTAAAGAAATTTACGTGTTAACCGCTTTTGTTATTTCTTGAAAATCTTGGTTTATGGTTACAAACTTATAACTAATTTTGTGTGGTTAAATTCTTGAAATCTTATTAAGTGTTTTATGTTTTAAGAAAGTTATTTTCTTTTGTGACTTAAAGGTTTTTAATTAAAGTTGGTTAAGGTGTTTCATGTTTTTAAATTAAAGTGTAGCCCTACAAGTTTTAAATGTTGGACCTAAGATAAGTTGAACCTTAGATATAGGACCCTAAGTATTGTTTTGAGTCCTAATTAGAACCCCGAGACCGTTTGGTAAAAGTTAGAACCGAAATAACAAATTAATTGAATTCCGTTAACGGGACAGTTTTGATAGTGTCTAAAGATCGGGTTGCCACGACTAGTATAGATGTCTTTTGACCAAGCCCTTTTTACTGGAAGTTCCTTTAAGTGTTAGGAACCATAGGAATTTTACGGATCGAACGTTTGACTTGTATAACCCGAGTTATAGCCGTTTTACTAAAACCTGTCAGTTCTGGACCAATTAGAAAGATGGAAGTTTTTGAAGTCCTTCGGGACTGAGTTGGGCCTAGTCGTCAACATGAAAGTTTTAGGAGACATTCTGAGGTTTCCGAAAAGTCCAGAATCAGACCCGTAGGATGTCGGGAAGTCGAGTTGTGACCCGTTTTATGTGAATGTTATAATCTGTCCTCTGCTTGCTTCTTTTATAATAATTGTTGAGTGAAAATAATATGTGATCATGTTATGTGTTATCTTAGAGATGTTGAGTGTAAATTCTAAATGATAGGAACCTAAGTGTTCCTAGGGGATGGGGTAGATAGTTGGTAGTTAATTCTAACCTCGCTAGAACGCGTTTTGATTAGATAATTACTTTTATTCTAGGCCCGAGTTAGTACGTGCCGGTAGTGAGCTCAAGTGTGCCCTTCGTTACTACTATCTTGTGAAGTATCCGTAATTGTCTATGCTCTAATCCCCACCGGGATGCTCTTTAAATGTGTTTTGATGTTTTATACCTTATTTTGAGAATTGCATCCGAAAGGGACTTTTGTGGAAATCGACCATCTATTTGTTAATCTTTTGTTTTCGTTTGTGGTTTTGGTTTATTTGAGTTGAGAAATTGGATGGTCTTTCTTTCAAAGTTTTGTTAATAGTTTTGATAACTTGAGATGGTTGACTTGAGAGTCGTGAGTTGAGTTTGAATACTGAATTAAATAATTCCAGTGGAAACGTTAAGCGGGTTTCGGGGGATAACCTGTTGTGCAGGCGTAACAACCTGCAGGGTTATGGACCAGGAGATCGGGGCTTCCTTCCCTGATATAGGATAGTATTTCGATGCCTTTGGTAGGCGATGTTTATGCCTTTGGTAGGCGATGCTCTTGATGCCTTTGGTAGGCGATGTTTATGCCTTTGGTAGGCGATGTTCTTGATGCCTTTGGTAGGCGATGTTACTTTAAGGGATTTGGTATCCGCGCAAATTTAAAATATGGATTGGATGGGTTGAGGAAAGCGATATGGGATTAAAGATTTCTAAAGCGTTTGATTCGATCCTCTCCCCAAAATGAATTGAAATGAACTTAAGCATTTTAAACGTTAGGGGTAGACATTATTGAGATTTCCTCATTTTACGAAATGTTTTGATTTGGTGGAGATCTAAGTCTTTGAGCAGGAATTAGAAGTGAGGGCAGCGAGTCTAGAAGTCGTTGAATCTTTTCTTTGTTTCGTTATGAATTCTTAAAGTTGTTTTGAGTTGTTAGTAATTCTAGTTAGACGATTGTGTTTCCTTTCGCCTTGTATTCCTTCGGGGATACGGCAGTGACGCCCAAACTAAATTTGAAGTCTTCCGCTAAGTTTTGTCTGTTAACGTTAGTTTGACTTTGACTTTCTATAATTGAATTTCCGGGGCGTCACAGTAACACACAAAAAAAAAAATTACATAACTGAAATGTATGAAGAAGCATTCTATAAACTACATCAAACTAGGATTCAATCACGTACTTCAACTAGTTAACCAAAAAGGCCTAAAATGAAGTAGCTAGAAATGAGCACGGGGAGCACATCATTTATTTTAGATAAACTCTAACCAGTTCAAAGAAAGAAGAAATCTCAATACAATTATTGTAAATCAACAAAAGAAACATGGAGACATCTATCAACAATGAGATTGAGATTAAGGCAAAGAAACATTAACGAACCTATTACAGAACCGAAAATACTACAGCCCAAATATCATCAAATAGAGGTAAAGAAAACCAAAGCAAACCTTAGATAAATCCCCAAATTAAATCAATGGGAAAACAAGAACAATTGATTAAGGTAGCCCATAAATATGAACAATTGATTTAGAGGGAAAATAATGAGCAACAAGAAGGTTGCACCTGATTGAGGTGGTAATAGGAGCTAACGGGTGAATCGGGGCCAACCAACTATGGTGCAGCAACTAGGTCAAAACCAGGTTGACTGTTGGTGGTTGGCGAACGACTGAGAGAGAGAGAGAGAAAGAGAGAGAGATATGGACAGAGGCGGTGGCGGATTTCGTGCCACTGGGCGGTGGTGTGTGCCCCGAAAAGGGACAGCCGCTACAATTGCGTGAGAGGCATGGTGGTGAGGCGTCATTGGTATCCAACAACCGTGGTGATGGGCGGCGAGGCTGACAGTACCAAGGTGAAGGAGAGAGATGGTGGAGTCATGGTGGTTAGGGATTTATCGATTTAGGGTTTGGAGGAGATTGGGGAAGAAAGAAACACATTAGTACTGAAGCGTTAAAACACGACCGACCTTTACCATCTAATTAAAATCCATCTCGTATGGCAAAAGAAAATTCCAAAATATATATATTATTTTACAAAGTATTGCCTTAGGGTGCTATTGTAACATGTAATGTGTAAATGTTGCAATAGATTCAATCTAACGCAACACTTTTAAAAAATGTTATAATAGGGTATCTATTGTAACACTTGTTAAAATTGTTACCTAAATATGTGTTACAATAGGCTACTTTTGTTGTAGTGTTAACTTAGCTACCAACTACACTTATAAATATAGAGACAATAGTTGCCCACACTTAAGGTAAGTGTGCGGAAGACAAGTGTGTGGAAATATTCCCCACACTTACTAAAAATGTAGGCAGAGATCTATTCCCCATACTTACAACTGTAGTGAATTATTACTAACCTCACATTTCATGTGTGGTCATTTCAAATTATACTAACCCATAAAAGTGTGGCAAGATAGAATTCCCTCCACACAAACAAGTGTTGTTGGTCTTATATTTTATTTTTTACAAAAAAAAAACGATTGTAATTAATACACAACATATGGTTATTTCAAGAATGGGAGAGGTTTGAGACAAGGGGACCCTATTTCTCCTCTTCTTTTCGTTCTGGTGATGGATTATCTGGGTAGGGCGATACTAAAGACTAGTGCAAAGGATGTTTTCAGGTATCACCAATTTTGTGCTCCTTTGAAACTTACTCATCTTTGTTTTGCTGACGATTTACTCATGTTTTGTGCTGGAAACAAAATGAGTGTTGGTTTGTTGATGGAAGCTTTGGAGCACTTTTCTGATGCTTCTGGATTACATCCGAATAAATCTAAATGAGATATTATTTGTATCAACATTACCCAAGAGGAGAAATTGGAGATCATGGTGATGGTTGGTTTCAAGGAGGGGGCTCTTCCCTTTAGATATTTGGGTGTTCCTATAAAGCCTTTAAAGCTCAATAGACATGATTGTGCGATACTAATTGATAAAATGACAAAGAGATTACAAGGATGGGCGGTGAAAAAGCTCACTTATGCTGGAAGAGTTGAACTTATTAATAGTGTTCTTATGTCTATTCATGTTTACTGGGCTCAGATCTTTATTTTGCCCAAATTTGTGACAGATAACATCACTAAGATCTGTCGGTCTTTTCTTTGGGGTTCTGAGTCTCGTGCGCCTCCAATCTCGTGGAAAACCAGTTGCCTCTACAAAAAAGAAGGTGGTTTAAATATCTGGGATGCACAATCTTGGAATATCGCAGCCTTGGGAAGTTTAGTGTGGCAGTTAATATGCAATAAAGAATCTCTTTGGGTCCGGTGGGTCCATCACATTTACCTTCGTAAGCAGAACATGTTGGAGTGCGAACTGAAGCAAAATGCAAGTTGATATTGGAGACGCTTATTGAAGGTTAGAGATTCTCTTCTTCCTCTTTTCTTGAAATTATTGTCGAAAGGGGAGAAATATTCAATCAGACTGGGCTATGATTTTATGAAAGAGCATTCAAATACAGTTTCTTGGTACAAGTTGGTTTGGTGTAATCCAAGGATCCCAAAATGCTCTTTTATTCTGTGGTTGGCAATGCATTGCAGATTGTCTACTTTGGATAGATTTCAGAGATTAGGTGTGCAATTGGCTAATAGATGTTTTTCGTGTGAAAAAGATGAAGAATCTTCTTGTCATCTTTTCTTCAAATGTGATTTTGCTCGGTCATGTGTTGAGGTTGTTTGGGTCAAGTTGTCTGAGCATTGTCCTAACTAGTCTAATTGGGTTTTTGAGGATTGTTCAAGATTTGGCTATTAGTGACTACCATATTTGGGGAGAACGAAATAGACGAGTACATTAGAATCTTTCAAGAGATGTTACTCAAGTGGTTTTGCTCATTTTGAATGATGTGTCTTTGAGACTTGGATGAGTCTTTGTTTTGTTTTAATTGTGTTTTGACATAATTTCATGGATACTTAGGGTTTGTGTTCTTGAGCCGAATCCAATTGTAGGCCCCTCGGGTATGCCCGATAACTTGTATGGTGATTTTGTTAATGGAAGATCTTACCGATTTGTCCAAAAAAAAAAATTAATACACAACATATTAATTAGAAAAATAAATCAACTATAAGTAATTGTCATACCTTTCTAATTAACAATTTGTACATAATTTACAACTAGGATCCTGCACATCTTACTAAGGAAATAAAATAATACTTGTAAATCAATGAAAAGTTATAGCACGACAACATATATAAATCAAAACTTGTATATATTATTAATCACCAACTGTCTTCAAGTGTTAAAAGCTATATATAGCTAACATAAATCAAAACCTACATATATCATTAATCACCAATAGTCTTCAAAGAAGAAAATCATCGCTAACATTACATAACTAACAAGTTCAAATCAAATATAGTTATAATCTATACTAAAATGCTTTCGTTTTCAATGTACCAACATATAAAAGTATTTGCCTATGGTAAACACAGTACTCTAAAACTGTAAATCTGAAGATGAATAAGTATATAATTGCCAAGCTTATATCGCATCTTTCGCACCGAGATCAATATTAATCAGCAGCCCTAGAAGTACCACCTGTAACACAATTAATTAAAAAACAATTAAAAAATGAAAGCCAAAAATAAAACAAATAATTGCAACAGTTACTTTAATCAAAAGGTTCGAATAGATCTTTCTGAAGCTAGGAACCGATGAACCAAATCAGAAACAACAAAACATCAAAGAAATTGCATTGAAGCTATACTGAAACTGCAAATGCAATAAAATCTAGAAAACTTACTTCCAACCATCAACAATTTATGAATTTATCAATCATAAAAGCAATATACTCTACTAAGGTTCAAATTTGCTAACTTGGATGAATTAGGAGCCAAAATTTCAACTTGTTTTTAGCTTTAAAACAAAACAGAAATGCAACAAGGCTATTAGATTTCAGCTTGTTTTAGCTTGAAAATTCATCTCAAACCCTGTGAATACATCAAGGAACACTCCATATGATTTTAGGACCCAAAATTTGAGCAAGTAGCATCAATCCAACCAATTCCAAGCCAAAACAACCCAGAACAGAGAGACTCTATTTCAGACATCCACATGATGACCCAAAATCAGTGATTAATTTAGTAGTATATTCTTACTAGCTTTCGGAAGAGTAGCAATCAACTTTTCCCAAAGGATTTTGCTCAATAAGTACATGTCTATCTTTTTTTTTTTGCTATCATTATAAGCCTACAAGAAGAAAAAAATGTTACTTTTAGATACAGTTAAAACCAAAATATCAATTGATCAATCAAACAAGAAAAGTTGCAAAGTATAGTACCATGCCACCAAGAAATAAATGAGCGACTTGTCTTTTCTTTGGAATCCTGAAATTCCTTACCATTTCTGGATTTTCCCTAATCACCTTATCAATTGCCTCTACAACCTCACCATTAACAAGCTTGAAAACCATAAAAATGAAATAATTTTATTAGGATTGTTAATGTAACAATAACAAAAAAAAAAAAATCAAACTTTATCAACAAACTTACTTGACTTGTATGAGCTTCATTATGGTTACTTTTCGGGTCATGTTGAATCATATCGATCCCCTTTTCCAGCACAAAGTTGGGCGTACTTTCCTTCCTTTTTTTCTACATTTATTGGAATTTGTACTTGCTGAGTGTACATAGTCTTAGATACGGCATGGGAGCCATTTCTAGCAATCTAATCAATAGAAGTGTTGAACTCAGCCTAAGTGGTCTTAGCATTTTTGAGGCCACATGACATATCACGTGACTGCTGATTGCCATGGTTAAAGTTTCCCTTAAAACAATAGCAAAACGAAAACACGTTAAAAATAATTGATACTCTAATTCAAAACACATGAAAATGTAAAAAGGTTCGATACACACTTGTCTCAAGTGTACAGACCGTTGCCTTGGTAGATCCACCTACAAAAATTGGTGGGGGAGAGTGATCTGACAAGAGAAGATTGGGCGTCTGATATATGCAATTGGTGGAACAACTGAATTAGTTCTTAATCCAAAGATGGCAAACACTTTTTCACCAAATTGTGAAGTGAATGTCAGAGAATTACAACACAGTAATTAATACCTGGATGACCTAGAAGTAAATGTCAGAACCTGATTTTCCGGCCTTTTTCACCAAACACTTTATGAAGTTATATTTCTACTTTAAAATGCCACTATTGAAAGACTTTTCAGAAGTAGGAATCAAGAGGATCATTTATTTAAAGGGAAACCAAGAGAACTCAAATCAGAACCAAGCTTGGCAAGACTGTTTTTTTTATTCCAGCTTGTTCCTTAGTTTTGTTGTCCGAATTTCCATAGCTAGGATGCTTCAATTTTGATGTGCGACCACTTGTTGGAATATTTAGGATGTTTGGTTTATGTCCATATATTTTAATCTAACATAATTCAAGATTTGGAAGGAGAAAAGAGCCATGGTTCAGATACTGCCAGTTTGAGAACCACAGAATACCAATATAATTCAAGCAACGAGTTCTTACTCCTCCTAAAGTTTTTTTATTGAGATTCAAATTGGAAAATATCCTAGACATTCCTAATTGTACTAGTAATCTCGAAACACTCTTGTTGAGTTAGGGAGTTGAAGGTTATTTAAGGGGGCTCATCCTTTCCTTCTACAAACCCACTCCCTCTTCTCTCTCTCAGGATCAACCCTAACCAGATACTTTTTCTCCGCTCTCTTATTCTGCACAAGTTGAGACTCATTTGGGCTATGGGCATTGGTTGATTAAGATTTGTTTGTGACTGTAATTTTATCTCCAGGCTGCATCAAGGTGCACTTAGAAGAGTTCAAATTACAACAAGTTGCTCTTCCAAAAAATACAATAGAGACAAAATTAATATATCTTTTGGTGATGCCTTCAGCAACCAGGTATTTTGCTCAACTTCTTATCAGGAATATACAGTCAAGTTCTGTCAGAAATATTGGAATTTTTCAATTTTTTTAATTAAAGAATCAAAGTTCAAAATTATAATGGATATTTAGCAGAGTTGGTGAACTGGTTTATTCATATTGCCCTTTTTTGCTTATTTGCCTATGTGAAGTAATCTTTACCCCATAACCGAATGAAAGTTCCCTAGTAATCTTGCACCCTGGATCTATCAAAATTAAGCTTGACGAACCCTTGAGGTGGCAGGTGTCGTCGATAAAGGAGGATGACTTATGACTTGGAGAGAAAGAGGACCCCGAAGAAAGGGAAGAGAAAGAGGAACTTTCGGAAGATTTAATCTTTTAGACTGAAATTCAGTCTAGCATGCCATTCAGTCAAACGAGTATAGTAATAATAATTACTTTAATTGGTTTAAAAAATTGGTGTTTAAACACTTTTAATTTACGTTCCTTCCAACTACTCCAAAAAAAAACACAATCTTGGATATATCCTTATATCAAAATGGTGCAACTTCTCTATATGTTTTCAAGGAGAACTAAGATGATTTAACCCCATCAAAGATGTGGTAATCAACCCATATAAGGGTAAAATTTGCTTACTTGAATGAATTAGGAGCCAAGATTTCAGCTTGTTTTAGCTTTAAAACAGCAAAACAGAAGAGCAACAATGAGAATTCATATCTACTATTAAATTCATGGGTATAAGCCTAAGATGATTGTCAAGGCTTATGTCCTTCCCTTGCTCAATGAGAATTAACGGGTACTGTTGAATTAATAGTTAGTGTTTAGTATTTCTAATTCCTCTATAACATCATATCCCCAGTTTTCTTATGTTGAATTCATGGCTACTATTAAATTCATGGGTGTTGTTTAGGGTTTCTAATTCCATTAGAGTTTATGACCAAGAATCCTTAATTTCGAGCCCATGAACCACATAAACTAACACTACCAATCCTTCAACTGATATATCAACATAATGCAATCCAAAATCAAAAACCCAAACAAAACTTATCAAGATTCCAACATGAGAAACAAACAGATTCCCATTTTGGTCATTCATTAACACCCAATTTCAATTACAAACCAAACGCGCAAAAAAAATTCAAGATTGAACTGAATCGAAGTAGATAATACATACCTAATCAATTGCCGAATTAATGTATTGAGTAAATGAGATACACAAGGCTTCCATTACTTGATTTCAAGCCCAATGCACCAATATAACCGTTTTAGATTCAACTGGAACAAAGAAAATTAGGGTTTAAACAAATTAGTCGATCGATGCAGCTAGATTATCCATATCGATAGTTTCAATGGATTACCACCCAGATAAAGATGAATGGAGGGATATGAAGGTACTGAATTGAAGCGATTATCTCCGCCAAGGGGTTGCTTGTCGTGCTCGGTGTGCTAGGCTTCTCGCAACAGTTATGAAATAGACAGCATCCCAGGCGCGAGAAATTGCTCTTCAATTCCAAATTTCCATCTCCAAATATTTAGGGCTAATCTATATGTATTATTGCCGCTAAAAACGAAAAACTTGGCACTTCTAAAGTATGGCATGCCGCTTGTTTTGATTCAACATCAGGAATTCAATTGATATCTCACTAACAGATTCATAACTCACTAACAGATTCAAAGCTAATGTATCTTCTTTGGGTCAACAACCTGCAATATTAATTTTATTAAGTGACGAAAATGTCCTTATTCTTCCCATCTTGAACAAATACCCTTGAAGAAGAAGAATGAGGGTATATTGGTCACTTAATAAAATTAATGACCGGAAAAGCACCAAATAATTGCTAACCCAAAAAGTAAGGGTACCTCAAAATTAGATTTGAAAAGTTGGGGTACCGAAAAATAGTTTCCCCAAATATTGGGGTACCTCCGAGTAATTTTTTCAATTTTATATGATGATTCATTATACTCCCTCTATTCTTTTTTTATCTGTCATTTATGGTTTTCAGTGTCAATTTTTAATCAATAATTTCTAATATAAAATTTTTATAAAAAATTATAATATTATACTTTTTAAATAGTATTTTTTTTTATTACAAATCTAATGATATCAATTTTGTATGATGAATCATTATACAAATTAAGATATTAACGGTCAAAGTTTTTAACACAATTTCCAAGGCGACAGGTAAATGAAAACGGAGGTAGTACAAATTAAGATATTTACGGTTAAAGTATTTGACACAATTACCTAGGTGACACTTAAATAAAAACGGAGGAGTATAATTTAATAATAATTGATTTTCTGAAATTAAAATTAAAATTTAATAATATTTGTTCATCCCCACTTTTATAAGTGTGGAAAGGAGTTCATACATTCCCAACATATAATAAGTGTCATAGAGAGGATAAGTCTAATTTTTCTCTCCACACTTGTATATATGTGGTAAAATAAGTGTGGGAGGAAGCATCATTTTTAGTAATGAAAGATCCATACTTTCTCAAACACTAATCCATACTCCCTCACAAATCTCCCAAACTCCACAAAATCTCCATCTCTTTCACGTGAATCTCTCCTACCCTAACCCTATTCACGTGAACTGTCCTATACTTAGATTGGTTGCACGTCACCCCTTTGATGTGTAATTGATCAATCCTATTCTTTGTTCCCATTATACATCAGGTGGCTGCCTGGGAAATACGTGGAGAAGAAAAAAAAGAAGAAGGAGGGGTGTTGTTGCTGCTGGTGATCTCCGAGGAAGAAGAAGAAGAAGAAAGGAGGGAGGAGGTGTGAGTTGGTGTTGGGGGTGAGCGACGAGAAGAGAAGGGGGTATATATAGGGATGATGATATGTTGGGGAAGAGGGGTACGTACGTTGGATGCTGCATGGGGGGGGGGGGTTTAAAAGAAAGAGAGAGGGGACGTGCGTGCAGTTTTGGGGGGGGGGGGAACACATCAGATTTGAATTAATAAAAAAGGGAGGGAAATTAGGGGGGGAAATTTGAAAAAAAAACTATATTTATTTTAACACATCTCATAAAAAATCTCTCCTAAAAACAACAGTTTTTCTAAAACAGATCCTACAAACTGATCCTAATAAAATTATCCGATAACCGAAAATTTCCTAACTGATATTTTTCAGTTACTAAAAATTCCAAGTATCCCACTTGAGGTCCTAAAATCTCCATGTGAAAACATATATATATTTAACGGAAAGAAAACACACGTCAGGTAATTTAACGGTAAACATATAAGCATTTTTCGGGGTTTTACATCATTCTCCAATTAAAGAAGTTTCGTCCTCGAAAATTTAAACCTAACGTTAACCACAACACTTTTATTGACGGCATCCTACTCAAAAGCCCGAGGTGTTACATTATTCCCCACTTAAAGAAGTTTCGTCCTCGAAACTTTACTCACCTAATTGTTGAACAGGTGAGGGTATTTCGTCCGCATCTCCTCTTCAGATTCCCAGGTGGCCTCGGTCGAGGTATGATTTTCCCATCGCACCTTGACTAAAGGGACGGTCTTCCTACGTTGCTGCTTTTCTCTATGATCCAAGATTTCGTTCGGTTGCTCCTCGTAAGTTAGGTCTTCCCTCAGCTGTAACGGCTCCGGTTCGATCACATGTGCAGGGTCGGCAACATATTTTCTCAATTGAGAGACATGAAAGACATGGTGCACCCGAGGTAATTCTCCATGTGGCTCTAATTTGTAAGCTACTTCTCCTATGCGTTCCGAAATAGGATATGGCCCGATGTATCTTGGAGTCAATTTTCTCGTTTGACCAAACCTCATGACTCCTTTCCTAGGCGACACGCGTAGGAACACATAATCTTCTACTTCGAACTCTAAAGGTCTTCGTCTTCGATCGGCGTAACTTTTCTGTCGGCTTTGTGCTGTCCTCATTCTATCTTGTATGACTCTCACCTTCTGCGTTGTGAGTTGGATTAACTCGGGGCCAATGGTGAGGGCCTCATTAATGTCTTGCCCGCACAGAGGAGTTCTACATCTCCTTCCATAGAAGGCCTCGAATGGCGACATCCCAATGCTAGCGCGGAAGCTGTTGTTATAGGAGAACTCGACCAAGGTGAGTTCGTCATCTAATGACTCCTTAAAATCCAGAGCACATGCTCTCAACATATCCTCCAAGGTCTGAAGTTGAGCTTGTTACCAAAACCCATCTCTTTAAGCGGTACTGAAGTTGAGCTTGTTACCAAAACCCACTTGTAACTTCTTCCAAAATCCTGACTGAAATCTCGTGTCTTTGTCCGAAACTATTGAACTAGGGACTCCATGCAATCGCACTATATCATTTACATAAGCATGAGCTAACTGGTCTAACATCCAAATGTTAGCCATGGCGAGAAAATGCGTAGACTTGGTTAGCCGATCCACAATCACCCAAATGACATTATTCTTTCTCCTGGTCCTAGGAAGACCAATTACAAAATTCATGGCGATAGAATCCCACTTCCATTCTGGAATTTCTGGTGGGTGCAATAACCCTACAGGCCTTTAGTGTTCAGCTTTCACTCGTTGGCAAGTTAAACACCTAAACACATATTCAACCACTTCTTGTTTCATGTTGCTCTACCAAAAGGTTTGTTTGAGATCCTTGTAAAGCTTATTTCCACCTGGGTGCACTGAGTATGGGGTGTTGTATCCCTTGTCCAGGATTCTTCGCTTCAAAGCTTCCATATTGGGTACAAAAATTCTATTGTGAAACCTCAAGGTTCCATCTTCATGTTTTACAAACCCCGGTGCCTTTCCTTGAGTCACTTCTTCCCTTATCTTCACTAGGTGCAGGTCCAACTCTTGAGACTTCTTAATCACCTCCCAAAGAGTTGGTTGAATCTCCATGTGATTCAGCACTGCACTTTTCCCTAAAATCATTATATTGAGTTCTAACGTCCTGAACTCCTCACACAACTGCTGGGGTAGGGTTATTAAATGATTCGCTGTGGAATAAGGTCTTCGACTCAGAGCATCTGCTACCACATTAGCCATTCCTGGGTGATACTGGAAATTGACAATATAGTCCTTCAGGAACTCTAACCATCTAGTCTGGTGAAGGTTTAACTCCTTTTGAGTGAAAAGGTACTTCAAGCTTTAGTGGTCAGTAAAAACTTCACAATGCACACCATAAAGGTAATGCCTCCATATTTTGAGAGCAAAGACCACTGCTGCTAGCTCCAAGTCATGAGTAGGGTAATTCTTCTCATGAGTCTTCAACTGCCTCGAAGCATAAGCAATTACTTTTACGTTTTGCATCAAGACACATCCTAACCCACCATGTGAAGCATCACTATAAATCACGAAGCCCTCGCTCCCTTGAGGCAAGGTAAGAATAGGTGCTGAGGTGAGCCTCTACTTCAACTCTTGGAAAGCCTTCTCACACTTGTCTGACCATGCAAACTTCACCGACTTCCTAGTCAGGTTGGTAAGAGGCGTTGCGATCTTGGAAAAATCTTGAACGAACTTTCGGTAGTACCCAACCAATCCTAAGAAACTCCTCACTTCGATGGCATTCTTCGGGATAGGCCACTTGCTAACAGATTCCACCTTTTGGGGATCCACAGCGACTCTATCCTTAGACGCAATATGTCCTAGGAAAGCTACTTTTTCTAGCCAAAATTCACACTTGGATAACTTGACATATAACTCATTGGTTCGCAAGGTCTCCAACACCCTTCTCAAGTGTTGGGCATGGTCCTCCTGCGTCTTTGAATAGATCAAAATTCGTTGATGAACACTACAACGAAGTTATCCATGAAGAGTTTGAATACCACAATTCATTAAATCCATAAAAGTGGCTGGGGCATTAGTAAGGCCAAAGGGCATAACCACAAACTTATAATGGCCATATCGGGTGCGAAAAATAGTCTTAGAGATATCTTCTTCTCGGATTCTCAACTTGTGATATCCCGACCTCAAGTCGATCTTGCTAAAAGTTGTTGCTCCCCTCAACTGGTCAAAAAGGTCATCGATGCGTGGCAAAGGGTAACGGTTCTTCACCGTAATCTTGTTCAACTCCCGGTAATCAATACATAGCCTCAGACTGGCATCCTTCTTCTTCACAAAGAGAACTGGTGCGCCCCATGGAGAGATGCTCGGCCGGATGTATCCTTTCTCTAATAACTCGCCTAGCTGAGCTTTAAGCTCCTTGAGTTCAGCAGGTGTCATTCGATAGGGTGCCTTCAATGTGGGAGTAGCTCCAGGCTCCAAGTCGATGTAGAAATCCAGTTCTCGTGGTGGAGGCATCCTCGGAAGTTCCTCATGAAACACATCTGGGTATTCCTGCACCACAAGAATGGTCTTGAGTGTTGTATCTTCAGCCTTAGTGTCCACGACACTGCATAAGAATCCTTCACAACCCTGTCTGATCAATCTGTGGGCTTTTAGGGCGGAAATAATTCTCACCCCTCGAAGATCACGATTGTTGTAATGGACCACTTTTCTCCCGTTAGGACCAACTAAAGTCACCTTTTACTTGCAGCAATCGATCTGAGCCTTGTACTTGGCCAACCAATCCATCCCCAGAATAACGTCGAACTCCATCAGGTCGAATTGGTACAAATCGGCGTCAAACTCATGACTGCCTATAATCATAGGGCATTTCCTGTATAACTTCCCACACTGGACCGATTCTCCCGTCGGTAGAGCTACCGACATAGGGGTGCTATCTTTCGAACTTACTAACTTAGCCTTTTCCACTATTCCAGAAGAAATAAAGACTAACTAGCACCAGAGTCGAGTAATACGTAAATGCGATAAACATGAAGGAGAAATGTACCCGTGACGACATCGGCCTCATTCTTCGCTTCCTCCTTTTTCATGACATACACCTTTCCTTCGGTGTTCTGTGGTGCTTGCTGTTGTTGATGAGGTGGGGGCAGCGGGAGTGCTTTGACTTGAGTGTTTCGATTCCCACTAAATCGTTCTGGATTTTGGTGGGGTCTCCCTTGATTTCCTGGGTATTCAATCCGATATTGGTTACTTTGAGGGAGAGCTCCACGGTTTGTACTTCCCATGTGGCTTTGTCCTCCTTCTGCTGAGCGAGGACGGTTCTTCACAATATGATGAGGGTTGCCACATCAATAACAGACTGCCCTAGCAAAGTTCCTACATTCGCGAGCATAGTGCCCATACCTTCCACATGCTCTACAAGTAACACCATGTTGTTGAGGGCGTCCTTGATGCCCCTGCCCGGGATTGGGTCGGATCCTCTTAAAAAGGGTGGTGGCGGAGGGTTGAATAAGGAGGTTCCCTTCTCTTGTCATTCTGCTTGCCCAACTGTGTAGTTCGGTTATTCAACACTCGTTCCACATTAGCAGCTACCTCCAACATATCCTGGTAGGAGGTGAAGGAGCACACATACATTTTCTCGTGAATATTATAATTCAGCACGTCCTCAAAATGATTCATCTTCAGCTTCTCATCAGCAATGTAAACGGGTGCAAACCTCGACAATTCCATGAACTTGGAGGCGTATTACAACACCGTGTTCCCTCCTTGCTGTAACTCCAAAAATTCCTTTTCTTTAGCCTTTTGAAGGGCCATAGGATACAACCTATTTTTCAGCATCTCCTTGAATTGGTTCTAGTTGAACCCAGGTTCATCCTGTCGTTCCTTCACACGCGACCACCACGGATCAGCTTCTCCCTTGAGATGGTAGGTGGCGAAGTTAACTTTTCGGTCCTCCGGGCATTGAATGGCGTCGAAAATCTTCTCCACATCCCTTATCCACTCTTCAAAGACTGTGGGGTTGGCCACCCCGGTATAGGACGGAGGGTTGAGATTGTCGAACTCTTGGAAGAGGGATGATCGACCTTCTTTCTTCTGTTCAGTCATCCATTGAAACTGCTCCGTTTGGCGAGCCATAACCTCAATCATCATAAGCTGAGTAAGATCAGGCTCATCTGTTGGAGTATCTCCCCCTTGAGATGAGGAGCCCACCCTGTGCACAGATTATGCGGCTGCCTCATACAGGGGCGCGTATCTTTGCCTTAACTCCGCCATGGTGGGAACATATGGTGTAACATTGATGTATAATGGGATCAAAAGAGATCACACTACACACGAACTCAGGATCTTTAAGAACCAAGATAAGAATATTCCTCTCTAAGTTCTTATGGATCAGGCGAATGAATGAAAGAAGATAGAAATCAAAAAGATTCAAAGGAATTGATGTATGATAGGATCAAAAATGATCAAATCACACAACAAGACTAGGATCTTTAAGTGGTTCTTTATGAATGAATGTATGAACGAATGAATGAATGAATGGAACGTAAGTTTCTTGGATGTTTAGGTAATGATTCGAATGATATTGTGATTGAAACAATGTAGATGTAAAAAGAAAGATCAAACGAAACAAGATTGAAACTCACTAAGATAGAATGATTGATAATGGCTTTGGATTCTTCAATGGAGATATAGGCACACCACTCCAATGGTTCCTCCAATTCTACCTTTCACCATCTAAGGATGCCAACCCTATAATAGAAGTAGAGATGGGCGTATTCCTCCCTCAAGAGAACTACAATTTTAGTTTTGAAACTAGAGAGAAAAACAACATATGTGTTTTGATTTCTATTTGATTGATATTGAATGATGAATGAATGATTAAAAAGGCCTCCCAAAGGGCCTATTTATAGTATTCCTAGGCCCCTTGGTCGTGCACTACATCAAGAATACAAGGATTTCTAGCTTACATCATCTATTACAAATATGACACCATAAAGAATCAAAATGTACATAGCTAGAAAGAAACATTGATATCTTGCTCAATTCTTCTCCAATCTTCAAGATTTCAAAACCATTAGAAAGCTCTTTGAATGATCTATCTTTGGCTCCAAGATGACTTTCCCAATAGCTTCATGGATCTTGAGTTATAGAGCAAAATATCGAATTGCACTTGATGAAGTCATCCATAATTGAAAGTGATGAGAGTGATTGAAGCTCTTCTTCCATAAAAGCTTGTATTTGGTTCCCATGATGTGTATTTGGGACCAAATATATATCAATGACTTACTCTTTCTCCATGTAAGCTTAAGTAAGCTTAAGTAAGCAACAAGTAACTTCCCATGATTAGGCTTTTGATGTCTTCCTTGATGACCTTGATGTATATGGCTATCAAATATACATCATACTCCCCCGGCTGAAAAAGTTTGTCCTTAAACTTTGAGCATCTCTTCTCCATGATTATGACTTCAAAGCACGTGTAAGTGATCATATGGCCCTCCTCTTCTAAGCTTCACTTTCTTCTTGTAAGAGACCTTTCCATAAGTGTTGTGAACATCAATTCTCTTGTTCGCCTTGCTTCTTCGCAAGAGATTACAAGCTCTCTTCTTAAAGGCTTTGAAGTCATCATAGGCTCCTTTACTAAACTTCATCAACTTCTTCCATAATAACCCATTGACAATATAGGAATTTGATTCTCGATTATTCACCATGGATGTAGAAATCCCATGTAACTTCACAACTTCAAAGTATAGTTTCACAACTTTGCCTTCATCATGAGTAATATGACATAGTATGAAACGATCCATCTTTGAATGATCATCAACGACTATAGCCTCTTGACTTCTTTGAATCCTTGGCACTTCAACCATGACATTCAAGTTGATATCTTCATGAGCTTTAGAAAGATCACAAGCATTGCAACGTTTGATTACATACTCAATATCCTTGATCATACTAGGCCAAAAATAATACTCTTTAATCTTCAAACACGTCTTTTTAATACCCAAATGATCAAATAGAGATCCTCCATGTACTTCCAAGATCAAGACTTCACGAGTACTACCCTTTGGAATACATAGTTGATTTCCCTTGAAAAGAAATCCATGACTAATATGAAAGAGTTGTTGATGATGCTTCTTACATACCTCATATATTTCT
Source organism: Portulaca oleracea (assembly GCA_029582165.1). NCBI lineage: Eukaryota > Viridiplantae > Streptophyta > Magnoliopsida > Caryophyllales > Portulacaceae > Portulaca > Portulaca oleracea. The sequence continues at coordinate 877,317 of CM055881.1, read as the reverse complement.
TTAAAATCATCATCTTCTTCATACAACACTTGGATATACTCAAACCCAAGTACTCTTGATTCAAGCATGTTAACTAGCATATTCCTTCTTATTAAAGCATCTTCTTTAAGCAAATGACTTGCTTCATTCCAGTGACTCTCATGAATAGATGCACGTATGAGCCATTCTTGGTTTGCTTTCACCTTCTCTTTATCCACTTGGATTCCTTCTCTTGATAAGTCATACCCAAGGCATACAACTTTGAACGTAAAGAATTGATTCTTCTCCTAGTCTCCATATAGCTTCTCATGCTCCATCATGATAATGACTAACTCCAAGTGATTCATTCCATAGGCCGAATTGTGATGTAGCATAGATCCTTTAACAAGATCTACTTGGTGTTGAAACTCTTGATTTGGTGGCAGCCTTTGATGACAGTCTTGTATGATGATATTTTTAGGGAACTTATGAGAGAAACGTTCCACAAGAGATTTCAAGAGTGAACGAAGATTTGATGAGGCCGTTTTGCTACCGTCCAACTGTACAAGAATAAGGCTCTTTTGCTTTCCAAATTTATGATACTCATTCTCCATAAGTGTCACAATATTGCTCTTATTCTCGTTTGGTCGTGTGGTATAAGATGGAAGTAGAGATGTCTCTTGATGCATGATATTCCTATCAAGCAACATTGGTCTTTCCAACAAAGTATGACAAGTATCCATAAAAGTAATATCACACCATAATGAATCTTTACAATTCTTGTATATGGAAAGACTTACTAAACTTCTTGGATCCTCATGAATGTCCTTGTCATGGCTTAGCCATTGTGTAGGGCGTGAATAGCTCTCCAAGTTTAACATGTGGATCATTATTGTAGAGGCGTCATTGTAACCATAGGAGGCACAACTTTCTCCTTCTTTGATCAAGGAACATACTTCTCCTTTGTTGGTACAATGAGAGATCTTGCACTCTCTTTGTTGATATTCATTCGACACACATACTTCTTTCAAGGCTCTCCTTGCCACAAGCAATTCTTCTACATACTCCTCTTCTACTACATTTTCCTGCTCAAATAATTCATTATCATACGTTTTGTACTCAACCAAAGACACTTCTTTCTTGTTAGGACACTCCAAATCAATGTGACCTAAACTTTGGCAATGACAAAATCTCCTTTGGAAAAGGGTTTTTGGTTCTTGGATAGTAGATTTGGGGAGGGTTTGGGGCTGTTTTGTGGTGCTTTTGGCGTGGATTTGTGTGGGAGATATGGATGGTCTTGGTTGTGTAGGGAATGGGTGTGTAAGAGGGGATGAATTTTGTGGAGTTTGGTTTATGTACAAAGGTTCTTTACTCTTAATTCTCCTTTGTCTTTCAACATTAAGAGCTAAAGAACTTAATTCATCTAAAGTTTTATATGGTTGCCATTCAACAATATGTCTAATATAATCATCAAGACCAATTAGATAACATACCAAAGTTTGTGGATCCTCGTCCTTAAGATCACACTTCCGAAGTAGACGTTTGAACTCCCTTGTATATTCCTTCACACTTTTGCTCCCTTGGGCCAATCTTTGCAACTTGTAATAGTTATCTTGAAGATAACTTGGTGGTAGAAACTTTCCTTGCAACTTGCTTTTCATCTTAGTCCATGTACGAATCTTGTCCTTGCCCTTAGCTTACCTCTTCTTTTATAAATTTGTCCACCAAATGGACGCATGCTTGCGCAACTTTAGGGCCACATACTTCACTTTCTTTTCATCATGTACTTCTTTAAGATCAAAAACTCTTTCAATAGTTTGCATCCAATCTAAGAAGTTTTCGGGATCAAGATTACCATCAAATTATGGTATTTCCACCTTGAAATCAAATCGTTCCTCCCTTCTTGGGCGTCCACTCCTTTCACTTTGTATGTCCTCTTCGTCAGCATGGGGATTCCCAACATAATAATCATCACGCATCTCTCTATGTTGAAGATGCATATACTTCTTCAATTGGTCGGTGAGATAAGTGACCTTTTGCTTCAATCTTTCTACATTCACTTGGGAATTCGTGGGAGAATTCGTAGGGGAACTTGCACTAGCCATCTAGCATCAATCTTGATGAGAAAAGATCCTTCAATATCCATGCTTTTGGGTTTTGGGTGTAGGGACGAGAGATGGTATGTGTTTAGGCTAGATTGTGTTTGGGTTTAGGGGGTTCTTTGTGGAGTTTTGTGGGGGACGTGTAATGGAGAATTGAAGGGGATGGATTTGTGATGGAAAGATTGTAAAAAAGATGGTGCAAGAACTAAGAGAATCAATCTCCTAAGCTCTAATACCAATTTTGATGTATAATAGGATCAAAAGAGATCACACTACACACGAACTCAGGATCTTTAAGAACCAAGATAAGAATCTTCCTTCTCTAAGTTCTTATGGATCAAGCGAATGAATGAAAGAAGATAGAAATAAAAAAGATTCAAAGGAATTGATGTATGATAGGATAAAAAATGATCAAATCACACAACAAGACTAGGTTCTTTAAGTTGTTCTTTATGAATGAATGTATGAACGAATGAATGAATGAATGGAACGTAAGTTTCTTGGATGTTTAGGTAATGATTCGAATAATATTGTGATTGAAACAATGTAGATGTAAAAAGAAAGATCAAACAAAACAAGATTGAAACTCACTAAGATAGAATGATTGATAATGGCTTTGGATTCTTCAATGGAGATATAGGAACACCACTCCAATGGTTCCTCCAATTCTACCTTTCACCATCTAAGGATGCCAACCCTATAATAGAAGTAGAGATGGGCGTATTCCTCCCTCAAGAGAACTACAATTCTAGTTTTTGAAACTAGAGAGAAAAACTTGATATGTGTTTTGATTGATATTGAATGATGATTGAATGATTACAAAGGCCTCCCAAAAGGTCTATTTATAGTATTCCTAGGCCCCTTGGTCGTGCACTACATCAAGAATACAAGGATTTCTAGCTTACATCATCTATTACAAATATGACATCATAAAGAATCAAAATGTATATAGCTAGAAAGAAACATTGATATCTTGCTCAATTCTTCTCCAATCTTCAAGATTCAAAAACCATTAGAAAGCTCTTTGAATGATCTATCTTCGGCTCCAAGATTACTTTCCCAATAGCTTGATGGTTCTTGAGTTATAGAGCAAAATATCGAATTGCACTTGATGAAGTCATCCATAATTGAAAGTGATGAGAGTGATTGAAGCTCTTCTTCCATATAAGCTTGTATTTGGTTCCCATGATGTGTATTTGGGACCAAATATATATCAATGACTTACTCTTTCTCCATGTAAGCTTAAGTAAGCTTAAGTAAGCAACAAGTAACTTCCCATGATTAGGCTTTTGATGTCTTCCTTGATGACCTTGATGTATATGGCTATCAAATATACATCAAGCAGTATCTTGAGGCCCTTTTCCGTTCTCTCGAATCATGTTGTAAAGATTGGAGATGCTTTACTCTATTAAAACATAAACGTAACATATTATTTTTTCATTCACATCTCTAGCAAGCATATCAATAACAAGGTCCAAGTCACATAATCCACCACAGCATAATAATTTTCATACTCATGCAAAGGAAAGAAAGTCAAGACCACAAGACTTCATAGTCACACCACATCATTAGGAAGGTTTTCACCCTTCATTCCACCATCACACTATCATTTCTCGTTGAACACTATCTTTTTATCAATTACTCATACAACATCATTTTACTTTCCATGTATAGCATGCAATATGTACACCGTCTTTTTTCCATCGATATACTTCTCATCACGTGCCACGAATAAAGCAAGATAAGTAAGAATATTACAAACATAGCCTTTCCATCAATTTGCATAAAGACAACAACTTAGTTTTCAATAGCTCCATCCAAGGCATGTGAGTTTTATGGCTTACATACATAGCTTCTACCATAAACTCATGCTCATCAACATACATTAACAAAACATGGAAATACACATCCAAAGTTATATACAAACCAAAGGGAGGGGGTAGATCATGAATCTAACACTATTCTTCTCGTGCCTCTTGTTCCCGTGGGATGGTCCCTGGCCCCAGCTCGAGTCATCGGACACAGTTCCCGAGTCGACATCCTCCTCAGGGTTCCCTTCAGAGTCCCCCTCGGGGTCCTATTCTGGATCCTCCTCAGGGTCTTCTTTGGGGTCCTCCTCCTATGGCTCCTCTTTGGGCTCACTCTCCGAGTCATTCTCATCAAGCGGGATCAGGGGTGCTGCCTCGATCAAGTCCACCTCGATGATATCGCCCGGAGTGGCTTCTATCATGGACTGAACCAGGCCCATGTGATGGCGCACTGGTGCTCGCCGCGCACCACCGCATCTTGTGACGCATGCGCCGCGGGTATTAGTGAAACAATGTCAAGGTCAAACCCACAGGGACTTAATCTAGTAACGTAGTGAACTATCCCTCTACTTAATTGGTAAGCCAATCGAGTTTGATGTTTTTGTTGATTTCTAAATAAAAAAACTAATTAAGACTAAGGTCGACGGGAAGAGCTGAGTCTAAGGTAATTCAATGGATGAAGGCTTCTAGGGTTTTACTCACCTAACGACAGGGTTTGAAAATGCAGGTTAAAGCTTGTGCAAGAAAATAACTTAAATGAATCAAGAATCGACAACCTCTGAATCCTATCGCCCTTTCAAAGCTAAATAGAATTATTCTAAGCAACCTAATCAACAACTTTTGTCTCTCTTTTAGGTTAAACAGAATTGAGGGTCTCAAAAGGTCAGGTTATCTAACGATTCCCAAGTTCACTAGTCCTTTTTCAACTTTCGCAAAACTAGGTAGACAGGTTGGTAGTCAGATTTGGTGGCAGCCTTTGTTGACAGTCTTGTATGATGATATCTTTAGGGAACATATGAGAGAAACGTTCCACAAGAGATTTCAAGAGTGCACGAACATTTGATGAGACCGTTTTGCTTCCGTCCAACTGTACAATAATAAGGCTCTTTTGCTTTCAAAATTCATGATACTCATTGTCCATAAGTGTCACAATAATGCTCTTATTCTCGTTTGGCCGTGTGGTATAAGAAGGAAGTGGAGATGTCTCTTGATGCATGATATTCCTATCAAGAAACTTTGGTCTTTCCAACAAAGTATGACAAGTATCCATAAAAGTAATATCACACCATAATGAATCTTTACAATTCTTGTAAATGGAAAGACTTACTAAACTTCTTGGATCCTCATGAATGTCTTTGTCATGGCTTAGCCATTGTGTAGCGCGTGAATAGCTCTCCAAGTTTAACGTGTGGATCAATATTGTAGAGACGTCATTGTAACCATAGGCGGCACAACTTTCTCCTTCTTTGATCAAGGAACATACTTCTCCTTTGTTGGTACAATGAGAGATCTTGCACTCTCTTTGTTGATGTTCATTCGGCACACATACTTCTTTCAAGGCTCTCCTTGCCACAAGCAATTCTTCTACATACTCCTCTTCTACTACATTTCCTCCTCAAATAATTCATTATCATACGTTTTGTACTCAACCAAAGACACTTCTTTCTTGTTAGGACACTCCAAATCAATGTGACCTAAACTTTGGCACTGACAACATCTCCTTTGGAAAAGGGTTTTTGGTTCTTGGATAGTAGATTTGGGGAGGGTTTGGGGCTGTTTTGTGGTGCTTTTGGCGTGGATTTGTGTGGGAGATATGGATGGTCTTGGTTGTGTAGGGAATGGGTGTGTAAGACGGGATGAATTTTGTGGAGTTTGGTTTATGTACAAAGGTTCTTTACTCTTAATTCTCCTTTGTCTTTCAACATTAAGAGCTAAAGAACTTAATTCATCCAAAGTTTTATATGGTTGCCATTCAACAATATGTGTAATATAATCATCAAGACCAATTAGATAACATACCAAAGTTTGTGGATCCTCGTCCTTAAGATCACACTTCCGAAGTAGACGTTTGAACTCCCTTGTATATTCCTTCACACTTTTGCTCCCTTGGGCCATTCTTTGCAACTTGTAATAGTTATCTTGGAGATAACTTGGTGGTAGAAACTTTCCTTGCAACTTGCATTTCATCTTAGTCCATGTACGAATCTTGTCCTTGCCCATAGCTTGCCTCTTCTTTTGTAAATTTGTCCACCAAATGGACGCATGCTTGCGCAACTTTAGGGCCACATACTTCACTTTCTTTTCATCATGTACTTCTTTAAGATCAAAAACTCTTTCAATAGTTTGCATCCAATCTAAGAAGTTTTCGGGGTCAAGATTACCATCAAATTCTGGTATTTCCACCTTGAAATCAAATCGTTCCTCCCTTCTTGGGCGTCCACCCCTTTCACTTTGTATGTCCTCTTCGTCTGCATGGGGATTCCCAACATAATAATCATCACGCATCTCTCTATGTTGAAGATGCATATACTTCTTCCATTGCTCGGTGAGATAAGTGACCTTTTGCTTCAATCTTTCTACATTCACTTGGGAATTCGTGGGAGAATTCGTAGGGGAACTTGCACTAGCCATCTAGCATCAATCTTGATGAGAAAAGATCCTTCAATATCCACGCTTTTGGGTTTTGGGTGTAGGGACGAGAGATGGTATGTGTTTAGGCTAGATTGTGTTTGGGTTTAGGGGGTTCTTTGTGGAGTTTTGTGGGGGACGTGTAATGGAGAATTGAAGGGGATGGATTTGTGATGGAAAGATTGTAAAAAAGATGGTGCAAGAACTAAGAGAATCAATCTCCTAAGCTCTAATACCAATTTTGATGTATAATAGGATCAAAAGAGATCACACTACACACGAACTCAGGATCTTTAAGAACCAAGATAAGAATCTTCCTTCTCTAAGTTCTTATGGATCAAGCGAATGAATAAATGAAGATAGAAATCAAAAAGATTCAAAGGAATTGATGTATGATAGGATTAAAAATAATCAAATCACACAACAAGACTAGAATCTTTAAGTGGTTCTTTATGAATGAATGTATGAACGAATGAATGAATGAATGGAACGTAAGTTTCTTGGATGTTTAGGTAATGATTCGAATGATATTGTCATTGAAACAATGTAGATGTAAAAAGAAAGATCAAACGAAACAAGATTGAAACTCACTAAGATAGAATGATTGATAATGGCTTTGGATTCTTCAATGGAGTTATAGACACACCACTCCAATGGTTCCTCCAATTCTACCTTTCACCATCTAAGGATGCCAACCCTATAATAGAAGTAGAGATGGGTGTATTCCTCCCTCAAGAGAACTACAACTCTAGTTTTGAAACTAGAGAGAAAAACAACATATGTGTTTTGATTTGTATTTGATTGATATTGAATGATGAATGAATGATTACAAAGGCCTCCCAAAAGGTCTATTTATAGTATTCCTAGCCCCCTTGGTCGTGCACTACATCAAGAATACAAGGATTTCTAGCTTACATCATCTATTACAAATATGACATCATAAAGAATCAAAATGTACATAGCTAGAAAGAAACATTGATATCTTGCTCAATTCTTCTCCAATCTTCAAGATTCAAAAACCATTAGAAAACTCTTTAAATGATCTATCTTCGGCTCCAAGATGACTTTCCCAATAGCTTCATGGATCTTGAGTTATAGAGCAAAATATCGAATTGCACTTGATGAAGTCATCCATAATTGAAAGTGATGAGAGTGATTGAAGCACTTCTTCCATATAAGCTTGTATTTGGTTCCCATGATGTGTATTTGGGACCAAATATATATCAATGACTTACTCTTTCTCCATGTAAGCTTAAGTAAGCTTAAGTAAGCAACAAGTAACTTCCCATGATTAAGCTTTTGATGTCTTCCTTGATGACCTTGATGTATATGGCTATCAAATATACATCAAGCAGTATCTTGAGGCCCTTTTCCGTTCTCTCGAATCATGTTGTAAAGATTGGAGATGCTTTACTCTGTTAAAACATAAGCGTAACATATTATTTTTCCATTCACATCTCTAGCAAGCATATCAATAACAAGGTCCAAGTCACATAATCCACCATAGCCTAATAATTTTCATACTCATGCAAAGGAAAGAAAGTCAAGACCACAAGACTTCATAGTCACACCACATCATTAGGAAGGTTCTCACCCTTCATTCCACCATCACACTATCATTTCTCGTTCAACACTATCTTTTTATCAATTACTCATACAACATCATTTTACTTTCTATGAATAGCATGCAATATGTACACCATCTTTTTTCCATCGATATACTTCTCATCATGTGCCACGAATAAAGCAAGATAAGTAAGAATATTACAAACATAGCCTTTCCAACAATTTGCATAAAGACAACAACATAGTTTTCAATTGCTCCATCCAAGGCATGTGAATTTTATGGCTTACATACATAGCTTCTACCATAAACTCATGCTCATCAACATACATTAACAAAACATGGAAATACACATCTAAAGTTATATACAAACCAAAGGGAGGGGGTAGATCATGAATCTAACACTATTCTTCTCGGTGCCTCTTGTTCCCGTGGGATGGTCCCTGGCCCCAGCTCGAGTCATCGGACACAGCTCCTGAGTCGACATCCTCCTCAGGGTTCCCTTCAGAGTCCCCCTCGAGGTCCTATTCTGGATCCTCCTCAGGGTCTTCTTTGGGGTCCTCCTCCTATGGCTCCTCTTTGGGCTCACTCTCCGAGTCACTCTCATCGCCCGGAGTGGCTTCTATCATGGACTGAACCAGGCCCATAACAGTAGGCGCAGCTGGTGCTCGCCCGCACCACTGGCATACTGACAGGGCCGCAAGCGCACGGGTATTAGTGAAGCAATGTCAAGGTCGATCCCACAGAGACTTAATCTAGTAACGCAGTGAACTATCCCTCTACTTAATTGCTAAGCCAATCGGGTTTGATGTTTTTGTTGATTTCTAAAAAAAAAACTAATTAAAACTAAGGTCGATGAGAAGAGTTGAGTCTAAGGTAATTCAATGGATGAAGGCTTCTAGGGTTTTACTCACCTAACAACAGGGTCTGAAAATGCAAGTTAAAGCTTGTGCAAGAAAATAACTTAAATGAATCAAGAATCGACAACCTCTTAATCCTATCGCCCTTTCGATGCTAAATAGATTTATTCTAAGCAACCAAATCAACAACTTTCGTCTCCCTTTTAGGTTAAACAGAATTGAGAGTCTCAAAAGGTTAGGTTATCTAACGATTCCCTAGTTCACTAGTCCTTTTTCAACTTTCGCAAAACTAGGTAGACAGGTTGGTAGTCAGATTTGGTGGCAGCCTTTGATGACAGTCTTGTATGATGATATCTTTAGGGAACATATGAGAGAAACGTTCCACAAGAGATTTCAACAGTGCACGAACATTTGATGAGGCCGTTTTGCTTCCGTCCAACTGTACAAGAATAAGACACTTTTGCTTTCCAAATTCATAATACTCATTCTGATGGAGGTCCTCCATCAAGCATCCATAGTTCAGCACTAAGTGAGCAGGAGCCTGCATCAGGAGCAGCAACGACCTCACCATCTTCAGCATCAAACACTGACATCCAGGAGTGTTTCATGATGGTCCAACAAGTCATGAGGTTGTCCAACAACAAGAAAGCATCATCACCAACAAAGCACGCCAACGGTGAGGCTTTTTCTCAATTCCATATCTTTGGATTGAGGTCCTCACCAGTGCTTTGAAGACTTCACTTTAGAGCTGTTGAGGACTTTCCAGCTCAGTGAAGATGTGTGCCAGTTCTGAAGTCCTCTATGAAGACATCACTTCTGGAACTGTTGAGGATATTCCAGTTCTGTGAGGTGATCCAGCATTGAGGTACTCCATGAAGGCTCACTTCCGAGCTGTTCGAGGCCATTTCCAGCTTGTGAGGTGATATAACCGTTTGTAATAAAGAAAACGCGTTCGTTAGAGTTTTATTTCATTTTATTTCATTTTATTTTGAAGTTATCCAGTTTGTAATGAGGCTTAATTAGCTTGCTAAGTTAGTTAAGTAGCTTAAGCTTAATTAGTCAGTTTCTTGAGCAAGGGGAAACGCTTAATCATCCAGCTCAACCTTAGCTTTATATAGCTTGTAATCGGCAACTTGAGGTCATTATCTATTAGTGAAATTAATAGCATTTTGAGTGCCTTGATTGAGCCTCTTGTTTGTGAGTGACGTTAAACTCTCTTTTTGGTTAATTCTACTACAGTAGCAAGGATTTGGCAATCCTTGTGGTGGGTGTAGAGCTTGATAATCTCGATGGTGGTGTGTTTGTATCCATTAAGGTCATCCAGTCCATTGCCCTTGATGTTCTAGCTGTGGTGGGTCTGTATCAGCTTGAGCCTCAAGACTATCCTAGGTTACTGTTTGATTGTAAGTTTGTTCATCCGATCATCTTTTATCATCATCCATTTCATCCATTTGTTCATTGGTGTTCATACTCTGTTTTGGAGGAGGTTATAATCGATTTTCTGTGAAGTCTGTTTTGGGTGCATTTATATTTGATTCTCCGTTTTGAGGCCAGATTGTGTGCGAGTGTTGTTAATGTGGTGTACTGTGAGGTCAATACTCTGATCATAGGACCTTGCATACATCATAATTGGTATCAGAGCTGAGTAACATCTTGGAGGAAGTTTTGTTTGTGTTATTTGAGTTGTTTATAATGTCGGGTTGTAGTAAAACACCTCAGGAAGTAGCAGAACAAGCCTTGAGGGAGAAGGAGGAAATGGAAGGGAGAATGAAAATTATGAGTGAACAGTTGCAATATTATATGAGGTTGCACAGGAGAGAGATGAATAGAGAATTTGATGTGGAGTCTGAAGAAGAAGAGGAGAACCCTTTTAGTGGATCTGGAAGAGGAGGAAGACCTAGGTATAACAGAAGAAGGAGGAATGTAAGGAGATCACCTAGGAGTAGTGTTAGTGAATCGAGGAGTAGGAGTGAGAGGGAAGAAAGGAGAGAAAATAGAAGAGTTGAGAAATTGGATTTCAAAATAGATATTCCAGAATATGGAGGAGAGTTGGATCCTGATGTATTTTTGGATTGGTTGCAAATAGTGGAGAGAGTATTTGATTTGAGGGAGTTGTCTGATGAGAACAAGGTGAAGTTGGTTGCATTGAAATTGAGGAAATATGCATCTACATGGTGGAACAACTTGCAAAGGAGAGAAGAGATCAATGAGCCTAAAGTCAGTACATGGGTTGAAATGAGGCAGAAGCTTAAGGAGAAATTCTTACCTGAAAGTTACATGAAGGAAAATTATTTCAAGGTCCAACACTTGGTCCAGGGTAGCACATCTGTTGAGGAGTATACCAAGGAGTTTGAGCATCTACTGTGGAAGTGTAACATGAAGGAAAATGAGGTGCAGACATATGTGAGGTATCTTGCAGGGTTGAATGAAAGCATCAGAAATGTGGTTGAGCTTCAGGTGTATCATTCACTTGATGAGCTGAGTTCTTTGGCTCATAAGGTGGAACAGCAGAAGAAGGCCCAAAAGAAGGAGTATGGAAGCAAGTACCCAGCCAAAGCCTATCCTCAAACCAAATCAGATCATTACCACAAATCTTATAACCCACCTCAAAGAACCTATCCATCCCCACAACCACAAACCAGATACCCAGCCCCTAAACCACCTCAAACACAATCCCAAACCCCCCCCCCCACAAAGAACCCCAGTCCCTACCAATCGACCATTCCTTGAGAGGAGATGTTTTAGATGTCAAGGTCTTGGACATCTAGCCTCAGAATGTCCAAACAGAAGGGCAGTGACCTTAGTAGAATATCAAGCAGCACTATTTGTTGAACCTGAGACAGTTGTTGAGGAGGAACAGTTTGATGAACCTGAAGGAGATCCTGTGTATGATGAAGAGGAAGTTGAGGCCAGACCTGATGAAGGTGAAATGTTGGTGATCAGGAGGATCCTTAGCAAGATCTGTGATTGATGAGGAAGGCGGCGAGAGGGAGAATATTTTTCACACTCGATGCACTGTTCATGGGAAGATATGTTCCTTGATTATTGATGGAGGCAGCTGTACCAATGCAGCCTCACAGATTATGGTGCAAAAGCTGAATTTGCAAACCTGTCCTCATCCAGCACCTTACACCATCTAGTGGTTAAAGCAAAGCAGAGGTATCAAAATTTCATCCAAATGCCTTGTGAATTTTTCAATTGGTTCTGTTTATAAAGATGAAGTGTGGTGTGATGTTATACCTATGGATGCATGTCATTTATTGTTGGGAAGACCTTGGTTGTTTGATAGATCTGTTAACCATGATGGAAGAGCCAATACATATTCCCTTCACCTGAACCACAAGAAAATTGTTCTCACCCCACTTAAACCATCCCAGCTCACAAAAAGAACCAAGAACCTGATTGTTGAACCATCCCTTGATGTGATTTTACCTGCTGAATATCATGAGTTTTATGAACAGAAGGAGTCACTTTTGCTTGATCTTGATGAAGAACTAGCCTCACAAAATGAGCCAGCCCCACAAAATAGCCATCCTTTATTCCAACCCATCCTAAACCAGTACCTACATGTTTTTCCAGAGGAAATGCCACCAGGTTTACCCCCTAAAAGAGACATCCAGCATAAAATTAATCTCATCCCAGGATCTATCTTACCAAACAAACCAGCCTATAGAATGACCCCAGCTGAAACCAATGAGATCCAGAGGCAAGTTGATGAGTTGTTAGAGAAAGGAATGATTAGAGAGAGCTTGAGCCCTTGTGCAGTGCCAGCTTTGTTGGTTCCTAAGAAAGATGGAAGTCAGAGAATGTGTATTGATTGTAGAGCCATCAACAAAATTATTATCAAGTATAGATATCCTATTCCAATACTTGAGGATATGCTTGATGAGCTCCATGGTTCAACTGTGTTTTCAAAGATTGACTTGAGGAGTGGATATTACCAGATCAGAGTTTATGAGGGAGATGAGTGGAAGACAACCTTTAAGACTAAAGGAGGTTTGTATGAGTGGTTAGTCATGCCTTTTGGTTTGACAAATACACCTTCAACATTTATGAGACTTATGAACCAAGTTTTGAAACCTTTGATTGAGAAGTGTGTTGTTGTTTATTTTGCTGATATACTCATTTATAGCCAGTCTGAGGAGGATCATGTGAAACACTTGAGGAGTGTTATGGAAATCTTGAGTAGAGAGCAGTTGTATGGGAACCTCAAGAAGTGTCAATTCTTCACCAGCCATGTTATATTCCTTGGTTATATTGTGACATCAAAGGGTATTCAAGTGGATGAAGAGAAGGTTAAAGCCATCAGAGAGTGGCCAGTTCCTACATCAATTCAGCAAATCAGAAGTTTTCATGGGTTAGCATCTTTTTACAGGAGGTTTGTGAGGAACTTCAGCACTATTTTAGCTCCTATGACTGAATTAGTGAAGGGGAAGAGCTTTACTTGGACACCAGCTACACAGAAAGCTTTTGAGGAGGTCAAAAGGTAGTTAACCTCAACACCAATTTTGGCATTACCTTGTTTTGCCAAAGTCTTTGAAGTGGAGTGTGATGCCTCAGGCGTGGGCATTGGAGCAGTGTTGACTCAAGAAGGAAAACCAGCAGCTTATTTCAGTGAGAAACTCAATGAGGCCAAGAGGAAGTACAACACATATGATAAGGAGTTTTATGCCATCATTAGAGCTTTGCAATATTTGAGGCATTATCTGATTGGAGCTGAATTTATTCTGCACAGTGATCATGAGGCCCTCAAATTCATTCAGGGGCAGCATACTTGGGTGGAGTTCATGCAACAATTTCATTTTGTGATCCATCATAAATCTGGGAAGCTTAACAAAGGAGCTGATGCATTGTCTAGGAGGTATTTGTTGTTGCAAGTTTTGGATGCAAGAGTGCTTGGGTTTGAACAGTTGAAAGCTTTGTATGAGAATGATGAAGATTTTGGAGAGTTGTACCAGAAATGTCAGGGACATCCTCAAAGTCTATACCATATAGACCAGGGATTTCTTTTCAAAGGAGCAAGGTTATGTATTCCAAGGAGCGGTTTTAGGGAGTTGTTAATCTCTGAAGTTCATGGAGGTTGCTTGGCAGGACATTTTGGTACTGAGAAGACCCTTCTTATGCTGAAGGAACATTATTGTTGGCCTAAAATGAGGAAGGATGTTGAGCATTGGGTCAGGAGGTGTGCTACATGTCAAATTGGAAAGAGTCATAGCTTACCTCAAGGGCTATACACACCTTTGCCAGTTCCAAACAGTCCTTGGGAGGATATCAGTCTAGACTTCATTGTTGGTCTACCAAGAACTCAAAGAGGAAAAGATTCAATCATGGTAGTTGTGGATAGATTCAGCAAAATGGCTCACTTTATTGCATGTCATACAACTTTTGATGCTGTGAGGATAGCTGAATTGTATTTCCAGGAGGTAGTGAAACTCCATGGTGTTCCCAGAAGTATGGTGTCTAATAGGGATGTCAAATGCCTAAGTCATTTTTGGGTTACTCTTTGGAAGAAGTTGGGTACCCAATTGAAGTATAGCACAGCTTGTCACCCCCAAACTGATGGGCAAACAGAGGTCACAAACAGGACACTCGGAACACTATTGAGGTCACTGATATCCACAAACAAAACAGGATGGGACACCCTCTTGTCTCATGCTGAATTTGCTTTCAATAGAGCACCATCAAAGGCAACTGGCCTTTCCCCGTTCCAGGTTGTCTGTGGTAGAAATCCTATAACTCCATTGGATTTATCCCCACTAACAAATTCTATGAGGTTTAGTTATGAAGCAGGTAAACATGCAGAGGACATCAAGAAGCTTCATCAGCAAGTCAAGGAGAAGATCACCAAGTATTCTGAGCAAGTTTCTACATCAGCAAATAAGCATAGGAGGAAGATGGTTTTCAATCCAGGAGAACTAGTGTGGATTCATCTAAGGAAGGACAGATTTCCAAGCAAGAGGAAGGGAAAGTTGACCCAAGGATCAGATGGACCTTTTGAAGTGCTAGAGAGGATTGGAGACAATGCTTACAAGTTAGACCTTTCTGGAGACTATGGAGGCAGTGCTACATTCAACATTGCAGACTTGAGGCCTTACTTTCCAGAACATGAAGACCTTCCAAGTTTGAGGACAAACTTTCCTCAACCTGGGGAGGATGATGGAGGTCCTCCATCAAGCATCCAAAGTTCAGCATCAAGTGAGCAGGAGCCAGCATCAGGAGCAGCAATGACCTCACAATCTTCAGCATCAAACACTGACATCCAGGAGTGTTTCATGATGGTCCAACAAGTCATGAGGTTGTCCAACAACAACAGCATCATCACCAACAGCAGCAGCCAACCAGTGAGGCTATTTCTCAATTCCATATCTTTGGATTGAGGTCCTCACCAGTGCTTTGAAGACTTCACTTTAGAGTTGTTGAGGACTTTCCAGCTCAGTGAAGATGTGTGCCAATTCTGAGGTCCTCTATGAAGACATCACTTCTGGAACTGTTGAAGATATTCCAGTTCTGTGAGGTGATCCAGCATTGAGGTCCTCCATGAAGGCTCACTTCCGAGCTGTTGAGGCCATTTCCAGCTTGTGAGGTGATATAACCGTTTGTAATAAAGAAAATGCGTTTGTTAGAGTTGTATTTCAATTTATTTCATTTTATTTTGAAGTTATCCAGTTTGTAATGAGGCTTAATTAGCTTGCTAAGTTAGTTAAGTAGCTTAAGCTTAATTAGTGAGTTTCTTGAGCAAGGGGAAACCCTTAATCATCCAGCTCAACCTTAGCTTTATATAGCTTGTAATCGGCAGCTTGAGGTCATTATCTATCAGTGAAATTAATAGCATTTTGAGTGCCTTGATTGAGCCTCTTGTTTGTGAGTGACGTTAAACTCTCATTTTGGTTAATTCTACTACAGTAGCAAGGATTTGGCAATCCTTGTGGTGGGTGTAGAGCTTGATAATCTCGATGGTGGTGTGCCTGTATCCATTGAGGTCACCCAGTCCATTGCCCTTGATGTTCTAGCTGTGGTGGGTCTGTATCAGCTTGAGCCTCAAGACTATCCTCGGTTACTGTTTGATTGTAAGTTTGTTCATCCGATCATCTTTTATCATCATCCATTTCATCCATTTGTTAATTGGTGTTCATACTCTGTTTTGGAGGAGGTTATAATCGATTTTCTATGAAGTCTGTTTTGGGTGCATTTATATTTGATTCTCTGCTTTGAGGCCAGATTGTGTGCGAGTGTTGTTAATGTGGTGTATTGTGAGGTCAATACTCTGATCTTAGGACCTTGCATACATCAGAACTCCCTTGTATATTCCTTCACACTTTTGCTCCCTTGGGCCAATCTTTGCAACTTGTAATAGTTATCTTGGAGATAACTTGGTGGTAGAAACTTTCCTTGCAACTTGCTTTTCATCTTAGTCCATGTACGAATCTTGTCCTTGCCCTTAGCTTGCCTCTTCTTTTGTAAATTTGTCCACCAAATGGACGCATGCTTGCGCAACTTTAGGGCCACATACTTCACTTTCTTTTCATCATGTACTTCTTTAAGATCAAAAACTCTTTCAATAGTTTGCATCCAATCTAAGAAGTTTTCGGGATCAAGATTACCATCAAATTCTGGTATTTCCACTCCTTGAAATCAAATCGTTCCTCCCTTCTTGCGCAACATATGTGTTTTGATTTGTATTTGATTGATATTGAATGATGAATGAATGATTACAAAGGCCTCCCAAAGGGTCTATTTATAGTATTCCTAGGCTCCTTGGTCGTGCACTACATCAAGAATACAAGGATTTCTAGCTTACATCATCTATTACAAATATGACATCATAAAGAATCAAAATGTACATGGCTAGAAAGAAACATTGATATCTTGCTCAATTCTTCTCCAATCTTCAAGATTCAAAAACCATTAGAAAGCTCTTTGAATGATCTATCTTCGGCTCCAAGATGACTTTCCCAATAGCTTCATGGATATTGAGTTATAGAGCAAAATATCGAATTGCACTTGATGAAGTCATCCATAATTGAAAGTGATGAGAGTGATTGAAGCTCTTCTTCCATATAAGCTTGTATTTGGTTCCCATGATGTGTATTTGGGACCAAATATATATCAATGACTTACTCTTTCTCCATGTAAGCTTAAGTAAGCTTAAGTAAGCAACAAGTAACTTCCCATGATTAGGCTTTTGATGTCTTCCTTGATGACCTTGATGTATATGGCTATCAAATATACATCAAGCAGTATCTTGAGGCCCTTTTCCGCTCTCTCGAATCATGTTGTAAAGATTGGAGATGCTTTACTCTATTAAAACATAAGTGTAACATATTATTTTTCCATTCACATTTCTAGCAAGCATATCAATAACAAGGTCCAAGTCACATAATCCACCACAGCATAATAATTTTCATACTCATGCAAAGGAAAGAAAGTCAACACCACAAGACTTCATAGTCACACCCATCATTAGGAAGGTTCTCACCCTTCATTCCACCATCACACTATCATTTCTCGTTCAACACTATCTTTTTATCAATTACTCATACAACATCATTTTACTTTCCATGAATAGCATGCAATATATACACCATCTTTTTTCCATCGATATGCTTCTCATCACGTGCCACGAATAAAGCAAGATAAGTAAGAATATTACAAACATAGTCTTTCCAACAATTTGCGTAAAGACAACAACATAGTTTTCAATAGATCCATCCAAGGCATATGAGTTTTATGGCTTACATACATAGCTTCTACCATAAACTCATGCTCATCAACATACATTAACAAAACATGGAAATACACATCTAAAGTTATATACAAACCAAAGGGAGGGGGTAGATCATGAATCTAACACTATTCTTCTCGGTGCCTCTTGTTCCCGTGGGATGGTCCCTGGCCCCAGCTCGAGTCATCGGACACAGCTGCCGAGTCGACATCCTCCTCAGGGTTCCCTTCAAAGTCCCCCTCGAGGTCCTATTCTGGATCCTCCTCAGGGTCTTCTTTGGGGTCCTCCTCCTATGGCTCCTCTTTGGGCTCACTCTCCGAGTCACTCTCATCAAGCGGGATCGGGGGTGCTGCCTCGATCAACTCCACCTCGATGATATCGCCCGGAGTGGCTTCTATCATGGACTGAACCAGGCCCATAACAATAAGCGCAGCTGGTGCTCGCCCGCACCACTGGCATACTGACAGGGCCGCAAGCGCACGTGTATTATTGAAGCAATGTCAAGGTCGATCCCACAGGGACTTAATCTAGTAACGCAGTGAACTATCCCTCTACTTAATTGCTAAGCCAATCGGGTTTGATGTTTTTGTTGATTTCTAAAAAAAAAAAAAAACTAATTAAAACTAAGGTCGACGGGAAGAGCTGAGTCTAAGGTAATTCAATGGATGAAGGCTTCTAGGGTTTTACTCACCTACCAACAGGGTCTGAAAATGCAGGTTAAAGCTTGTGCAAGAAAATAACTTAAATGAATCAAGAATCAACAACCTCTGAATCCTATCGCCCTTTTGATGCTAAATAGAATTATTCTAAGCAACCTAATCAACAACTTTCGTCTCCCTTTTAGGTTAAACAGAATTGAGGGTCTCAAAAGGTAAGGTTATCTAATGATTCCCTAGTTCACTAGTCCTTTTTCAACTTTCGCAAAACTAGGTAGATAGGTTTGTAGTCAGATTCCCCTTATTCACATGTCGGTACTTCTCAGGTCAATCTCAAAATTACAAACATCCAAGGCCTTAAGAACGTTCATAAGCATGAAATACGCAACCTTCTATTGATTCAATCAAGGATTCAAACGCAAACTAAAACATTGTAATCAAACACCATAATGTTGGTTCATAAAAACCCTAGAAAGAACGAAATCTACTAACAAATAGTCATTGAAAACAGGAAATACGTTCTAAACATGATAATCAATTCTAGAAAATAAGAAAGAAACGCGTAAAGAATAAAACAAACTCTGAGACAAATTCTGTCGAGTCTCTCGATCTCCGACGGGAATTTGTTCACGAGTGTAGCACGCTTCCTCTCGAATCTCAATTCTCGGGAATCATCGAACCAATTATCGATCGATGGAGGTGTTTTTCTGATGAATTACTCAAGAAGCTCTCTCTTTTTTCTGCCTGGAATGACTAATGAACGGCGTCTCCTTTCTCTTCCCTTTTTATCTCCGCAGAAATAATCGCCAAAGCGAGGAACGTGGCCACCGCGGCAACCGCAGTGGGCGCACTGTGGTTCCTTGCTTGTTTCCTGCTGAATTTTCTACCACGGTTTGATCAATAATGGTGGATGCTAGTGGTGCCCTTGGTCTTGCTAAATTTGCTCCTAAAGTCGGCTTTTTGCCCCTGAATCTGCAAATCAATGCCAAAATGCAAATACCAAGTGTAAATAGAGAAATGGGGGAGATTAAACACATTTTTGGCCTAAATCTACCATGATTATGCTTCTAAAACACCTAGAAATAAGTGCGAATACACATACGGGTTCCCCGGGGCCCCTAACTGGAAGTGGTGGCAACATCTGGGTGGCCTGGTACTCCCAAGTTCGGTCGGTCATCATCGTCATCAGCACCAGGTTGCTCATCGCGCCCTCGTGGGCCAGACAGATATCCAGGAGTGGTACATCCAATTGCAGCTCGATATCTAGGATGAGGTGCGCGATGTACTCTTGGAGGTTGTCGCCGAATTCCCTCTAGAACATCAAGGGGAGGTGGAGGTCTTCCAGGTCGTGGCTGTGTAGTACTCGGGGCTCCATCCTGTTTAAAACAAACACCTGCTGAGATAAAGAACATATATAGATAAATCACGTTCAAGACCGTAACTTTCAAACAATTCCCCCCCACCTACTCTCACATTCCGACTTAGCTACCTAAGGTTTTTTAGACTTTTTAAAACTTTAGGAGCTACTAGGTCGAACCTAGAGCTCTGATACCATTCTGTAACGCCCCAGAACTTCAATTATTAAAGCGTCAAAGTTAAAAGTAACGATAACGTTAAATTTTGCGGAAGACTTCACTTTTAAACGGGCGTCACTACCGTATCCCCGTAGGAATACAAGGTAAGAAGGAAAACTACATTGTTTGATAACGACAAAGGAAAATAATTAAACGACCCAGGGGTTCAAACCAACATTATCAACATCTACAAGACTTCCTACTTTTATTACAACTCGGGAACTAACTAACAGACCAGCCTCACTTGCTAAAACCCGTTCCCAGCAAGAGGATCCACACCTGAAAACAAAACATTACAAACATGAGGGTGAAACCTCAATAATGTCTACCCCTAACAGCCAAAACGTTATATAATTCATTTCACCACATTTTAAGGGGGAGGGATAATAGTTCAAACATTTCAAATCACTTTTACTAGATAACTTTACCTTTTCCATTTTAGAGCGGGCAGGGCTTCTGTATTGCCCCTCGGAGTCAAAAGACTCGCCAATCATACATATTTCTTTTCCACAACTTTCCACATCATTCTTTTTCTCAACAATCCACAATCACTATTCAAAATCTGGATGGCCATCGCACTTCACAAATCAAACTACCAGGCGTAACCTGGTCTCTCGGCAGTCCCTCTCACAGGTAACGACCTGCTCTTGGGGAGACTGCCCGAACCCGCATTATACTCTTATCCTTTAATTTACTCAAGTTTATATTTCCAGTTCATTCCCATAGTAAACCAACATTTCTAAAACCATTCACACTTTCAACATAAAAGCCAAAGGACGTACTGTTTATACTTTATAAATCAACGAACACAACCTTCTTAACAAAATAGACAGTCAAGTTTAAGATAAAGTCCCCGTTGAGATGCAAGTTCCGAAATCAATATAGAAATCAATAAAACAAGTAAAGAGCATCCAAAGGGGATTACGACATAGACATTACCTGAGCAACTTCTCTTTACTGTCACACTTACACACAGGAGCTAACTATCGCGTCGTCTCGCTTGGACCTAGAATTTGAATATAAACTTCTAAAATTAATACTCGATCTCTACGGTAATTAATTACGTGCGAATGATACCCTACCCCCAACCTTATCACTCTCTCATTAGTTAGTAATACACGTAACGAGCATAACTATCACGAAATCGCGAACATCACCACACACCTTTTTTTAAACATAAAATAATAAAATCGAAACAATACATTTAAAACTATAACTCGATACTAATGCTTAAATAATAATATTATTGTAGGGTTTTGAACGTAATATTCATATTACAACATAATAACATGACAATTTATAAAAACTTTAGAGCATCTTTAACTTCATTTTAGGACTTTATTTAGCCATAGTTAACAACAAGGAAAACATAATAACAACATGAAACTTAACACTAGTTACATGAACCTTATAGTACTAACAATCACGAAACTTTTAAAATAATAACATGGGACTTTTAGAAAACTAAAATATGAAACTTTGATACTAAAATATATGGAACTTACATACTAAGAAATATGAAACTTTAATGATACTAATAACATAAATTTTAAATTAATAATATGGAACTCTAAAATATTAACATGAATCTTTAAAATAATAACATGAAACTAATAATATGTACTTTATAATAATAATACGACTTTAAAATAAACTCATGAAACTAATAATAGTAATAACATGAAACTTTACGATGAAACTAATAATAATAATAACTTGTACCTTAAAATAATAACACGAAACTAATAATATGAGTGTTGTAATAATAACAAGAAACATTAAAATAAAAATCATGAAACTAATACTAACATGAAACTTTATAATAATATGGTAACTTATTAATGATGGAGGTATGACAGTTGGCACAACAAGGAAGGAGGAGAGGACTTTCTGTCCTGAGGTCCTCAGCAGGTCCTTCCCCCAATGGGACTTAGCTGGGAATTCAGGAGGGATCAAGTCCTTCCTGCAGCAAGCATGAAGTGTTATGGCAGAATGGTCCTAGGGGAATTTTGAAGTATTCAAAGAAAGTAAGGTTATAACCCCAGGATCCTGTGCAAAAGACATCCTTAGCCTTAGAACTTAAGTCTAGTTGGTGCAATTGGACCTTGGCAGAACCTCAACCTGTGAAATCAGGGTTCAGGTTATCTTAAGGTCTATTACAAGTTGCAACCGCTCAAGGCAATGACATTTGGTGGTTTCCATATGTCCCTAAGGTCATTTCCTACAGCATGTTGGTTCATAAAGTGCATGCAACATCATGCAGCTGGGACAGTGTTAGCATTTTCAACAGTATTGAGGTCATTTGGTCATTTTCCTTTCAATAATCGAATGTCCTTAGTTGCTAACATCACCAGCCATTTCAGCAGCCAAGAAGAAGATTATAATACACTTAGTGGAAGCATGACTAATGCTCGATAAGCAGCTGCTGGCACAATCTGATCCAGCCAGCAATATTTATATTTCTTTTGCTATTTTCTTCATATAATCTGATGTAATTAAGTATTAAATAGCTTTCTTATGTATCTTAAGTTAGCTTACCAGTAGATTAGAGGTTTCCTAATGCTTAGGAAAGCCTTAATCAGTCGGTACAGCCAGCTACTTGTTGAAAGTAACAATATAAGCAGCTCCTATTGTATTTTTGCATTCAAGTATGAGTGAATGAATGAGAAACCAGTCGAGCTTGCTCCTGTGTGTTCGTGAGTGTCTCTAAAAACTCTCCATTGTTTCTACTTGTCTGTAACTAAGCTTTGGTAAGCTTAGAAGGTGTTAAGTAAAGCTCGGTGCATGTTCTGGTGGTGTGGACTGTATCCAGTGCATAACTGAGTTTGCCCTTGTGCTTCTTGCTGTGGTGTGGTCTGTATCAGTGAGAGTCACAGGTTTTCTATCTTCTTTTATTTGTTTTTCGTTCCTTGATGCTATTCCATCCCTAGGAAGAGCTTAGGTTGAACAGAAAACAGGACAGTAAGGTCCTTGGTGTAGTTCAGGCTAGTGTACTCTAATTTCCTTTGGTCTGCACATACATCAGCTTTGCTATCAGAGCTGTGTGACTTTCTTGGTGAGCTTCTTGCTGGTTACATGATGTCTGCTAGTAGAACTGCCGAGGAAGTGGCTGAACAAGCTCTTAGGGAGAAGGCTGAGTTGGAGAAACAGGTGCAATATTTGACAGATCAGTTGAAGAACTATTTATATTTGAAGAAGCAAAATTTTAAGGAGGACTCTGGTTATGAAGAAGAAGGGAGTACTTATTCCAATAATCCTTTTGGTGAAGAAGAGGGTCCTAGTGGAAGTAAGAAAGTTAGGACTAGACAGAGGAAGGCTGGAATGGATGACAAATTAGATTTCAAGGTGGAAATTCCTGAATTTGAAGGTCAGTTGGACACTGAGGTGTTCTTGGACTGGCTACAGACTGTAGAAAGGGTTTTTGATCTGAAGGAGGTTTCTGAAGAGAAGAAGGTTAAGCTTATTGCTCTAAAATTGAAGAAACATGCTTCAATCTGGTGGTCTAACCTACAGAAAAGAAGAGTAGAGAAGGGAGAAGAGAAAGTTAAGACTTGGGAACAGATGAAGGAAAAGCTGAAGTCTAAATTCTTACCTGTGAACTACCTTAAGGAGAATTATGAAAAACTGCAACATTTGGTGCAAGGTAGTAAGTCTGTGGAGGAATACACAAAGGAGTTTGAACATCTTTTGTGGAGGTGTGATATCAAGGAGAATGAAACACAAGTTCTGGTGAGATTTCTGGCAGGATTGAATGAAGGCATTAGGAATGTGGTGGAACTGCATCCCTACACTACTTTGGATGAGCTTACTTCTCTGGCTCACAAGGTAGAGTTGCAAAGGAGGTCCAGAGGGAAGGAGCTTGCTGCTAAAACCCCATATAAACCTCAACCTAAACCTTTTACATATCCCAGAACCTACCCCACAGCCCAAAGAACCCCCTTTACCCCAAGATATCCCACAAAAAAACCTACTCTCCCACAAAAACAACCCCCAACTCCTCAAAGAAACCCAAACCCCGTTGCTACTGATAACAGGAGATGTTTCAGGGGTCAAGGATTAGGGCACATAGCTTCAGAATGTCCTAATAAGAGAGTGGTGACCTTGGCTGATTATCAAGCTTCATGGTTTGCTGAACCTGATGTTGAGGAGGAAGAAGAAGTACATCCAGAGGGAGAATTGCTTGATCCTATGTATGATGAAGTAGAGGAAGGTCCTGATGAAGGAGAGCCATTGGTGATAAGGAGAGCCCTTAGTAGTTCTTCTATGGAGACAGGACAGGAACAAAGAGAAGCCTTATTTCATACAAGATGCACTATGAAAGGGAAGGTCTGCTCTATTATTGTGGATGGTGGCAGTTGTACAAATGCAGCTTCACAGGAAATGTGAGGAAGTTGCAGCTGGAGACTTCATTACATCCAGCACCCTATTCTATTCAGTGGTTGAAGTCTAGCAGACGTATCCCTATTACAGAAAGATGTTTGGTGAGTTTTTCAATAGGCAAATCTTATCATGATTCTGTTTGGTGTGATGTCTTGCCTATGGATGCATGTCATTTGTTGTTGGGAAGGCCTTGGATGTTTGATAGGTCTGTGCAACATGATGGAAGGGCTAATATTTATACCTTGGTGGTGAACCACAAGAAAATAACCTTAACCCCACTCAAACATACCCAGCCCACAAAGAACCTTTACCTTGAGCCTACCCTTGATCTTTTACTAGC
This sequence comes from Portulaca oleracea, assembly GCA_029582165.1. Lineage (NCBI taxonomy): Eukaryota > Viridiplantae > Streptophyta > Magnoliopsida > Caryophyllales > Portulacaceae > Portulaca > Portulaca oleracea. The sequence continues at coordinate 852,725 of CM055881.1, read as the reverse complement.
TGCTGAGCATCATGAGTTCAGTGCTTGTAAGGATCTCATCCTACTATCCTCTGATGAACCACAAATCCCACAAAATAACCATCCCCTACTTGTTCCACTCCTGGAAGAGTATATAAATTTATTTCCAGATGAGATGCCCCCAGGATTGCCCCCCAAAAGAGATATCCAGCACAAGATTGATCTAGTCTCAGGATCAGTCTTGCCCAATAAACATGCTTACAGGATGGCTCCAACAGAAACTGCAGAGATTCAAAGGCAAGTGGATGATCTTCTTAGCAAAGGAATGATCAGGGAGAGCCTAAGTCCATGTGCAGTACCTACTCTGTTGGTTCCTAAGAAAGAAGGTAGCCAAAGAATGTGTATGGATTACAGAGTTATAAATAAAATCACAATCAAGTACAGGTTTCCAATACCTAGGCTTGAAATCTTCTTGATGGGCTCCATGGGTTTAGGTGTTTTCCAAGATAGATTTGAGAAGTGGTTATTATCAAAAAAGAATTTATGAAGGTGATGAATGGAAGACAGCATTCAAAACAAAGGGAGGTTTGTTTGAATGGCTTGTAATGCCCTTTGGTCTTACAAATGCTCCTTCTACATTCATGAGGCTTACGAACCAGGTACTGAAGCCTTTGATTGGAAGTTGTGTAGTTGTTTATTTTGATGATATTTTGGTTTATAGTAAGACAGAGGCAGAGCATCAACAACATTTGAAACAAGTGATGGAAATTCTGTCTAAGGAGAAGCTTTATGGGAATTTGAAGAAATGTCATTTCTTTACAAACCAAGTTATTTTTCTTCGCTATATAGTATCTGCTAATGGCATTCGAGTTGATTAGGAGAAGATCAAGGCCATTCAAGAGTGGCCTATCCCCCGCTCTATTCAGCAAGTAAGAAGTTTTCATGGGCTAGCTTCATTTTATAGAAGATTTGTGAGAAATTTCAGCACTATTATGGCACCCATGACTGAAGTTATCAAAGGGAAGTCTTTTCATTGGAATCCAGCAGCACAAAGGTCCTTTGAACAGATCAAAGAGAAACTTACAACAACACCAGTTCTTGCTTTACCCAGCTTTTCTAAAAATTTTTAAGTAGAGTGTGATGCCTTAGGAGTTGGCATAGGAGCTGTCTTATCTCAAGAAGGCATGCCTATAACTTACTTCAGTGAGAAACTGAATGAAGCAAAGAAGAAATACAGTACTTATGATAAAGAATTTTATGCAATTATTCGAGCTCTTGAGCATTGGAGACATTATTTGGTTGGAGGAGAGTTTATTCTGCATAGTGATCATGAAGCCCTGAAATATATTCAAGGACAACACAAGCTTAATCCCAGGCATGCTAAATGGGTCGAGTTTATGCAGTCTTTTCATTTCATGATATGATCCATCATAAGTCAGGCAATATGAACAAGGGAGCTGATGCACTTTCCAGAAGATTTTTCTTATTGCATATCCTAGATTCCAGAATCCTAGGATTTGAGCAACTAAAGGTCCTTTATGCTACAAATGATGATTTTAAAGGACAAGTTTCAGGCTTGTCAACAGCATCCTTAGGGTCTGTACCACACAGATCAGGGATTCTTATTTAAAGGCAGCAGATTATGTATTCCTAGAAGCAGTATAAGGGAATTATTAATCTCAAAAGTACATGGAGGAGGATTGGCAAGACATTTTGGCATAGAGAAGACATTGCTTATGCTCAAAGAACATTATTTCTGGCCAAAGATGGGAAGAGATGTAGAACATTTTGTCAAGAGATGCAGCATATGCCAATTATCCAAGAGTCAAAGCCTACCTCAAGGACTTTATACCCCTTTGCCAGTTCCTAAAGGTCCCTAGGAAGATGTCAGTCTTGATTTCATCATGGGATTTCCAACAACTCATAGAGGTAAAGACTCTATTATGGTTGTTGTTGATAGATTCTCAAAAATGGCTCATTTTATTCCTTGCAATACTACCTATGATGCTGTGAAAGTTGCTGATTTATATTTTCAAGAGGTAGTCAAGTTACATGGCATTCCTAGATCTATGGTTTCAGACAGGGACACCAAGTTTCTTAGCCATTTCTAGGTTACACTAAGGAAGAAGATGGGGACTCAACTCAAGTTTAGCATTACCTGTCATCCCCAGACAGATGGTCAAACTGAGGTTACTAACAAAACCTTAGGTGCACTCTTGAGAAGCCTTGTAGCAAGAAACAAAGGAAGTTGGGATACTATGCTACCACAGGCAGAGTTTGCCTTTAATAGAGCCCCCAGCAAAGCTACTGGTTATTAACCTTTTCAAGTGGTTTATGGTCTGAATCCAATTACTCCTTTAGATTTAGTACCCCAAGCTACTTCAATCAAGTTTAGCTATGAAGCTGATTTAAGGGCCAAGCAAGTTAAAGAGTTCCATCAACAAATCCAACAGCAAATTGAGAAGCATAATGAGAAAGTCCCAGCAGCAGCAAATCAAAAGAGGAGAAGAGTTGTATTTGCTCCAGGTGACTTAGTATGGGTACACCTCATGATGTATAATGGGATCAATGAAATCTCATTATACTTGGAAACAGGATCTTTAAAAACCAAGATAAGAATCTTGCTTCTCAAAGTTCTTAAAGATCAACCAATTTGAATGAAATGATGTATAATAGGATCAAGGATGATCAAATTATACAAGAGATTAGGATCTTTAAGTGTTTCTTTAAGATTGAATGAATGAATGAATGAATGAATGAATGAATGAATGAATGAATGAATGAATGAATGAATGAATGAATGAATGAATGAATGGATGGATAGATAAACGAATGGAATGGACGAAATGGATGAATGAAATGAATGAAATGAGAGTGTAAATGGATAGAATGTAAGTTTCTTGAATGATTGAATGATATTCAACTGAATCTTGAATTTGAAACAATGTAAAAACAAAAACAAGATCAAATGAAAACTAGAAAGAAACTCACGATTTGAATGATGAATGATATTGGCTTTGAAGATTCTTGGAGGATACAGCCACACCACCTTCAAGAATGCTTCAATCTCTTCCTATCACCACCTAGGACGCCACCCTAAGTTAGAAGAAGATGATAGAATCGAATCTCCCTCAAGAGAAACGAAATACTAGCAAAAGCTAGAGAGAAAACAACACCTTGTGTTTGTATTTGATTTATTGAATGAATGAGATTACAAGAGGCCTAAGGGGGGTATTTATAGTAATCCTAGCCCTCCCTAGACGTGTAGAAATCAAGAATTAGACCCCTCGAGGCTTACATCATCCTACACATTTATTACATCATAAAAACTCTAAAATACAACTCTAGAAAGAAAAGACTATAACTCCTTCAATACTTGTCCAAACTTCAAGATTCAAAAACCATTGGAAAGCTCTTTCAATGCTCTTCAATATGTCTTTGGATGACTTCCTCATTAGACGCATGTATCTAGAGTTATAAAGTAAATTACCAAACTGCCCTTGTTGAAATCATTCAAACGAAAGGGATACTTGAGTGAGTGATGCTCTTTTGCCATATAACCGAGTATTAGGCTCCTATGATGCATATTGGATGTCTTCCTTGATCTTTGATGTATATGGCCATCAAATATACATCATACTCCCCCGGTTGAAAAAGTTTGTCCTCAAACTTTGAGCATCAACTCTCTTACTTGCTTTCTTCACAAGAAATTACAATCAATCTTCTCAAATGCTTTGAAGTCATCATAGACTCCCTTACAAAACTTCCTCAACTTCTTCCAAAATAACCCAATGGCGCTTTTGGACTTTGTTTCTCGATACTCCACCATGGGTATAGGAATTCCATGTAACTCCAAAATTTCAAAATCCACAATTTGGCCTTCATCATTTAATATGAAGCGACCTACTCTCGAATGATCACCCGTGACTATATTCTCTTATCTCCTTCGAATCCTTGGCACTTCAACCATAAGATTCAAGTGGATATCTCTAGGGTGCACATGATACGTTCCATTGGAGAATTCAAGATTGGATGGTTGCTTGTTTTGCTTTCCTCCAAGTTTGCAAAAACAAGATCCTTATGCTCTTCATATCCATGATATTCCTTCTTCATGATTGTTACAATGCTACTTTCATCCTCCTTGGGCCGTGGGTTAGAAGATGGTGGTAGAGGTGTCAAAGTGATCTTCTTTTGATGGAGGGTGAGAGTGTAAGTGTTGGCTCTCTCATCATGTATGACACTCCTATCGAACAACCATGGTCTTCCCAACAAAATGTGACAAGTATCCATAGGAATAATATCACACCATAATGAATCTTTATAATTCTTCCCAATTGAAAGACTTACCAAGACCCTTTGATCCACACGAATACCTTGTCCTAGGCTTAGCCATTGTATAGTGTAGGGTGTGGGATGAGGGCTAATCTCCATTTGCAATTTCTCGACCATTGTTGTAGAAGCGGCATTAGTGCAACTTCCTCCATCTATGATCAATGAACACACTTTTCCTTTGATGGTACAACGAGCGAAAGATAGCCTCCTTTTGTACTTGATCATTTGGCACTTGAGCTACATTTAAGGCCCTTCCTACTACAAGTAACTCTCCATCATCCGGCTCCTCTACACATTCTTCAACATTTTCTTCCTCATTCACGTCAACTCCCTTTTCCTCTTCACTCTCATTTTCATGACACTCCGGTTCTACATACAAAGCACTTTGATATTCCACCAAAGATACTACTCTCTTGTTTGGGCACTCCGAAGCATAATGTCCCAACCCTTGGCATCGAAAACACCTTCTTGATGCTAGGAATTTGGTTTCTTGGACGTGGGGTTTATGGATGGATGGGGGCTGATTTTGTGGAGTTTTTGTGTTTGGGGGTTTTGTAGGGAATGTGGAATTTTGTTGTGGCGTGTGTGGGAATGTAAGGTGGGATGATTCTTGTGGAGTTTGGTACTTGTTCAAGGCTTCTTTTCCCTTATTTCTCCTTTGTCTTTCAACTTTAAGGGATAAAGAACTCAACTCATCCAAGGTTTTGTATGGTTGCAACTCAACAATGTATATAATCCAATCATTAAGACCAAAAAGATAACGTACCAAAGTTTGTGGTTCATTCTCTTCGATATCACAACGCCAAAGAAGATGTTCAAACTCCTTGGTATACTCCTCCACGCTTTTGCTACCTTGAACCAATCGTTGTAACTTGTAGTAGTTATCTTGGAGATAACTTGGTGGTAGAAACTTCTCTTGGAGCTTCTTCTTCATTTTATCCCATGTTCTAATCTTGTCCTTGCCCTTTGCTTGCCTCTTCTTTTGCAAATTGGCCCACCATATGGACGCATGTTTTCGCAATTTAAGAGCCACATACTTCACTTTCTTCTCATCATCAACTTCTTTAAGATCAAAAATACGTTCAACAGTTTGCATCCAATCTAAGAAGTTTTCAGGATCAAGATTACCATTAAATTCCGGAATCTCCACTTTGAAACCAAAATGTTCTTCCCTTCTTGAACGTCCACTACTTTGAGCATCCTCCTCATCTTCTTGAGGTTTTCTCACAAAAGAATCATCATGCATCTCTCTATGTTGAAGATGCATGTATCTCTTTAATTGATCGTTGAGATAGGTGATTCTTTTCTTTAATGCTTCAACATCTTCTTGGGGCTCCGTAGGTGTCGAAGTGCTTGAATCTTCCATCTTGAACAATCTTGGTGTAAAAAGATTGCAAGAACACGGTTTTGGGGTTTTGGGAGGGTAAAGGATGAGAGGGGGTTTGTGTTTGGGGCGAATTGTGTTTGGGTTATGGGTTCTTTGTGGAGTTTATGGTTCTTAATGAGTTCTTGGAAGAACTTTGGGTGGCGTGTGATGGTGGGATGGTGGGGATGGGTTTGTGATGGAAAGATGGCAAAAAGAGGGAACAAGAACTAAGAGAATCAATCTCCTAAGCTCTGATACCAATTTTGATGTATAATGGGATCAATGGAATCTCATTATACTTGGAAACAGGATCTTTAAAAACCAAGATAAGAATCTTGCTTCTCAAAGTTCTTAAAGATCAACCAATTTGAATGAAATGATGTATAATAGGATCAAGGATGATCAAATTATACAAGAGATTAGGATCTTTAAGTGTTTCTTTAAGATTGAATGAACGAATGAATGGATGGATAAACGAATGGAATGGACGAAATGGATGAATGAAATGATAGTGTAAATGGATAGAATGTAAGTTTCTTGAATGATTGAATGATATTCAAATGAATCTTGAATTTGAAACAATGTAGAAACAAAAACAAGATCAAATGAAAACTAGAAAGAAACTCATGATTTGAATGATGAATGATATTGGCTTTGAAAATTCTTGGAGGATACAACCACACCACCTTCAAGAATGCTTCAATCTCTTCCTATCACCACCTAGGATGCCACCCTAAGCTAGAAGAAGATGATAGAATCGAATCTCCCTCAAGAGAAACGAAATACGTACTAGCAAAAGCTAGAGAGAAAACAACACCTTGTGTTTGTATTTGATTTATTGAATGAATGAGATTACAAGAGGCCTAAGGGGGGTATTTATAGTAATCCTAGCCCTCCCTAGACGTGTAGAAATCAAGAATTAGACCCCTCGAGGCTTACATCATCCTACACATTTATTACATCATAAAAACTCTAAAATACAACTCTAAAAAGAAAAGACTATAACTCCTTCAATACTTGTCCAAACTTCAAGATTCAAAAACCATTGGAAAGCTCTTTCAATGCTCTTCAATATGTCTTCGGATGACTTCCTCATTAGACGCATGTATCTAGAGTTATAGAGTAAATTACCAAACTGCCCTTGTTGAAATCATTCAAACGAAAGGGATACTTGAGTGAGTGATGCTCTTTTGCCATATAACCGAGTATTAGGCTCCTATGATGCATATTGGATGTCTTCCTTAATCCTTGATGTATATGGCCATCAAATATACATCATACTCCCCCGGTTGAAAAAGTTTGTCCTCAAACTTTGAGCATCAACTCTCTTACTTGCCTTCTTCACAAGAAATTACAATCTTTCTTCTTAAATGCTTTGAAGTCATCATAGACTCCCTTACAAAACTTCCTCAACTTCTTCCAAAATAACCCAATGGCGCTTTTGGACTTTGTTTCTCGGTACTCCACCATGGGTATAGGAATTCCATGTAACTCCAAAATTTCAAAATCCACAATTTGGCCTTCATCATTTAATATGAAGCGACCTACTCTCGAATGATCACCCGTGACTATATTCTCTTGTCTCCTTCGAATCCTTGGCACTTCAACCATAAGATTCAAGTGGATATCTCTAGGGTGCACATGATACGTTCCATTGGAGAATTCAAGATTGGATGGTTGCTTGTTTTGTTTTCCTCCAAGTTTACAAAAACAAGATCCTTATGCTATTCATATCCATGATATTCCTTCTTCATGATTGTTACAATGTTACTTTCATCCTCCTTGGGCCGTGGGTTAGAAGATGGTGGTAGAGGTGTCAAAGTGATCTTCTTTTGATGGAGGGTGAGAGTGTAAGTGTTGGCTCTCTCATCATGTATGACACTCCTATCGAACAACCATGGTCTTCCCAACAAAATGTGACAAGTATCCATAGGAATAATATCACACCATAATGAATCTTTATAATTCTTTCCAATTGAAAGACTTACCAAGACCCTTTGATCCACACGAATACCTTGTCCTAGGCTTAGCCATTGTATAGTGTAGGGTGTGGGATGAGGGCTAATCTCCATTTGCAATTTCTCGACCATTGTTGTAGAAGCGGCATTAGTGCAACTTCCTCCATCTATGATCAATGAACACACTTTTCCTTTGATGGTACAACGAGAGCGAAAGATAGCCTCCCTTTGTACTTGATCATTTGGCACTTGAACTTCATTTAAGGCCCTTCCTACTACAAGTAACTCTCCATCATCCGGCTCCTCTACACATTCTTCAACATTTTCTTCCTCATTCACGTCAACTCCCTTTTCCTCTTCACTCTCATTTTCATGACACTCCGGTTCTACATACAAAGCACTTCGATATTCCACCAAAGATACTACTCTCTTGTTTGGGCACTCCGAAGCATAATGTCCCAACCCTTGGCATCGAAAACACCTTCTTGATGCTAGGAATTTGGTTTCTTGGACGTGGGGTTTATGGATGGATGGGGGCTGATTTTGTGGAGTTTTTGTGTTTGGGGGTTTTGTAGGGAATGTGGAATTTTGTTGTGGCGTGTGTGGGAATGTAGGGTGGGATGATTCTTGTGGAGTTTGGTACTTGTTCAAGGCTTCTTTTCGCTTATTTCTCCTTTGTCTTTCAACTTTAAGGGATAAAGAACTCAACTCATCCAAGGTTTTGTATGGTTGCAACTCAACAATGTATCTAATCCAATCATTAAGACCAAAAAGATAACGTACCAAAGTTTGTGGTTCATTCTCTTCGATATCACAACGCCAAAGAAGATGTTCAAACTCCTTTGTATACTCCTCCACACTTTTGCTACCTTGAACCAATCGTTGTAACTTGTAGTAGTTATCTTGGAGATAACTTGGTGGTAGAAACTTCTCTTGGAGCTTCTTCTTCATTTTATCCCATGTTCTAATCTTGTCCTTGCCCTTTGCTTGCCTCTTCTTTTGCAAATTGGCCCACCATATGGACGCATGTTTTCGCAATTTAAGAGCCACATATTTCACTTTCTTCTCGTCATCAACTTCTTTAAGATCAAAAATACGTTCAACAGTTTGCATCCAATCTAAGAAGTTTTCAGGATCAAGATTACCATTAAATTCCGGAATCTCCACTTTGAAACCAAAATGTTCTTCCCTTCTTGAACGTCCACTACTTTGAGCATCCTCCTCATGTTCTTGAGGTTTTCTCACAAAAGAATCATCACGCATCTCTCTATGTTGAAGATGCATGTATCTCTTTAGTTGATCGTTGAGATAGGTGATTCTTTTCTTTAATGCTTCAACATCTTCTTGGGGCTCCGTAGGTGTCGAAGTTCTTGAATCTTCCATCTTGAACAATCTTGGTGTAAAAAGATTGCAAGAACACGGTTTTGGGGTTTTGGGAGGGTAAAGGATGAGAGGGGGTTTGTGTTTGGGGCGAATTGTGTTTGGGTTATGGGTTCTTTGTGGAGTTTATGGTTCTTTATGAGTTCTTGGAAGAACTTTGGGTGGCGTGTGATGGTGGGATGGTGGGGATGGATTTGTGATGGAAAGATGGTAAAAAGATGGAACAAGAACAAAGAGAATCAATCTCCTAAGCTCTATGGGATCAATGGAATCTCATTATACTTGGAAACAGGATCTTTAAAAACCAAGATAAGAATCTTGCTTCTCAAAGTTCTTAAAGATCAACCAATTTGAATGAAATGATGTATAATAGGATCAAGGATGATAAAATTATACAAGAGATTAGGATCTTTAAGTGTTTCTTTAAGATTGAATGAACGAATGAATGGATGGATAAACGAATGGAATGGACGAAATGGATGAATGAAATGAATGAAATGAGAGTGTAAATGGATAGAATGTAAGTTTCTTGAATGATTGAATGATATTCAAATGAATCTTGAATTTGAAACAATGTAGAAACAAAAACAAGATCAAATGAAAACTAGAAAGAAACTCACGATTTGAATGATGAATGATATTGGCTTTGAAGATTCTTGGAGGATACAACCACACCACCTTCAAGAATGCTTCAATCTCTTCCTATCACCACCTAGGATGCCACCCTAAGCTAGAAGAAGATGATAGAATCGAATCTCCCTCAAGAGAAACGAAATACTAACAAAAGCTAGAGAGAAAACAACACCTTGTGTTTGTATTTGATTTATTGAATGAATGAGATTACAAGAGGCCTAAGGGGGGTATTTATAGTAATCCTAGCCCTCCCTAGACGTGTACAAATCAAGAATTAGGCCCCTTGAGGCTTACATCATCCTACACATTTATTACATCATAAAAACTCTAAAATACAACTCTAGAAAGAAAAGACTATAACTCCTTCAATTCTTGTCCAAACTTCAAGATTCAAAAACCATTGGAAAGCTCTGTCAATGCTCTTCAATATGTCTTTGGATGACTTCCTCATTAGACGCATGTTTCTAGAGTTATAGAGTAAATTACCAAACTGCCCTTGTTGAAATCATTCAAACGAAAGGGATACTTGAGTGAGTGATGCTCTTTTGCCATATAACCGAGTATTAGGCTCCTATGATGCATATTGGATGTCTTCCTTGATGTCCTTGATGTAGATGGCCATCAAATATACATCACCTCAGGAAAGATAGGTTTCCTAGCAGGAGAAAAGGGAAGCTTGTTTCCAGGGCTGATGGTCCATTTGAGGTGCTTGAGCAAATTAATGAGAATGCTTATAAGTTACCTCTATCTGAAGGCTATGGAGGAAGTGCAACCTTCAACATTGCTGATCTTAGACCTTATTATCCAGCAGAGGAGGGTTTACCAAGTTTGAGGTCAAACTTTTCTGAACCAGAGGAGGATGATGGAGGTCCATCTACGCCAGCAATGACAGTTGGCACAACAAGGAAGGAGGAGAGGACTTTCTGTCCTGAGGTCCTTAGCAGGTACTTCACCCAATGGGACTTAGCTGGGAATTCAGGAGGGATCAAGTCCTTCTTGCAGCAAGCATGAAGTGTTATAGGAGAAAGGTCCTAGGGGAATTTTGAAGTATTCAAAGAAAGTAAGGTTATAACTTAAGTCCAGTTAGTGCAATTGGACCTTGGCAGAACCCCAACCTGTGAAATCAGGGTTCAGGTTATCTTAAGGTCTATTACAAGTTGCATCCGCTCAAGGCAATGACATTTGGTGGTTTCCATATGTCCCTAAGGTCATTTCCTATAGCATGTTGGTTCATAAAGTGCAGGCAACAATCATGCAGCTGGGACAGTGTTAGCATTTTCAACAATATTGAGGTCATTTGGTCATTTTCCTTTCAATAATCGAATGTCCTCAGTTGCTAACATCACCAGCCATTTCAGCAGCCAAGAAGAAGATTATAATACACTTAGTGGAAGCATGACTAATGCTCGATAAGCAGCTGCTGGCACAATCTGATCCAGCCAGCAATATTTATATTTCTTTTGCTATTTTCTTCATAATGTAATTAAGTATTAAATAGCTTTCTTATGTATCTTAAGTTAGCTTACCAGTAGATTAGAGGTTTCCTAATGCTTGCTCCTATTGTATTTTTGCATTCAACTTTGAGTGAATGAATGAGAAACCAGTCGAGCTTGCTCCTGTGTGTTTGTGAGTGTCTCTAAAAACTCTCCATTGTTTCTACTTGTCTGTAACTAATCTTTGGCAAGCTTAAAAGGTGTTAAGTAGAACTCGGTGCATGTTCTGGTGGTGTGGACTGTATCCAGTGCATAGCTGAGTTTGCCCTTGTGCTTCTTGCTGTGGTGTGGTCTGTATCAGTGAGAGTCATAGGTTTTCTATCTTCTTTTATTTGTTTTTCGTTCCTTGATGCTATTCCATCCCTAGGAAGAGCTTAGGTTGAACAGAAAACAGGACAGTAAGGTCCTTGGTGTAGTCCAGGCCAGTGCACTCTGATTTCCTTTGGTCTGCACATACATCAATTAATATCATGAAAACTTAATAATAATACAAGACCTTGATAATAATATAAAAACTTCATAATACTTGGAACTTAATAATAATAATATGAACTTTAATAATAATTTAGATCTCAATAATAATAAGGCGTAACTTTAATAATAACTTTAAAAAAATAAAAATTCGAAACTTAATAATAACTTACGAAAACTTCATAATAATAACATGCAACTTAATAATAATATTACGAAAACTTAATAACTTGTGAAAACTTAATAATAATAATACGAAACTTAATAACTTACGAACTTAATAATAAAATTACGAAACTTAATAATAAAATTACGGAACATAATAATAAAATCACGGAATTTAGTAATCAAATTACAGAACTTAATAATAAAATTACGAAACTTAATAATATTACGAAACTTAATATTCACTTATAATATGAACTTATCTATTAATTATATTAAAACAAAACCTAAATGAATGACAAGTTGCCATGTGTCAACCACTAAAAAAAATTTCAATAAAAAAAATAATTAAGCAACCTTTCAATTTCTTAGCTAATTATTACTCTCATAATAATATTCTATTAATTATATTAAAACAAAACTTAAATGAATTACAAGTTGCCATGTGTCACCCAGTAAAAAATTATTTCGTAAAAAATTATATAAGCAACCTTTCAATTTCTTAGCTAATTACTACTCTCATAATAATATGATACATTAGTTAAAAAGAAGAAAGAGGAAAGAAGAAAGAAAATAAGAGAAAAGGAAAGGAAAGGAAAAAGAAAGAATTTAATTATTATTTGAAAAAAAAATGGATAGCTGGCAAATAAATAAGAGTGGTAATTAAGGTAGCAAAAGTGCAATAGAAATTTGTTCATTTTTTACCAAAAATAATCAGAGAATGTAATAGATTACAGGTTCTACTCTATATAGTCAATACATACTTTCATTTCTTTATTCCATTCGACTACTTTTTTTTTATTTTTCAAACTTTTCTTTTCCTGGAATTATTTTTCCAAATTTTATGAAATAACTAAGAAAATAAAAATAAATATCATATAAATATTAAATCAATAATTATTCTATGAAGCAATGAAGCTACACCCTATTTGGCCCCCACCTATTTCTCTTCTCTTATATTTTGGTGTAAATATCTTATTTATATACCTACTCTTTCGATCAACTTAACATTTTATATTCTCGACGTTCTCTATTGTGTTACTACAACAACTTCTGTTCCTAATTATCCGCATCATAATTAATAGGGAACAAGATAAAAATAATTGTGAAAATAACTCTTCAAAATAAACATAAAATGGGGTCAAAAAATTAGGTAATTTGACAAATAAAAAAGGGAATACATGAGTATTAATTCCATTCCAAGTTCTGAAAATAAATAATAATGTGGTGAAGAAATAAAGGAAGACAACTATTTAGAAGATTGAAAAAAAATATTGAGGGATGTAAAAAATAAAGTGAAAGATAGTTGTTTTTTTTGGGTAATAGACAACAGTGGAAGGAAGAATAAAACTTAGGACCTTATCTTTTCGGGATTCAAATGTGATTACATGAATTGAAGGGTTGTTATCGGCTGAAATGCTATTGGAGTTAAACACTTCAGTCAATTGCCTAATTACCACAAAGTTAAACCAATAAGTAGCTATTACAACAATTGGATGATATTTTTTTGGCTAGGCAATTAAAAAGGTTAAATTTGATAATAATTTATATAACTATAAATAAAGAGAAAATTAAAAAGTTCAATTTATTAATTACTTTACTAATATTTATCTTAAATCTACATGTAACATATAATTTCAATTTCAAAACGTACAAGGAAAAATAAGTATGACTTTTTAGAGAACACTAAAACTAAAATTCTTATAAATTGAGCATCATTGAAAGGCAGAGAAAATATACTTATAATTAAATCAAAAATCAACAAATAAAACAGAATACCCGTGCATCGCACGAGAATAAAGACTAGTTAGTAATAATAACATGAAATATCAAACACATTAAGAGCATTAAACATCATTTAAACATACATAGTAGACTCTAATAGTATTCTAACAAAACCCAAACTCATACAACCCTAATATCACAACCCGCCATTTAACCACCCTTCACCACTATACACACACTAATCCACAACAAACCACCCTTCGAACCCCTGACCCAACCAAACCCAGAAGCCATGCATACATAAACATTTTAACACACACAACACTAACACACACACACACACTAACACACACGCACACAATAACACACCCACACACACTAACAGTCATTCGATCACACACAAGAAGAAGAGGGGGGGAGAGAGAGAGAGAGAGTTTATACTAGATAAAAGGGAAGCAACTAAGGGTGGCGGCGCTCGCGGTGATGCTATGGTGGTGAACGGACGTCCAGGGGTGGCCTGAGGGTGGCCGGAAGTTGAAGGCTGCAGTGGGTCGTCGGGGCAGCAGCACTGAACTCAGCAGCAGCTCGAGTCAGGAGGAGAAGGGGTTTCGGTGGTGTTTCACGGCGTTCTGGGCGGCGGAGCAGGGCTGCGGTGGTCGGCGCTCGGTGGTGGGGCAAGGAGAAAGAGAAGGGAGAAGAAGGAGAAAGGAAGGAGAAGGAGGGTGGTATTGTGGCTGCCTGGGAAAAACGAGGAGAAGAAAAAAAAAAAGAAGAGGAAGGGGTGTTGTTGCTGCTGGTGATCTACGAGGAAGAAGAAGAAGAAAGGAGGGAGGAGGTGTGAGTTGGGGTTGGGGTTGGGGTGAGCGACGAGAAGAGAAGGGGGGGTATATATAGGGATGATGATATGTTGGGGAAGAGGGGGTACATACGTTGGATGCTGCATAGGGGGGGTTTAAGTATCCACTGGATAAAAGAAAGAGAGAGAGGGGACGGGCGTGCAGTTTGGGGGGGGGGGGGAATACATCAGATTTGAATTAATCAAAAAGGGAGGGAAATTAGGGTAGAATTAGGGGGAAAATTAAGGGGGAAATTTGAAAAAAAAAAACCTATACTTATTTTAACACATCTTATAAAAATTTTCTCCTAAAAACAACACTTTTTCTAAAACGAATCTTACAAACTGTTCCTAATAAAATTAACCGATAACCGAAAATTTCCTAACTGATATTTTTCAGTTACTAAATATTTCAAGTAACTCACTCGCGGTCTTAAAGCTCCATGTGAAAACATATGTATATTTAACTGAAAGAAAATGCATGTCAGGTAATTTAACGGTAAACATATAAGCATTTTTCTGGGTTTTACATGAAGTCTTAAATGCAAAACAAACACAAATGTAGATATCTGGTTCACAAATTCACACATTAAAAAAAAAAAAAGCCTAGATGGAGAACAAAATTCATACCCAGGAAGACAACAATTATGGCATATGCCTACCTTAGGGATTCTCTAGCAAAGTGACATGGGGTTAGAAATTACCCAACTCAATAAATTGGAAACCTAGGGTTTCTGATTTGGCTTTGAATTAGGCAACTATGAGGACCAGTTACCATTGGCTACGAGTTCACCTTCAACTCGAAAACTTGAACTCAGAACCACCAAATCATCACCGACCCACCACCAAAGAAGAACCTCACGACAACCATAACTGTCTTCGCTCCTCCTCTTTTCTTCTCTGTGTGCGACAAACAAACAAACAGAGGCAACCTTCGACCTCAACCCCTCTTTCGCGTGGCCGACTACCGACGACCTACATAGTCCCCACCGACAACTCTCTCCTCTTCTCTCACTGTTTGCCTGCGTTGGGTCCAGCGGTCGAGGAAGAAAGGGATCATCTCCTTCATTTCTGTGTGTGTTTTGCGAAAATAGTAGGCAGGCATCCCTCCCCCTTGTTTTTTCTGAAATCATCTAACTTAATTAATATTCACCTCAAAAACTCACTTATTCCTCCTCCTCTCCCTTTTTTTTATTTTCCCCAATTCCAATTAACAAATAAATAGTAATTAGCTCTATTTGCATTGTATGTTGTACTATGGTGCAAGTTTCCATTAATTAAAAGATTCAAGTTTCCATGGCTCAATGAGGAGCTTGATTTCTTGTATATAGGCACTATAGAGTAATCAATTAGGTCGCTTTTTGGATATTGTCCAATGCCCTAGTAACACTATCTTGATGAACAAGCTTGTTCTTGACTAGAACAAGTTGCTGCTTATCTAAGTGAACACTGATAAAGAGGCTCCTCCTCATCCGTTAGTAATCAGATGACTACCTATATTATTCACATACAGTTAATACTAATACTTCTATGTTCCTAATGACAGTATCAACAAAAATCCTGAAATTTATTTTCAAACTTGTTTATTTCCTCGGATCATTACTGAGTACTGACACATATATACATGAATAAGAAATTACAAATACATGAGCATAAAGGGGTATTTCCTTATTTTCAGATTATCTTATGTTCATATTAGCATTTAAAAGTAAGAACAATTTATAGGACAATAACTTCATAGCTTGCCTTGCTATAATGCTATTATATAACCAATAGTTCACCTATACGATTATTGTAGACCAACAAAACAAGCACAGAGATATCGACATTGAGACTAAGGGTAAGGTAAAAAGCAATCAAGGAATCTATTGGAGAACTGCCAATACTTCAGTCCAAATCTCTTCAAATGGAGGTAGAGACAATTAAACAACCATATCAAAACGTAGATTTCTGGACAACAATGACAAAAATTCATTGAAAGCACATATTCAAAATCGATGTTAGTTTTAGGAATGATTAGTAGCAATTCATTGAATGGGTAAACAATAAGCAACAATGGGAGGCGATGGCTATGAATGGGGGGAAACCAGTGGTCGTGCAGTAGTAGCTGCAACAGAAGTTGAAGGCTTTTGGGACTGGACTAGGGCCAACGCTTAGACAAAACCAAGCTGACGGCCAGTGGCTGTCGAACGGCTGTGAGACAGATATGGGCGGTGGTGCGACGGGTTCGAGAAATCTGGGACGAACCCAGGCATTTGATGTTTGTGGCGATCCTGGATAGCAGATGGCGATGGCATTGGGTGATGTTGTGGGCTCCAGGAAGGGAGGTAGTGGGAGTTACGATTGACGAGGGGCTGGCGATGAGAGTGACGTTGTGGTGGCTGGTGATTTTTCATGGGAGAGTCGTTGCAATTTGCATGAGATGTTGTGTTCGACCGCTGGGGAGGAGTGCAGATGGTGATCGAGACGTCAACGACATACGACGACCATAGTGGTGGTCAAAGGGAATGACGGCGACAAGGTGAAGGAGAGAGATGGTGGAGCCACCATGGTGGTTAGGGCCTGAGGAAGCTTACGTTGGTATATTAAGGAAAATGATAAACGTCTTGCAGAAGACACAAAAAATGTGTCTTGCCCATGCCATGTAAGATTAATTAAATTAGTTTTCTAAAACGATATGCCACATCATATATAGGGGTCATTTTGCAATAAGAAGAAAGCCATCAAGATCTTGTTTCAGCTTCATTAAGCACAACAATGGCACCCAGACTCCACTCCCACCCACCAGACTTACCCGCCACTACCTACCAACCCGTTCGAAAATGGCGATTCCAACCACATCCACCAACCAAGAAGCCCAAACTCACCCAAAACCCTAATCACCCGAGACCCGATCCGAGTTCGCTCACCACGACTCCGTCGTCACCCGCATCAACAACGGCAGTTTCGGGTGCTGCCCTTCTTTCGTTCTCCAAGATCAGCGTCAATGGCAGCCCCACCACCTCCGCCCCGCCATTGACGCGTCTCGCGAGGTTCTTCTCCCTCTCATCAACGACTCCCACCTCGACGAAATCTCCCTCGTTGACAACACTGAAGCTCTGCAATTTCAACCATTTAACCTCTGCAATTTCGAGATCGAATAGACTATGAAACATTTCAACTATTGTTGCCCAATTCTATATCTTTCCACTTTTCGATGCAATTACATGAACAATGATTCAATGAAGAACCCCTTTTTTGTTTGGGTCTCAATCGAAGCCCCTTTTCCATACAAAATAAAATTAATATTTACCCATTACTCCCTTCTCTTAACTTTTCTTTATTTATGATTAGTCCCCGTATTTGTACAATCAAATGCTGACTCATCAAAAAAGACAGAAAAATTTGTCTTGGGGGAAGACGTATAGCAGCACCCATAATAAAATATACAATTAGAAAATTACTTTAATTATGTACTCGGTATATAATAAAATATACTTTTAGAAAATTAGTTAAATTCTAATTTTTGTTGATCTCCAAGTCTTATGCAGTCCCCATATATATAAATGTATAGGGCCCGCGGCCCGGAGGGAACGGTCCCCAACGGAGTGTCGAGAACGACGTAGGGTTGCTTATGTTTCCTAGGGTGCATTTTACGCACGAATTATTGGTATTGTAATTAATCATTTCATGTAGTTAATGCCTAAGATATGTTCAATCCTCGGTCTCAAAATTACAGTGAACCGTATCTATTCAGAAATGGACCGAGACCTCAAAAGAGCTTGAAATCCTGGCGGATTTTTGAGCCAAATGAGGTCCAAGCCCATCCCGAATGATGATACTAGTCATCGAAGGTAACGTACCAAACATGCATACGGGTCAAAATCCGCGAGGATTTCCAACTGGCATACATGACCGGTCCATTATTTCACATCCTGAGACTATTTTGCAACTTAAACGAGAATCTGACCCGGCCCACTGGCATGAGGATTTCTGAGCAGTGCACTAAGCTGATTCGTCATTCCAGTCCACTAGAAATCCGAGACGAAGATTAATCATATAAAATTCATTAACTTTGCACGAAATGAAACAGAGTCGCCAGTTAATTTTATGAAAATTAACAAAACCGAGAGAGAACTCCACGATCTCGAACCAGAAAAGCGGGCCCGGGGGTAAAGGTACAAGTGTAGGAGGGTTGCTCCTACACCGCCCACCGAAATGGCCTTTACTCCATCGGGTTTTAAAGAACAAAGAAAAAAAAACAGAAACTTGTCATGACAATTTTATAAATTAATGCATGCAAAGTACATAAATTAACAATTCAAGTAAGTACTTAAAAAAAGAAATTACAGCGGGCGGGGACTAATGACTACATCGTTACATATGAGCAAAAGAAAACAAAGGATTGATTACCAAAATCCGCGAGGACCCGAGACCCTGGAAACGAACAAATTCGCGAGGATTTCAACGTTTATTAAACCCGAAAGTTGCAAATCTGCGAGGACCGGAGACCCTAAGAATCACCAAATCCGCGAAGATTTCAGCCTACTATCCGACCAATGGCAGTCCACTGGGTGACCCGCAAAGTGCCTCGAGTGAGCCCACTGAACAGAAATCCGCGAGGATTTCTGAACAATGAACACACCAGAACTAGCTGCACAAGTCAACAAATCCGCGAGGATCTGAGACCCTGGAAACCAAAAATCCGCGAGGATTTCAGCCTCCCAAAATGGTGTTTTTCCTTAATTTTGAGGTGTGAGCGTAAGCTTATTGTCTCAAAAAAATCCCCCCAAAAATAATCTCGAACATCCCTTTTATAAGTCTCCCGCCTGGAGGTTACTTGCAGTTGGAGTTGGTGCCCTCACCCCATGGGATCCGCGAGGATCTACCTAGTGGACAGAGTCAGTTTTATGACTGAACAAAACTGCCTGACAGTTTCTGACTGAAGAAAACTGCCTGACAGTTCACTAGATCCGCGAGGTACCCATTTCTTGGGTAGACCTCCCAAGTTGGATCCGCGAAGATTTGCTACTGGGCTGACTTGTACAAATCCGTGAGGATCTGTGTTCCGGGCCAAAACTCTGGATCCGCGAGGATTTGTCTTTCGGGCCAAAATTTGGATCCGCGTGGATTTTTGCCGAGCCAATATGAAAATCTGCGAGGAGTTTCCCCGGGCCAAAATCCGCGAGGAGTTCACTAGGGCTGACAAATCCGCCTGAATTTTCCTGTGTTTGAAAATGAAATTCGCGAAAATGTTGTCCGGGCCGAAAATGCAGAAATCCGCGAAAATGTTGTCCGGGCCGAAAATGCCGAAATCCGCGAAAATCTGTCCAGGCCTAAAATGCCAAAATCCGCGAGAATCTGTCCAGGGTAAAAAAAAATGCCAAAATCCGCGAGAATCTGTCCAGGCCCAAAATGCCAAAATCCGCGAGAATCTGTCTGGGCCGAAAAAATGCGAAAATCTGCGAGAATCTGTCCAGGCCGAAAATGCAGAAATCCGCGAGAATGTTGTCTGAGCCGAAAATGTAGAAATCCGTGAGGATTTGTCTGGGCCGAAAATGCATAAATCCGCGAGATTCTGCTGGGCTAGGATTGAGATTCTATAGGTTGGGACTAACAAATCTGCGAGATTCTACTGGGTTGGGACTGACAAATCCGCGAGATTCTTCACCAAGTATGAAAATTTTTGAAAAAAATTCACAAGGATTCTTGAGTTGCCTTTGACCAAGAGTTGACTTTGACCAATTGACTTTGACCAAAAGTTGACTTTGACTAGGAGTTGACCTTGATCCGGGAGTTGACTTTCGACTGAGAATACTAGATCCACGAGGGACCCGGGTACTGGATCTGCGAGGGAGCATCTTGGGCCAGATTCATTTTTGGATCCATGCGGTGCCTATATAGCCCGAAGTCCACGAGCACTCTAACAAGCCCGAAATCCTCGAGGTGCTTGTTGAGTACTATTTTTGGTGTCTACAGTTACCCCCTACTTTGACTGAGTCTGAGTAAGACGAAAGTCAAAGTATGCCTTGAGATTGTTGGGGCTAGTCTAGTGAATTTTCGGGGGTAGCCCGAATGAATTGAAAATTGGTCAATGGTTGATCCGATTGAGCTGAAGTGTTGTCGGAGGTAGTCCGAACTGGAAATGTTGGAGGTTGTCCAGGCTTTGATGAATTTCTCGGGGGTAGCCCGAACAGTTGAATGATATTCGGATGTAGGAAATTGCTGGAGGTAGTCCAGGCTTTGATGAATTTCTCGTGGGTAGCCCGAGAAATTGGATGATATTCGGAGGTAGTCCGCTTGAAATTGCTGGAGGTAGTCTAGGCTTTGATGACTTTCTCGAGGGTAGCTCGAGCAATTGGATGATATTCGGAGGTAGTCCACTCGAAATTGCTGAAGTAGTCCAGGCTTCGATGAAATTCTCGAGGGTAGCCCGAACTGTACTTGAAAGTACTCGAGGATAGGTACCTACAAAAGACAATGAGACTTATAAGTATAAGTGAAAAGTCAAAACATGGGGTCGCTTCCCCTTAGATTTTTTTTAAAGGTAAATGAGGATAGTGGAAGAAAAGAAAAATAAAATTAATTAAAATAAAATAAGCTAGCCGATTAGAAAACTCCTTGTCAGCCCGTGGGAATTGGTGAGGAACTCAGGGTTCCGACTTAATGATGGAGAATCAGCCTCTAAGGTGGTTGCAAGGATTTGCTTGAGCCAAGATGGATTTTTCCTTGCTTGCGCTGGAATCTACAAGAGCCTTGCTTGAGCTCAGTTGGTCTGCCATGTTTGATGACATAATCCTCGAGGAGCACGGGAGTCCGGCTCGATGGAATAATCTACAAGGGACCCAAGAATCGATGAAGGATACGCGAATCAGCGAAGCACCCTAATGAGTTGGGCGAATCACTTTTTAGCTACTTCCAATTACAACTCTAATTCTTTCTGTGATGATCCTGAATAAAAATTTAGTAGATAATCATTTCCTTGGGTTGACATGTAGTAAAAACGTCGAGGATTTTTGCTTTGGGATCAGCAAAGACTTGAAGCCCATAATTATGCTTCACTTGGTGAGTTTACAAAATTCCACAAGAGCTTTGCATCCAATTGGAACCAGCTGAAGATTTGTTCATGTTTGAGCTCAGACTAAAAATTTAGTGAGTGCTTAAAGTCTTGCTTCGATCGCTAACGTCAGCGAGATGTTTGGTGTAAGCTCCAATATCTTGTTGGGCTTAGTCCAAAATTGGAGGGAGCTTTGGGACATGCCTTGCAAGATTTTGCTCCTGCTCTTGTTCATCACTTCATTTCTCATGCTAATTGGAACTACTTCTTTGGCATGCATACTGATTTGTTGGCCACGAGTTCGTGCTATGGGTGCTCGAGCTTGGAAGCGCTTGATCTGATCTCTATCGACGAGCACTGAGTACATGTATAATGCTTAGACTGCTCATTTATCTTTATGATGCAATGGATGGACTCTATTTCTCTAGTAATGCATGATGTTAATGCACTTATGCAGACAGTTTTTTTTTTTTTGGATTTTTTGAGGATGCAAGACACACATGCAATGAATAAAAGAGTCTAGGTATTGAGCTTTGGTCGATAACACTGGAAATATTAGAACGCTTCAAATAGTGAGAACCAAAATCCGATGAACATTTTTAGTCTTCACTCGTGCCCTCAGCTCCGACCCCTTTTGCAAATATGTGATGAATCTTAATCTAATCCATAAGAATTGATATCCTGAAACACTCTAGTAATGGACCTCGGGGGAACCGTGAGAGCTTGTGTCAACATGGAATTTGCCAAGACTTCGCTCAGACTTAAATAATCGACGAGAAAAGAGGTTTGAGTCTCTACGAGTTATAAAGTCTGCGAGAGCTCTTAGAAAAATTTTTGCAAGGATTCTGCTTTAACCTGCTTGAGCACGACCTGGAAACTGGATAAGATCTTTTTGAGAGATCACTTGAAAGAAGCTACTTTTGTTTGATTATTTGGGTCGGATTTCAAAAGCTTCCTACATATCCACTTCATGAGTGGAATAAGGTTGTCGTAGTTCAAAAGGTAGTGTAAGCATTTAGTTGCTGACTTAATAGGTCAGTGGCTAATAACTTAAGGATAGTTTGCTGGTTGCGGTCACCAGTTGCTGTATTTGACTTTGCTTTAAGGCATAGAATTTCCTTAGTTCGTCCAGTTTTGCTGAAGTTTCATAGAGCATATATGAATATGCTAGGAGTGATAAGCCACCAAAAGTTCGTAAGAACTTCATGAATGAGAAATCTGCTAGGATGTTGTGTCAACAAAACCCACATCTCTAAGTCGAAATTGATATATGTGAACATGCTTTTGTAAAAGTTGTTCAAGGGCTTGGCTTCTAGTGTTAGACCCCATGCTTAAAAAAAAGTAGTCCAATTATACAATCAATTAAGGAATTCTCTTCAAAATTGTGGACCATGCAAACTGCCATGAAAATATCCGAACGATCCAACTGCCCCAAAAATTCGTGAGAGATCATAGGGACTTGACTTGTGATGAACATGCTTGGAAAAGTTGTTCTTATGTAAAATGTTGCTAGAAGAATTGATGATGAACATTTGCTCTTGAAAATTCGCGAGGACTTTTTCATTCAGCCTCAAAAAATATGTTAGGACTTTTCCACAGCTATAGCTCATTGTTACTGGATAGTAGAGCTTGATCTTGCTATCCGATGGACATGAAGGAAAATGATAAGACCGACGGGTCATTTCTACGAGAAGGGATTGGAACGAAATGCCCACTCCTAGGCACCTTAGATTAACCGCTAAAAGGTGATCAAAAGGGGAAAAAAAATCCTTGGATGCAACCTATAATGATTATGAAATCTAAGCCAGGACAAGTTGTATCTTAACAGCCCCCCAGTTGGAAGGGAAGACAAAGGAGGGGAGAAAGCCCCCAGTTCGAAAGGAAGACAAAGGGGAAGAGAAAGCCCCCAGTATCTACAAGGATAAGCCATGAAGAAAAGAAAGTGTGAGACTTCACGAGCAAGATTAATCAATAGTGGAAAAGACCTTATATCACATGACAATAAGACCAATGAGAATGAGATGTATAATAGAGACTCAATAAGGTCAAAATCATTTCAAAGCAAACTCTATTTCAATACTATGAGCATAAGACCAAGACACAAAGCCAGTTACTCTATGTTGTACCTCTAAACAATCATGTATCACCTTAGCAATCGATGAGCTAGTGAAGCTAGTAGATTCTCACTTTAGATAGAGTGGAACACTCCTCTCAATGTGTTTAGAAATGTACAAGGGTTCACTCAAACTCGTTCCAATGTATACAACTGCCATAAGCTTGGCAAGACTCTCAACTCTCCATCACTGAGGACAACATGCAAAAAATGCTAATCATGAGGACTTTCAAAAGGTTATAATGGGGTTTAGGCTAAGGTAAGAAGGGAAATCATTCAAAAAATATGGAGCTAAGTAGCCAAGTACCTAAAGAGCAACAACATTTCCACTACATGCAATGCAACACCTACACACTGAACCTTAAACGAGCACAAAACATCCCCAACAAATGAAACCCGCGATAGAGTACCAAATACAAATCAAAACCCAAAAAATAAAATTAAAAAAACTTCTCTTTTTTCCTTTTTCTTTTTCTTTTTTTTCTTTTTGTTTCTTTTCCTTTTTTGTTGTTTTGCTTTTTTTTTTTCCTATTATGAATTCCTTGTTTTTGAACTTTTTTTTTCAATGAATAGCATGAATATATAAATAACAACTCGAACCCCAATAGTTACAAGTTACATCCTTTGAGGATAAAAAGGGTAGAAAGGATATTTAACAATGTACTTTCCTTGTAGCAACAAACCAACTACTAACTGTCAACAATCGACCACGAAACTGCCCCACACAACTGAACTGTTGCTCATTCTATCTTGGCTAAAGGTAGGAAATTATGTAAAGGCCAAGGGTGCACACATATAGGGTAAACAACAAGATAGGAAAAAGGGTTAGCAAGGGCTTGCAAAAAGAGGTCAAAATGTCAGGTGGCTTTTTGGCTATATAGCTAACAAAAGGATGCCTCAATCATATTAACACAATGCATATGCCAAATGTGATTTTAAGCAATGTCAAGCCAAGTTTTAGAGATGCACACATGGAAGAGTTACACATAAAAAGAAAATGAGACTATATATATAATGAATAGTCTATGAAGGCTTAAAATCTCACGGGTTATTCTACTAACTCTTCAACTTGCTCAAAAGTTAAACAATTACTAAGATTCAACAATCATGCAAGAAGTACTCAAGAGAAAAAGGCTTGCACAAGGCAATACAACTCAAAGCATTTCGACTGGATAATTGCTTCGACCTAGACATTTCCTTCATTGTGATCAATGTAATGTCCTCGGGCTCCGAGGTACTTGTAGAAATCATTAGCATCCCAACTTCGGAGTATTTTCTATTGGCTCATCCTTTTCTTGGAAGTTGTTCTAGTGCTTCAGCACATGGAGTGTTCCAAGGCATTCACCTCGTTTCCCTTGCTAGGCAGGAAGTTTGCTTATTAGTATAAGTGTTCTTCCAGCCCCCAGTTAGCTAATTCACTTTCTATTTTGATTCCAGCTAACCTCAATGAGACAAAGTCCTTGAGAGGTTGAAACCTCAAATGGGTGTTGTACAAGGGTTGTAAGCCTTGCACAAGCATATCTACTTGGTGTTCCTCTGAAGGCCGGTCCACCATTTCAGCTGCTTTTGCCATCCATCGAGCGAAGTAGTCAGAGAATGTCTCTTCCTCTCCTTGCTTCATTAGCTCCATGTCCCTTAAAGTGGCGGGCATGTCAATGTTGTAGGAGTATTGGTGAAAGAACTCCTTGCAAAGTGAGCTCCATTGTGAGGACTTGGTAGGACTAAGTGTGTTGTACCACTTCATAACGTCCGTGCCAAAAGTCCAAGGGAAAATAATGTGGTAGATATCTTCTTCCTCTCCTTTTAGCGTCATAGCCCCCATAAAATTCCTCACATGTTGAGGGGTTCTCAGTACCGTGGAATCTGATGTCAGACATATTAAATTTAGGGAGAAGTCTACCCCTTGGGACGGGCGCAAACCCAACGTCGTCCGTGAACTGATTGTTGAAAAGAGTATATTCCTTCAACATTTATTCAATTCGGTCAAGTCTCGAGTTTGAAACCTCGCGGAACGACCCATCTTTCTCCTTCCCTAATTTTGGTTCATTCTCACCCGTAGTGTGGTTCTTTTCATTCGAATTCTTAGCCTCCCCCATAGTATGAATGTCAGCGTCAATTCTCTGATTCTGCGCTTCTAGCTGTGCATTCATAGTGACTTGCATATTCATAATTATGTTGGTGAGTTGTTCCATTTCAGTGTGTGGAGGTGGGGGAGGAGGTACTTGCTCCTCCTCATGATCACCATGAGGATGATCTTCGAGATGATCGTTGTTAGGGTATGACATTGTTTCAAATGGATCAATTACCAAAGACTCAACTTCTTCGTTGGTCGCTTCTTCGTCAGTCGCTTCAGATGATGGTGAAACACGATCCTCATTATTGTCGTATTGGATGTCAAAAGTCTCCAACCGGCCAGTCTCATCCCTTTGATGTACCTGAAACCAACAAATTCTGTTTGGGAAGATGAAGGAATTCAGGACTCAGCTCAACACCGACTGACAAGACACGATGCATGTTATGGATGAAGAAATTTATTTGAATCCCGAATGGCCGAACTAGAGCTCTAGATCATATGCGGAACCCAAATAAAACTCTTATGCAAATGCTGACTCGAGCCAGAAAGACATATTTAGACCTTATAGGGCCGAGCCCAATACCAAATTTTTCAAGCTCAGGCCTCTCATAAGGGCTAAATATATCATTTTAGCTAACCATACACAAAAAGGAGCCCTTTTGAACTACACAAGGTTGGGCTCACTCAAACATCCGCGAGGATCTCCAAGGCCGGAGTTGACTTGTGTGACCCAAATGGTTTGCTTGCACTGGACAGACACGACTCTATGCAAATACATGATCCTAATATCACTCGGTTTAGGCTTCATAGGGTCCGAGCTCATCAAGATCCTCGCGGATTTCTTGGGCTCAATCCCCCTAAAGGGCCTAAACAGGTGTTTGACCATTAATGGAAGGGGTAAAAATATTGATTTGGGCTATACAAGGCTTAGCCCAACTTGAGATCCGCGAGGACCCCGAGGGCTCAAACCTTGTATAGACCAAATCAACTATCTTGGCCTATTATGCAGATGCATGATTTTTTTTTTATAGGCTTAAGCATTATGGCACGTCTCAGGTTCGAAGGTCAATAAACACATAGCACACAAGAATGCACTTATCCAACCTAACCAAGGGTCTATGTTTAAAGATCAAGGGTTGGGTTAACCTAACCTCTAGCTCGTGTCCCAAGTGCTTTGTCTTCCATGGGGTGCATGGCAAGACTAGCACACCCGGGTTGCTCCTTTCGTTGTAAGGACTAAAGAGTGGTGCACGAGTGGGAAACAACCACCGGCTTGGTGAATGTCTAAATGGAACCACCAAGTTGAATGGTATTGTTTTCCCGAAATGGTAAAAAACAAATGATAGAAACCTAAACGGTACCTTATGTGCCCAACAAAGGGGAAGGCCCGAAAAATGCAAATATGCCTAAAAAAAGTGACAACTTTTTTTAAAAAAAAAATAAATAAAACCCAACTTTTCAAGTCTTACCCACTTACTATATAAGTCCCCAGTGGAGTCGCCACTGTAGGGCCCGCGGCCCGGAGGGCACGGTCCCCCACGGAGTGTCGAGATCGACGTAGGGTTGCTTATGTTTCCTAGGGTGCATTTTACGCACGAATTATTGGTATTGTAATTAATCATTTCATGTAGTTAATGCCTAAGATATGTTCAATCCTCGGTCTCAAAATTACAGTGAATCGTATCTATTCGGAAATGGACCGAGACCTCAAAAGAGCTTGAAATCCTGGCGGATTTTTGAGTCAAATGATGTCCAAGCCCATCCCGAATGATGATACAAGTCACCGAAGGTAACGTACCAAACATGCATATGGGTCAAAATCCGCGAGGATTTCCAACTGGCATACATGACCGGTCCATTATTTCACATCCTGAGACTATTTTGCAACTTAAACGAGAATCTGACCCGGCCCACTGGCCAGAAATCCGCGAGGATTTCTGAGCAGTGCACCAAACTGATTCGTCATTCCAGTCCACTAGAAATCCGAGACGAAGATTAATCATATAAAATTCATTAACTTTGCACGAAATGAAACAGAGTCGCCAATTAATTTTATGAAAAATTTACAAAATCGAGAGAGAACTCCACGATCTCGAACCAGAAAAGCGGGCTCGGGGGTAAAGGTACAAGTGTAGGAGGGTTGCTCCTACACCGCCCACTGAAATGGCCTTTATTCCATCGGGTTTTAAAGAACAAAGAAGAAAAAACAGAAAGTTGTCACGACAATTTTATAAATTAATGCATGCAAAGTACATAAATTAACAATTCAAGTAAGTACTTAAAAAAAGGAATTACAGCGGGTGGGGACTAATGACTACATCGTTATATATGAGCAAAAGAAAACAAAGGTTTAATTACCAAAATCCGCGAGGACCCGAGACCCTGGAAACGAACAAATCCGCGAGGATTTCAACGTTTATTAAATCCGAAAGTTGCAAATCTGCGAGGACCGGAGACCCTAAGAATCACCAAATCCGCGAAGATTTCAGCCTACTATCCGACCAAAGGCAGTCCACCAGGTGACTTGCAAAGTGCCTCGAGTGAGCCCACTGAACAGAAATCCACGAGGATTTCTTAACAGTGAACACACCCGAACTGGCTGCACAAGTCAACAAATCCGCGAGGATCTGAGACCTTGGAAACCAAAAATTCGCGAGGATTTCAGCCTCCCAAAATGGTGTTTTTCCTTAATTTTGAGGTGTGAGTGTAAGCTTATAGTCTCAAAAAATCTCCCCAAAAATAATCTCGAACATCCCTTTTATAAGTCTCCCGCCTGGAGCTTATCTGCAGTTGGAGTTGGTGCCCTCACCCCATGGGATCCGCGAGGATCTACCTAGTGGACAGAGTCAGTTTTATGACTGAACAAAACTGCCTAACAGTTTCTGACTGAAGAAAACTGCCTGACAGTTCACTAGATCCGCGAGGTACCCATTTCTTGGGTAGACCTCCCAAGTTGGATCTGCGAAGATTTGCTACTAGACTGACTTGTACAAATTCGCTAGGATCTGTCTTCCGGGCCAAAACTCTGGATCCGCGAGGATTTTTCTTTCGGGCCAAAATTTGGATCCGCGTGGATTTTTGCCGGGCCAATATGAAAATCCGCGAGGAGTTTTCCCGGGCCAAAATCCGCGAGGAGTTCACTTGGGCTGACAAATTCACTAGAATTTTCCTGTGTTTGAAAATGAAATTCGCGAAATGTGGTCCGGGCCGAAAATGCAGAAATCCGCGAAAATGTTGTCCGGGCCGAAAATGCAGAAATCCGCGAAAATCTGTCCAGGCATAAAATGCCAAAATCCGCGAGAATCTGTTGAGGGTAAAAAAATTGCAAAAATCCGCAAGAATCTGTCCAGGCCCAAAATGCCAAAATCCGCGAGAATCTGTATGGGCCGAAAAAATGCGAAAATCTGCGAGAATCTGTCCAGGCCGAAAATGCAGAAATCCGCGAGAATGTTGTTTGAGCCGAAAATGCAGAAATCCGCGAGGATTTGTCTGGGCTGAAAATGCAGAAATCCGCGAGATTCTGTTGGGCTAGGACTGAGATTCTACTAGGTTGGGACTAACAAATCCGCGAGATTCTACTGGGTTGGGACTGACAAATCCGCGAAATTCTTCACCAAGTATGAAAATTTCTGAAAAAAATTCACAAGGATTCTTGAGTTGACTTTGACCAAGAGTTGACTTTGACCAATTGACTTTGACCAAAAGTTGACTTTGACTAGGAGTTGACCTGGATCCGGGAGTTGACTTTCGACTGAGAATACTAGATCCACGAGGGACCCGGGTACTGGATCTGCGAGGGAGCATCTTGGGCCTGATTCATTTGGATCCATGCAGTGCCTATATAGCCCGAAGTCCACGAGCACTCTAACAAGCCCGAAATCCTCGAGGTGCTTGTTGAGTACTATTTTTGGTGTCTACAAAATGTCATAGTGATACTAGCGCTATATATCCCGTGCAGACGCACAAGAATGTTAGTTATTAAACTATTGAAAATTATATGTATTAAACGTATTAAAATTGAATAATATAAAATCTCGATTAAATCATTTTGAAAAAAAAATACTTTTACATACTGGCTCCTTTGTAAAATCAGCATGCGTAAAAGCTAATGGCACTACTAAAATTTTTTTTTTACATATGAGCACAAATATTTATTATACAATTAAAACAATATCCACACTACTAAAAAACTTATTTTTGGCAACAATGTTTGTCATTGCAGAAAACCCTAAGTCATTGCCATAAATGTTTTTGGCAACAACAACAGTCGTTGCGGGTGTTTTTTTTGCGATGCCTGTACAGGCAACAATCCCGCAACGACTTTAGTCGTTGCCAAAAACATTTATGACAACGACTTTGGGTTTTCTGCAACGACAAACATTGTGGCCAAAAACAAGTTTTTGTAGTAGTGTGGATATTGTTTTAATTGTGTAATAAATATTATGCTTGCTCATATGTGTAATAACTAATCATATTCTTAATTGATTAAAAAAAGGTTATTAATTATGATTTTTATTTTTCCTTTTATTTGAAAATTTTTGATGATAACACGTGGCAAAAACTCTCATCAAAAGGTTTTGTTTTAATATGTGTAATATATTAGTCTAATTTTTCTCTCCTCCGTACTCCCTTATATGTTGTAATATAAGTGCGGGGGAAGCATTATTTGTACGTAGTAGTGTATGTCATCCAATATATTGTGTTCATTTTAATTTTTGTTATATTGTTTGTCATCTTGGTTGACTATTCATATCCTAATAAAGCTTATAAATCACCAAAAGATTTT
This sequence comes from Portulaca oleracea, assembly GCA_029582165.1. Classification (NCBI taxonomy): domain Eukaryota; kingdom Viridiplantae; phylum Streptophyta; class Magnoliopsida; order Caryophyllales; family Portulacaceae; genus Portulaca; species Portulaca oleracea. Next base: position 822,400 of record CM055881.1, on the reverse strand, counting down.
TATTAAGTACACTTGTAAAATAAACAAATATAATTAACCAATATACGTTAGATAAAATCTCCATTTATAACTTAAGCAACAACAAGTCGTTGCTATAAATGAATATCAATTATTGCAACAAGAAACGTCGGGCCTATTTAATCGGATTCAGATACAAATTTCTTTTTATTAGATTCATATTGGATTTTTCTGCTTTGCATTAGAGCATATGTGCTTCAGAGTCGGATTTGACTCGCACCCTAATTTTATTGAGTGGAAGCTACCTTATTTAGTTTGTGGCCTATAATTACCATATTTTCCCGTGGCATAAGTACCTTTTTTTGTCATCTAGTTATGTCAATGAAATTTGTTGGAACCAGGAAGACACTCCACCGTTAGGGCTTGCTTTGCTCTCGCTTCGCTTGCTCCCATCCCCACTATAGTGAAAGATCTTTCACTTCACCATAACAGGGACCTCGCTAACCTTCTCGGCCAGTTACTCTACCCACTGGGGTTCCCTTCAGCCACTCAACATTAAGAAAACCAGATATTTTGACAAAGTTTCTAGTCCATGACATATTTTTAAATATCAAATGCACTATAAAATTTTCCCTTAGCATGACTAAGAAATTTCCACGAATTTAGATTTCTCGTGGCATTATTCGTGACACAAGTGATGATTTCTTGTAGTGTATATTTTACACGTAATTTGTTTATGTGAAGAATTTGCATAAAAGCATTTATATACTCTCTCCTTCTCAAAAAATAGTCCATGTTTAAAAATTTTTATGTTCTGACAATTTTTCAAATCATACATTGGGTTATTATATATGATTACTATTATTAGATTTGTAATAAAATATAATTTTAATAAAATACAGTACTACAGGTCTTGTCAACGAAAAATGGGAAAAAATTTGTAGTCGAAGGATTGTAGAACATAATCAAAAAATTACTTAGGGGTACCCTAACTTTTGGTGAAATGTTTTTTTGATACCCTAACTTTTAAAAACTAATTTTGGGGTACCCTAACTTTTAGAATTAGAAATAATTAGGTGAATTTTCGGCCAATTATTTGAATTCAACGGTGAGTTTTAGGCGGGAAATTGATTAAGTGTTTTTGGATGAAAATGCCCTTTGTTTTCGTGGACGAAAATGATTTGAATCAATCGGAGTTTCGCCGGAAATTCACCTAGTAATTTCTAATCCTAAAAGTTAGGGTATCCCAAAATTAGTTTTGAAAAGTTAGGATACCAAAAAATTGTTTCTTCAAAAGTTAGGGTACCTCTAAGTAATTTTTTGGAACATAATTATACTAACTGTTTCTAAATTTAGTATACAATGATAAATTATTTATTGTATAATATGTTGGCAAGACATTTATCATTTTCGTTTTGATATACAAACTAAAGTAAAAAAAAAAAAAGGTGTCGGAGCTACTTTTGTTCCCCTGTTGATAAATAATTACTTGTCGGATAAATTAAATAATTTCTTACAGAAATAAAGGAAGTCACCAGTGGATTTATATGCTTGCATGCTTCAACATGAATTATTGTTTGGATGTTTGATTAGTTTGTTCCTTGAATTCTAATATCAACCCCAAACAACCTAAGCCTATGGGATCCAGTGACAGTGCGATTAGTGACGTCACCGGTACCGTCACCCCCCGGCGCTGACCTGAAATTCAAGCTGGAACCTGACTCGATGTAGAGACGCTTGTGATTATCTGAAGTGTGGGAACTATAAAAGGAGACAGTATCCCCAGGCTTCAAGCCCTTCTCCTTGACAAAAAGGCTCCATCCTTCAGTGAAAACATAGTTCTTACTCCCCTTCCAATAACAGTACTTGAACCTCCACACTCTGTCCCCACATCCATCCTCGACGTTCAACATCAACCCCTTGTCGTCGGACGTCAACGTGGGTAGATCTCTCTCTGCATGGCACTTGGGTATCACCAGTCGGTGGAGCGTACCTTTTCCTACGTCACTCGCTGTCAGAACCTTCTGGAACAGTCTCTTCCTCGGTGCTGGATCAGGGTCCTGATTACCCTCTGTCTTTTTCAGTGCTCGAGCCCGCATGAACCTGGCTAGCTCGGCCTGGTAAGTGTGGGTCCGAAGCATGGTCACCACCTTCACCATGGAGTGGGATGCTAGGAACTCAAGGTGGTGAGGTTTGCTGACGTAATGATGAGCTGAGAAATTGACGGCAGCGTGGACCCCACGGAACCGGATGGCTGCCAAGTCAAGTACCGTTGCTGCCTGCTCTTGGCGGTCGAAGGTCCCCAGCCACACCCTCTTGTGACCGTTGTAGAGCTGCGCTCCCCAACGCCCGTTTGCCTGTGGGACCACTCCTTTGTACTTTGAGGAAGGCAGCTTCTTGGTTGTCTTTTGCAACTGCTCGTTGTTTTCCTGGTTAATTAGGGTTTCATTATCCGGAGTGACGAGAGATGATGTAGCGAATGCAAATGACAACACTGAAGAAGAAGAAGAAGAAGAAGAGGCAGAAGACGATGAATAATCTATGGTATCCATAATTATTTCAGTTTTGTGTATATTTTTGGTGGTTATTGCTTGGGAACTTGACTCACTCACAGATTTGGTTTTTGATAATGGAAATTAAATTAGCTTATTGTATGTATATTAGCTGAAATGAGTGGCTTAGGGGGATTGTTTTATTTTTGGGATAGTCGGTTTTTTATAATTTGGCAGCTAAAGGTGTATATATAGGAGAAGCCGGGTAGTCACGGTACATATGCCTATGATCCCCACCTTTTATCAAATTGACTATGGAGTCTCTATCATGGCTAAGAGCAACTCTGTGTTCGCCCATCCCCGTTTGCATGGATGGATATACTCAAATTGTACGGACTACGTTAAAATATTACATAAATAACCGCTAATACCTCAGGGGGTTCCAAAAATGTCTCATTTAGTATATCACAATTTTAATTATTAAGTTTCTATGTAATTATAAACTATAGCAAAGGTTGCAAAATTATAATCATCAAAAACTGTTTGTTGTAATCTAGTTAATGCTGACAGTCATATACATCATACTTATATATTTTCATAAACTAATAATTATAATCTTTTAATTAGAAACATTAATTGACCTAATTATTTGGAAGTAGACAATTTATTTTGATTGTAGGAAATTATAACTAGGAAAATCGAAATATAATAATACAACTTTTTGAGATAATAACTTTTAACGAATCCAATCTAGGAAATTCTTTCTATTGTATCAACTTTACATCATTTTTTTTAATGTTTGCAATTATCATGTTTGACTCTTAAATACTGACCAAGCGAGTTTAACACGCTAAAAAAATTGATGGTTTCTCATGTCCATGTGTACATACTCAACTGTTAGCTAGGTCTCTTTTCTGATGAGTTAAACACGGTGGTTTTCTACTAAAAAAAACAAATAATATAAAACTGGACTTGGTAAAAAGTAACTTGGATTCATTAAAATTTAATATCAAAAAATTGTCATGTTATAAATGTTTAAAGTATAAATGTGTAATGAACTAGCAATACTCGTACACTTCGTTCCACTAGATTTTACCCTAGTCACGAATTAATTTGATGAATTAACATTCATGGAGTGAATCACGAATTAAAGACGGCAAGTTACACATTTACACCAATATCGTTTGTTTCTTTATATAATGTTGAGTAGTAAATGATTATCCATACCATTATCGAAAGAATCCAAAACAAAAGAACAATTGTCTGTTCGCATTAATATAGATATTTATTGGACCATTCATCACCATACCCACAATTAATTTGATGAAGTTTAATTGTATATACCTAGTCAAAGAGGTATGAGAGCCACGCCATTTGTTTTGTAGAGTACACATGATGCATGGAACAACTTGAGAATTGAATTCTTATTTAAGTTATTTCCTTTTGTCCCATAACCCACTTGAGAATGATAAATTGAAGGATGCAAATGCAAATGCAAATGCAAATGTAAATGCAAGTTGGACAGGAATTTGATCGGGATCGAAAAGGAAAGGTGCAAATGCTATACCTTGAACCTTTACTAATTGGACTGCATCCCACATGTTTCAGTGCCTTTCAAAAATGTTTCTTTTTCAATGTACAGTTGCAGTATCTAGCACTACCATAAATTGTGCGTACTATACCTAGCTAGGGTATAGTTGAATGGATGATGATCAAGATCTACTCTCTTATTGGCTAGGTACAATTAATTAAATGAAAAGATTATGAATATTGGGTACCACACCTTTTAGGTTTCTTCTTGTTTTCATATAAAATCAACATATTTATATATTAAATTGGAAAAAATTATATAATTGATTTCTATTACTATAATATTACATACAAATTGTGTAAAATTACATCTTTATTCAATATTTTTAAATTTGCAAAAATATTTCGAAAATATGTATAAAAGATATATGAGATTCATTCGACTAAAATGTCATTTGTAATTCTTGATATAGCTAACATATTTTGAACTTATTATAACTGATAACTAATAGAATCTATCAAAAATTGGTTTCAAAAATTATGATAATATTAATTCATAAAAAGCAAGACACATAAGTGGTGCCTTGGGGTAACACACATATCATCACAATAACTTTGGTTTCATTGCATTAAGAAAGGAAGGTGTAATCCAAGAAATGGACAGAGGGAGTGGCTCACATCAATTGAAATAAAGTCTTAGCCTATGTTGGTAACTTGCCGAGAGAATTAGACATATATGGTCTGAAAGGAATCCTTGGTGTTAGGAAAGTGTCCTAAAATCACCAAATCTCTTGATCTAACAATTATTTCTTTCCTAATTGTATTAGGATATTATTTAGGTTTCCTTATTGTGTTGGGTTTCCTAATTGTATTATATTCTAAATCTATTCGGAGTGGGAGTCAAGTTAGGTTATAGGGAGTTCTCCCTATAAATAGGGTGCATTTCTCCACCAAAAACACATCGGTAAACATAGAGAGCTAGAGAGAGAGAAAATATTGAGAGAGAAAGGGGTCTCACCAATATTTTCCCCAGTGTATCCTGAGAGATTGTGAGTTGAGTGTTGAGAGATTGTTATTGTAATCTCCTTTGTGGATCGTATCACACCCTGTGATAGTGATCAGGTTGTACCCCTCCTTTCTCATAGTGGATTATTTTCTGGATGTCGCCGTCCGTGGGTTTTTCTCCAAGTTCTTCAGTTTCCCACGTAATTCTAGTGTTTGATTTTATTGCTTATTTTTCATTCCTAAATTTTTTTGTAATATCCGTCATCTCGTTTTCGATTCTATTATTCGCTTCCGCTGTTACTTTGCTACTCTCTTTTCTTTAACAAGTGGTATCAGAGCAAGGTGGAGATGGCTTCAATCATGAAGTGCGATATTCCAAAATTTGATGGAACGAGGAGTTTTACTATGTGAAGGCTGCAGATGAAGGCGGTCCTGATTCAGCACGGGTTATGGGATGTGATTGAGTATCCCAAAACGAAGACTGATGCGACAATGAGCGATGATGAATTCAAAAAACTCCAGAAGGATATCAAGGGGAATCTGACTCCAAGGGAGTGGAAGAAGCTTGAAGATAACACTCTGGCAGGGATTCAACTGTGCTTGGCGGAGCACATTCAGAGAGAGGTGATGCATATCGTGAAACCTCTGGAGCTCTGGACCAAACTGGAAGAGCTGTACATGTCGAAGAGTCGTGCAAACAAGTACCTGAATGAAGGAGAAATTCTACAGGCTGAAGATGCCCCAAGGTACTTCTATTCAGGCACATCTTAGTGAATTTGATTCTATTATTATTGAATTGGAATCAATGGATATAAAACACATTGATGAGGATAAGGCTTTTCATTTAATTTTGTCGCTACCTGCATCACATACACAATTTAAGGAAATCATGTTGTATGGGAATCGTGGTGACCTTAACCTTAGTGAAGTAAATGCTAGTTTACTGTCTAAGGAGAAACTTGATACCGATGGTGATGACCAGGGTGGTGATGCTATGGTTGTAAGGGGTAGAAATACTAAACGTAAGGGAAACGGGTCTAGAGGGAGATCTAAACACCGTTTAAAGTCTAGGAATCCTCACAAGAATAAGAAATGTAACTACTGTAGTAAGATGGGGCATATAGAGAGAGACTGTTGGGCAAAACAGAGAGACCAGAAGCAGGAGAATAAGGATAATCACACCAAACCTGGTACCTCAAACTGCGTAGAGTCCGAGTTAGATGGTGATAGGTTTGTAGTTACGGATGATGCCTTGGCTACCACATCGAGTAGGATAGCTAGAGATGAGTGGGATCTTGACACGGGGTGCACCTATCATATGTGTCCTCATAAGGACTGGTTCGAGTCTTATGAGAGTGTTGACACCGGGGTCGTAGTCATGGGTAACGACACAGCCTGCAAGGTTACAGGAATCGGTAGCATCAAAATCAAGACTCATGATGGCATCGTCAGAACTCTCAAGGAGGTTCGTCATATCCCTAACATGACTCGAAATTTAATTTCTTTGGGTACTCTTGAAGCTACCTGCAGTACAAAGGAGAAGATGGTGTTTTGAAAGTGCAGGGGTTCCATGGTTCTTATGAAGGGAATCGGGAAGGGCGTCATACATCCCGCAGGGTCTGATGTGACAGGATCTGCAGCGGCAGTCCTAAATCTTGATGAGTCCGACAGCACAATACTGTGGCACATGAGACTAGGCCACATGGGCGAGAAGAGAATGCCAATGTTGAGCAAGATGGGATACCTTGAAGTCGCAAAGATCGGCAAGTTGGAGTTTTGTGATCACCGTGTCTACGGGAAACAGAAGAGGGTTAGCTTTTCAAGGGCTAAACATACAACAACAAAGATCCTTGATTATATTCATTCAGATTTGTAGAGTCCTGCTAGAGTGTCATCACTAGGTGGCAAGCGCTACATGTTGACATTCGTGGATGACTTCTCGAGGAAGACTTGGGTCTATTTCCTGCAGCACAAGAATGAGACATTCTCATATTTGAAGAAGTTCAAAGCTTTGGTGGAGAACCAAACAGGCAGGAAAATCAAGAAACTCAGGACTGAAAATGGGTTGGAGTTTATTGATTCTGAATTTACTGAATTCTGCGAGGAGCATGGGATTGCAAGGCATCGAACCTTGGTGGGTAAGCCTCAGCAAAACGGGGTCGCCGAGAGAATCAACAGGACACTCCTGGAGAAAGCCCGCTGCATGCTCTCGAATGCAGGGCTTTGGAAGAACAAATCGTTCTGGGCAGAGGTGATATCTACTGCCTGCTACCTGCTGAACATATCACCTCATGCCTCTATCGAATACCAGATTCCAGAGGAAGTATGGACAGGTAATCCAGTTAATTATTCTAATTTGAGAATTTTTGGATGTCCTGTATATGTCCATGTGAATGATGGGAAGCTGTCTCCAAGGGCTGTTAAATGCATGTTTCTAGGTTACGGGTCTAAGTCTAAGGGATATAGAATGTGGTGTCCTGATTTGATGAAAGTTATTCAGTCTAGAGATGTAACCTTTAATGAAACTGCTATGTTATCTTGAATGGAATCTACCGGTACTTCTGATGATGCAGGAAATCAGGAGAAGGATGTAGGAAGAAGAGGAGGAAGTAGAAGTAGAAGACATAGTAGAAGAGGAAGAGGAGGAAAATCCAGTATCTTCGTAGCAGAGCATTGTGTTCTGTCTTGGATGAAGTTTGTTTGTGATTTTCAGGACGTCGAGCAGCAATAAGACACCCCACGATATTGCAGAACAGGCTTTGAGAGAAAAGTATGAAATGGAGAGGCAAGTGAAGTATCTGAAAGATCAACTGAAGCATTATGTGTATCTGAAGCAGAAACAAATTCAGGAGGATGAAATTGAGAGAGATCAAGGATATGAAGAGGAGGAAGTAGAAGTAGAAGACATAGTAGAAGAGGAAGAGGAGGAAAATCCATTTGGAGACTCTGGATTTATAGGAAAAGTTGGCAGGGGAACTCCAATAAATAGGAGGTTCATTAGGAGGAGCTATAGAATGAGAGTTGGACGAGGAGATCAATGTAACAGGAGAGGGAGTGATAGAGAAGATAGGGAGGATAGGGGTGAAAGAAGAGTGGAAAAATTAGACTTTAAGGTGGAGATACCTGAGTTTAAAGGAGATTTAGATCCTAAAGTGTTTTTAGATTGGTTGTAGACCATTGAGAGAGTGTTTGATCTTAAGGAGGTTTCAGATGAGAACAAGGTGAAGCTTATACTCTCAAACTGAGGGGACATGCTTCTACTTGGTGGAGCAATTTACAAAAGAGAATAGTAGAGAAGCCTGGGAAAGATAAGATCATAACATAGGAGAAAATGAAGAAGAAGATGAAGGAGAAGCTCCTGCCTGATAACTATTTGCAGACCAACTATCATAAGTTGCTACAGTTTGTCCAGGGAGGAAAATATGTGGAAGCTAGAGTATACTAATGATGTGCAGACTTTGGTGAGATACTTATCAGGGTTGAATGAGAGCATCAGAAATGTTGTGGAGCCTAGTCCTACTCCAGCTTGGAAGAGTTGAGCTTTAAGGCTCACAAAGTGGAGCAGTAAAGGAAGAACAGGTCCAGGGAGTATCTAGCCAAGCCCCAACCCAAAACCTATCCATAAAAACAGCCCTACTCTTACCAAAAGCCAGCATATAACCCATGTCCTAGACCAGATCCAGTTCAAACACCACAAAACAGATTCCCACCCCCAAAACCCCCTCAAACACAACCCCAAACCTATCCACAAAGACCCCCAGCTCCAGCAGGAAGAGTTTTCAATGAGAGAAGATGTTTCAGGTGTCAAGGCCTGGGGCACATTGCCTCAGAATGCCCAAACAAGAGGATGGTTACTCTTGCTGAGTATCAAGCAGCCTTGTTTATTGACTCTGAATATGTGCAGGTAGAAGAATAGGTCTATGAGGACTTGAGCATGATCCAGTCTATGATGATGCCATAGAGGAGGGTCCGGATGAAGGAGAAATGTTGGTAATCAGGAGAGTTTTGAGCAGCTCAACAGTAGAAGAAGCACAAGAACAAAGGGAGAATATCTTTCATACAAGGTGTACCATTGGAGGGAAGGTATGTTCTGTGATTGTTGACAGTGGAAGCTTTACCAATGCAACATCCAGCACCATGGTGAAGAAGCTAAATTTGGCAACCAAGCCCCACCAAGCTCCCTACACCATTCAGTGGCTCAGGTCAGGGAAAGGTATCCAAATTTCTGCTAGATGCCTAGTGAATTTTTCAATTAAGTTCAATGATATAAGGATGAAGTATGGTGTGATGTTTTACCCATGGATGCCTGCCATTTGCTTTTGGGTAGACCTTGGTTATGTGATAAATCAGTGAGCCATTGTGGTAGAGCCAATACCTATACCCTCACCCTAAACCAAAAAGGATCATCCTTACCCCCATGAAACCCTCACAGTTAGCCAAAAAATCCAAAAACCTATGCCTTGAACCTAGTCTTGATGTGTTCCTATTATCTGACCAGCATGAATTTAGCACACAAAGAGACTTGATCCTATTAGACCTTGAAGAACCCTCAGCCCCACAAAATGGCAACCCTTTATTCCTACTTTTACTCCAGTAGTATCAGCATGTTTTTCCTGAAGAGATGCCACCTAGTTTTCCACCAAAGAGGGATATCCAGCACAAAATTGACCTTGTGCCTGGATCAGTGTTGCCTAATAAGCCAGCTTATAGGATGACACCAGCAGATACCAATGAGATACAGAGGCAGGTGGATGAGTTGTTGAAAAAAGGAATGATTAGGGAGAGTTTAAGTCCATGTGTAGTTCCAGCCTTGCTAGTTCCTAAGAAAGATGGGAGTCAGAGAATGTGTATAGATTGCAGGGCCATTAACAAGATCACAATTAAGTATAGGTACCCTATACCTAGACTTGAAGACATGTTAGATGAGTTACATGGGTCAGCAGTCTTCTCTTAGATTGATTTGAGGAGTGGATATTATCAAATAAGGATCTATGAGGGAGATGAGTGGAAAACAACATTCAAAACCAAAGGAGGTTTACTTGAGTGGTTGGTCATGTCCTTTAGCTCGACTAATGCCCCATCCACATTTGAGACTCATGAACCAGGTCTTAAAGCCACTCATAGGCAAGAGTGTTGTGGTTTACTTTGATGATATTCTTGTCTATAGGAGGTCTGAACAAGAGCATGTCAAGCATTTGCAGGAGGCTTTAGAAATTTTTAGCAGGGAGCAGCTATTTGGCAATCTCAAGAAGTGTCACTTCTTTACATCACAAGTGAGCTTCCTGGGATACATTGTCACAGCAGAAGGCATTCAGGTTGATGAGGAGAAGATTAAATCCATCAGGGAGTGGCCTGTGCCCACTTCTATTCAGCAAGTCAGGAGCTTTCATGGCCTGGCTTCAGCACTAGCACTACAGGAGATTTGTCAAAATTTTCAGTACCATCCTAGCACCAATGACTGAAGTGGTGAAAGGAAAGTCCTTTATTTGGACAACAGCAGCCCAGAAAGCTTTTGAAGAAGTCAAGGAGATGCTTACTTCAGCACTAGCTCTAACAATGCCCAGCTTCAGCAAAATTTTTGAGGTAGAATGTGATGCTTCAGGTGTTGGCATAGGAGCAGTATTGACCCAAGAGGGCAATCCAGTTGCCAACTTCAATGAAAAGTTGAATAATGCCAAAAGAAAATACAACACCTATGATAAAGAGTTCTATGCCATCATTAGAGCTCTTCAGCACAGGAGGCACTACCTAATTGGAGTAGAGTTCATATTGCATAGTGATCATGAGGCCTTGAAATTCATTCAAGGGCAGCACAAGCTCAACACCAGGCATGCTGCTTGGGTAGAGTTCATGCAGCAGTTTCACTTCATGATCCATCACAAGTCAGGAGTGCTAAGCAAGGGAGCAGATGCACTGAGTAGAAGGTATATGTTGCTTCATATACTTGATTCTAGAGTTTTGGGATTTGAGAATTTGAAAGCTTTGTATCAAGAAGATGGAGATTTTAAGCAGTTGTACCAGAAGTGTCAGCAGCAACCCCATGGTCTATATCATGTAGACCAAGGTTATTTGTTCAAGGGAAGCAGGTTATGTGTTCCTAGAAGTAGTTTGAGAGTGTTACTCATTTTAGAAGTCTATGGAGAGAGTTTAGCAGGTCATTTTGGAGTAGAGAAGACATTGTTGATGTTGAAAGAGACTACAGTTGGCCAAAGATGAGAAAAGATGTTGAGCATCTATTGAAGAGGTGCAATGTATGTCAATTAGCTAAATCACACAGCCTGCCCCAAGGCTTATATACACCATTGCCAATTCCAAGCAGCCTTTGGGAAGTTGTCAGCCTTGATTTCATTTTGGGTTTGCCAAGAACTCAGAGAGGCAAAGATTCAGTGATGGTGGTAGTAGACAGGTTCTCAAAGATGGCATATTTCATTCCGTGCCACACCACCTTTGATGCCACAAAAGTTGCTGATTTATTCTTCCAGGAGATAGTCTGGTTGCATGGAGTGCCAAAGACTATGGTCTCTCACAGGGACACCAAGTTTTTGAGCCATTTTTGGGTGACTTTGCGGAAAACGCTAGGCACACAACTCAAATACAACACCACTTGCCATCCATAGATTGATGGACAGACAAAGGTCACTAATAGAACACTTGGAGTCCTATTGAGAGCACTGATTCAAAAAAATAAAGCAAGATGGGACACCCTCTTGCCCCATGCTGAGTTTGCTTACAACAAAGCACCATCCAAGGCCACATGCTACTCTCTATTCCAAGTAGTGTACGGTAAAAATCCAATTTCCCCTTTGGATTTAGTTCCACTAACTACTTCTGTCAAATTTAGTTTTGAAGCAGGTAAAAGAGGAGATCAAATCAAGGAGCTTCATCAGGAAGTGAGGGAGAAAATAGCCAAGTATACTGAGTAGGTGACTACATCAGCCAACAAACACAGGAGGAAGGTGACTTTTCAGCCAAGAGACTTAGTTTGTATCTGACAGACCTAAAACATATAAGGTGTCTGTGTACCGCAAGTGTACGGGTCGGTGTAGTAATAAAAATATCGTTCTCTCTCAGGGACTTGTGTTCAACTACGCACTAAACTAGTTCACTACAAAGGATGCTAGGTCGATCAAAAGGTTCTGGTAACGGTTCAGATAACTAACTAAGGAAGCAGGAAATTAAAGGATTAAAGGTGTTCAGGGGAGTCCACTCTAGTAACTTAATCAATTGAGCGGTGATTCTATTTCTAGGTAATTTAAGTAGTGTCGGGGTCTATAATCTTTCTAAGCCTTATCACTTCGGTCTTTCGATCCTAGGTGAGTTACAGTGATTAAACTATCATTATTTCTAACTATTTAATCTAATCAAAGATAAAGAACTGATTATAACACGACCCTAGGCAAGAATCATTATGTCTAACTATTTTCTAAACCTATTCAATCTACGCAATCCAATTCAAGACTCAAACTGTCGTTCTATTGCCAAATTATCATGACATACAATACACGCAGATTAAACGACTGTATTAAAACCTAAAACTGACATTACACAATATAAATTAATTGAAGAACATCGAGTTTATCCCCTAAACAAGGAATCTAAGCACTCATAATAATAAAAACTAGGAAAGCAATAATAAAATCTGAATAACGAAGCATAAAGTAAATAGAAATTAAACCGAATCTTCGAGTCGTCGAATTCGATCTCTTCGTGTCACTCGATTCGATCTCCTTCTCCTCCTTTCATTCCTAATCTACTAGAACGACTCCCCGAAGGGAGGAAAAATACAGAGAAAACCTATACTAAACGTTTGTCGAAGAAAATAAAATAATTTCCGGATCCCTTAAACTGAACGGCGGAGTTCCCTTTTATAGGGCTGGGCTAGGCACAAAACGCTGGCTGCGTTTTGTCCAAAAAGTGAGAATCTTCCGCGAATGAGCGCTGGCTGTGCCTAAAAAGCGCTGGCTGCGCTTTGGAAACGCTGGCTGCGTTTTGAAAACGCGGGTAGCGTTTTCTCTTCTTCCGCTTTCTGAAGTTTCTGGACGAGACGCGGGTTGCGTCTTGTCCCTCCGCCTTGAGTTGGGCTGGGCCATGGTTTCTGGGCTGTTTTCCTTCTTCTCCTTCTCTTCTTCTTCAATTCCCTTTTCTATTTCTTTGAATTTTATGTTATTTCTTCTCCAATTCTTCATGCTTTTTGATATAATTCCATTAATTCCTGTAAAACATGTCGACTCGCGAACAAGTGTATAAATCACGGAAATTGACATAAAAATACTACATTTTGGATACAAAAATCATGAAACTGATATGTTTTGAGCCCCAAAAAATCTATATAAAAATGACTTATCAAATCCCCCCATGCTTAGCTCTTGCTTGTCCCCAAGCAAGTAAAAATTCAAAATAGGAGAAACAAAAGCTAAGAAGAAAAAGTAGTGGAAAAAGTTTTTGATAGGATTACAAAAACAAAATCTTAACAAACCCTCAGGCTAACCATTCTAACACATCAATTCAACAAGCAAGCACAAAGATTAGTCTGGACAAGATCAAAACTCAGTTCGAAGTAGATAGGAAGAAATTTTCGTAACCAAAAGGAGAGAACAAGTACTTAAGAAGCATAAACCTGCCAACTGACTTAAGAATAATGCAAATGTGCGCGGTTGATTATCGACGTAAGTCAATCAAAAAGAGCAAGCCTCACATAGGAAGGAATAAACACTCAATCACTTAATTATGAATATGTATGTAGGTTTTCTCATACTCAAACCAATAGAAACAAACTACCATAAGCTTGGTAAGAACCTCGCTCTCCACTACTGGAATGCAATGCACAAATGACAATCAAAAGGACATTTCCGGGTTGTAACGGGGCTTAGATTAAGGGTAAGAAGCGGTAAAATTTGGGAATGAGGAGTTAAGAGCCATGCTTGGATTGATTTTCAATGAATAAAACACTCTAAACTCTCCTTCTTGCTTGATGTATGCAAGGAATTTCACCTTTCTCCCTCAACAATATCAAATATCTCAACTGAATACAACTAAGTCAAAGTTTTCAGAACTTTAAATTGAATCTCCCTAATCACCCTTTTCTTTTTGGAACTCTTTTTCTCTTTATTTTTTACTTCTTTTTTTTTCCTTTTTGGTGAGTGAATGGGGAGAAGAAAACTATGAAACTATAACTTCGACCTTGATATAATATATGAATAACATAACCAAACACCATCATTCAAAATACGGGACTTTCAGATTTTCCCAATTCGAAACAATAAGAACAATTCCTCCATACTTCATATTTTGCTCACAAACACACCAAACCAACTGTTTCTTCCAAAAAAAAACGATAAACTCTCATCCAACCAAGCAAGGCAGAGGGACACTGGATATCAGAGGCCAAGGCTTGTATTGTCAGGGTTCAATCATGAAAGAAGGGTAAACAAAGGCTAGGCGTGGCAAAAAGAACGGTAAATATAATGTAGGGTAGGCTATTTGGCAATGTAGCTTAACAAAATAAAATGAATGCCTTTATCACTTTGTCACAACGTGCAATGCAAATATGTAGTTTCAAGCAAGAGCAAAGCAAGTTCTAGAGATGCAACTAATGGTGGAGTCACTCAGGGAATCATGGAATTGATAAAAGTGATCAATTCAAAAGTTTAGGCAATGTGGACTCACGGGACGGGGCTCATTCAACTAAACTTGGCCCAAATATTTGCGGCATGCACATTTATACTTTCTAAGCTAGTCAAAGCAGTCAAATGCAGCTTTCATAACTTGACTCAAAATCAGAAGAGTTGAAGGAAAAGGTTTCGAAAACTTTTTAGAACTCATCGAGACTTTTCTAAGCGAAGCAAGTTAAACTGAAAGTAAGAAGGGTTTACAAATCATCACCAAAGGTGTTTCCGGTTTTAATCCTAGTCCTATCCTATATTTTTTTGGTTTTTTGTCATTTCTAATTTTTTGGTCTTTTTTTTTTTAATTTTCTGATTTTTTTGGGTTTTTTTAGTAAAGTGAATGCAAAAGAAAGAAAAAGAAACAAACTAAGAAAAGAAATAAAGGAAAAATTACATGCTCTAACTAATGCAATCTAGGTGGATGAAATTTTGAAAGAAAAACTTAGAAAGAAAAGTTTAAGAAAACTAGAAAACAAAAGAAAAACACACTAGAACTCAAATAAAAGAAAACAAACAAGCTAAAAACTAACAAGGAATGCTAAACTATGAATAAGCAGATAAAAGAAACACACAAAATCAAGAAAAATCACACTAAAAATGAAAAATAAGCATGAAACAAGAAAAAGAAATACGAAAATACTAGAAAAATAAACTAAAAACAGAGAAATAAGAAAAATATTCACAGAATATTCAACCTCTCCATGCTTAAACGTTGCATTGTCCTCAATGCAGAAGACAACGACGAAGGGTAAGGTCAAGTAAAGGATCAAGGATCCTCAGTCAATGGGGGAGGGCTAGTATGGCTCGGTCCTGGTGGTGGAGATGAGGTTCGGTCAATCACGGCCTGAATAAGGCTCTTTTAGAAAGAGAATCATACGTCACTTTGACATCCTCTTCGAAATTGAAAGTGTTGGAGCTCATAGAATCCCGAGACGGGGTAGCTTTTTGTTTTCCCTTCTCTGCAGCTGTAGCTTTCCTTTTTCGGCTCCCACCGGCTTCATCATCATCGGGATCACCAGCCGTGAAACTTGGGTTCTTCGTTCTTACCATCTAAACATCAATTGAATGTGAGCATAATAATCATATGTACTTAGACACCCCCATGCTTGCTTGATACTTAGAGGGTACCAACACTAGTTCAAGCAAGCACTAAAGCAAAGTATACTAGTCAAATTCGCTCAACAATCCACATATAACTCAAAGTTGGATCGAAATTTCAACTCTTTAAGCTCATTACAAACAATGTCATAAATTTCATGCACCAAAGCAACAAGATTGTTATTTTCAGTCAAGGTTACTCACTCTAGACAAGCAACTAGTATCAAAAACAAACTCAAGTATCGCGACATCCTTGAGCATGATCATAATGCAAAAACTTAGTACTATCATTATTTCTAACTATTTTCTAAATTATCATTATTTCTAACTATTTAATCTAATCAAAGATAAATAACTGATTATAACACGACCCTGAGCAAGAATCATTATGTCTAACTATTTTCTAAACCTATTCAATCTACGCAATCCAATTCAAGACTCAAACTGTCGTTCTGTTGTCGAGAATCTAAAACCAAGTACAGGCTCAAACTGTTGTTCTGTTGCCAAATTACCATGACATACAATACACGCAGATTAAACGACTGTATTAAAACCTAAAACTGACATTACACACTATAAATTAATTGAAGAACATCGAGTTTATCCCCTAAACAAGGAATCTAAGCACTCATAATAATAAAAACTAGGAAAACAATAATAAAATCTGAATAACGAAGCATAAAGTAAATAGAAATTAAACCGAATGTTCGAGTCGTCGAATTCGATCTCTTCGTGTCACTCGATTCGATCTCCTTCTCCTCCTCTTTCGTTCCTAATCTACTAGAACGACTCCCCGAACGGAGGAAAAATACAGAGAAAACTTATACTAAACGTTTGTCGAAGAAAATAAAATAATTTCCGGATCCCCTAAACTGAACGGCGGAGTTCCCTTTTATAGGGCTGGGCTAGGGCACAAAACGCTGGCTGCGTTTTGTCCAAAAAGTGAGAATCTTGCGCGAATGAGCGCTGGCTACGCTTTCGAAACGCTGGATGCATTTTGAAAACGCGGGTAGCGTTTTCTCTTCTTCCTTTTCCTGAAGTTTCTGGACGAGACGCGGGCTGCGTTTTTAAAACGCAGGCTGCGTCTTGTCCCTCCGCCTTGAGTTGGGCTGGGCCGTGGTTTCCGGGCTGTTTTCCTTCTTCTCCTTCTCTTCTTCTTCAATTCCCTTTTTTATTTCTTTGAATTTTATGCAGTTCTTCTACAATTCTTCATGCTTTTTGATATAATTCCATCAATTCCTGTAAAACATACCGAACTCGCGAACAAGTGTATAAATCACGGAAATTGACATTAAAATACTACATTTTGGATACAAAAAGCATGAAACTGATATGTTTTGAGCCCTAAAAGCTCTATATAAAAACGACTTATCAGGATCCATCTTAGGAAGGACAGGTTTTCCAGCAAAAGAAAAGGCAAGCTACTACCAAGAGCAGATGGACCCTTTGAAGTGCTTGAGAAAATTAGAGATAATGCCTATAGGTTGGACCTATCTGAAGAGTATGGAGGTTCAACAACATTCAATGTAGCAGACCTACGACCATACTACCTAGCAGATGAAGACCTTCCAAGTTTGAGGACAAACTTTCCTCAACCTGGGGAGGATGATGGAGACCATAAAAAAGAACACCCAGTAGCAGCAGCTTCATCAGCAAAGGAGGCATCACCATCAATAGCAACAACATTTTCAGCAGCACCAACAACAGTACGAGGAGGAGACCTTACTATTTCACCAAACTCTGCAACATTGGAAGCAACTTCAGCAGAAACAACAGGCTTCCAAGTTCCAGCCATCACAGCAGGTTAGCCAGCATGTCACCAAGTAGTTCAGACAGCCAACAGGAGTTTCACAGCATCTTCAGCAGCCACCAATCCATCAATAGCATCCATCCAAGCTTGTTACACAATTGTGAAGCAAGTCTTGGCACCTACAGCCACCCAGCCCATCAGCATTGGTCATTCAGACCAAGTTCAGTTCCCAGCAACAACAGTCCAAACATCAGTTTTTCTCAATATGATATCTCTGGATTGAGGAAGATTCAGCAAAGGTTCCCTATGCGTCTTTTGTTCCTTGCCATACCATTTTTAAGTCCAAGCCAAGTCCCAGCATGGTCGAGCATGGCAACATCATGTTTCAAGTGCCAGAACAAGCAATCCCAGCAGGGTTGTTTGTTATCAGTTTTTCCAGAACCCGAGTCCTGGTGTAACACCCCAACTTTTAATCACAAGATTAAACCACTAATTATGAACCCAAACCTGTGATTAGCGCAGCGGTACACTTAAGCTGGAGTATTACCGCCGTCCCCACTCGGGACAAGGGAACACAACCACCAAAAAGACTACAAACCACAAGGAAAAGATAAGCTTAACTCCATCATAAGCCAACTCATAATACAACTTTTACAACACTTGAACTAGGTGCATAATCATTTAAATAGAAAGGTTCCACAACTTCTTCAATTTCCCGAACGCCCATCCTTATTTGCGAAAGACCTCGAGTCTACCTTGCTTGGGTCGGACTACTTCTGACTGGATTTACCCTTGCCTTGGGAGCTCGAACCTCCTAAAACAAAACATTTAAAACAGGCGCAACAGTGAGAGGGGAAACACTCAGTACACAAACCTCCAACACGTCAAACCGTTCGAAAGCGGTTTTCGGTGCCGGCATTTAAATTCATGTTGAAAACGGGAGCGGGGCTAAATAAACATTAAAATGGATTTGACAGAGATGTAAGCATATAAAAGTGAACTTGGTATATATATATATATATATATATATATATATATATATATATATATATGTATGGATATGAAATTAGAGTGGTATCCCTTACGATCTGGTGCAAAGCACCTAACACGCGCACGCCCCAAACCGATCTGGAGTTTGGGAGGGTGATCGCAATGCAATGACATCGCAGTGTCCGTACTGATCAGGAGCACCCTATAGAAGAAATAAAGGCTAGCACTACACAACTAGCTAGAATGATACGAATAAGGCGGGACCACCTTTGAAAATATTATTATTGTATAACATATATCATGACATAAAATGAATGAAAAAGCATCGAAACGTGCTTGAATGGTAAAAGTTGGACAATTTGCGTACCTTGAATCGATGCGATGTTAGGCGGTGCGTCTCGGCCTTGGGATGGCTTGGGCGGCTTGGAAACTAAGATAAGAAAAGTATAAAATGGAGAACCGAATAAAGTTCTTAGTGAGTTTCAAAAGTTAAGTAACATAAGAACTAAGAATGAAATAACTTAGAAAGAAAATTTCAGGTTTTTAAAAAAAAAACTTTTAGCATAACTCGGGTTAGAAAACTTGGATTTACGCAGACGAGTACATCTCGGAATAGGGAAAATCATGATCTACAACTCTATCAACATGATCGAAGTCTAAAAATGAAGGTAAGGGCCTGAAAAATAGCCCGGACAGAAGCTGAAGCTGAAAGTTGGAACTTAAAAACCTTCGGTTTGATTTCTTGATACAAACTCAAAAGAGGCTTGAACAAGAACGAATGGTAATTTAATATGCGAAAAGACTTAAAGTAATTGTATCAATGGAGAATGGAAGTTAAGGAAGCGAGAAGCTAGAGTAAGGATTACGGAGTGCTTTTGGTTTTAATTTGGTAGGTCGCTAAGCGACGAAGCAAACTTATAGAGATAGATTGATGAGCTTCGAAAGTGTTTGAAGGATATATTGGATTTAAGAATTGGTGAAGGACTAAATCCTAGGATCATTAGACCTCAAAGAGCTCTTGTGCTACTGATGCAATTTGCAACTCAACCTTAGGTCGCTAACACTCTATAATTTAAACCTTCAAACTTGTCCACCAAAAATCCTAACTTTGATAAAAACCTTAACCTTCAAGAGAAAGCATTTTCAACTTAGGAAACACTTCTTGGATGTTCTAATATTGACCAAAGGATCTCCAATAAAAGAATCCCTCAAAAGATTGACATTAGATCACAAAACCTTAAATTATTACTAAATCTTCTCGCGTAACGCCTATGGACAGCCCTTCTTCGCGACCCTATAACTCTCACTCTCGATATCGGGTGCCTACAAACCATATCTTTCCGGAAAGCTTGCAACGTGGCCTAAAACTTTCATGTTTATTTGAGGAACTAATAAAGTCTCCAAATGGACGAAAATATGCTCTCAAGTCACTGACTCAGAAAACGTAATTAATTTCGTGTCGTCACGGTTTTGGCCATAACTCGGTCTATACATGTCGGAAACTTGAAATTCCAAAGCCTAAAGTTAGCTAACACCTTGGACTATCATATGGAGTAAAAATCTGGGTTAAAAGCATACTCTAAATTCTCTGTAAAAATCAGATTCCCAAACAGAACCTTAAAGCTTCTTAATCTCATTTCTAATGTTTGATTAAGCTCCTAAATCATACCAATTCACAACCAAATCTCAAATTAGCTAACTTTCACCATATTTCCAGAAATAAATACTCAAAACTTATTCCAATACAGCCATAAACTTCACATGCAATCATAGATTACAACATGCTATATGAAACAACATTCAAACTAGTACTTTCTTCATGAAAACTCTCCAATTTATAACACTAGAGCATAAAAACACTTATTTAACCTAATCAATACTTACAATCAGCCCCTAAACTCACTATTTCTTCCATAAACCCACATGCATAAAGGGGAAAATCATTATTCAACATAATTTCAACCAAAATGCCTCAAGAATAACTCAAAAACTCACATGCATTCAACCCAACTCAAACCCTAACTTAGCAATTACAATCATAACTTTGAATTCATGCTAAAGGAGTATAAAAGAGATAGAATTTGCAAGAATAACATAAAAAGAACATGAGTTTCAGATTAGGGTTTAGATGGATTTGAATTGGGGGTTTTAGAGATTACCTTTGGAGAGGAAAATTGATGAAAACACAAGAGAGAGGGAGGAGTGGCCGACGGCCACCTCTGGCGAAGTGGGGAGCGGCGCACGGCCAAAAAACACCAGCAGAGGGAGGGGGGTGCACGGCAGAGGGAAGGAGAGGGAGAGAGGAGTGGGTTTGATGTTCGGAAAATTAGAAAGTGTAAAAAAAAGAAAATGATCCCCTACCCCCTCTTCTCTTAATATAACCAAACTAATTAAAAATTAGGACAACAATTAGAGGCTTAATGACATTAGAAACATCAAGTAATACAATAAAATAAGTGTGAGTACACTAGATTGAAATAATTAGTTTGTATTAAATAAAATTAATCGATAACAATCGGTACAATAAATTAGAACCTTAAATTAAAGAGAAATTAAATAGGTAAAATATAAGTATTACTTGTAAATAAATAAAAAGAGTACAGCCTAAATAAATTAAGGTTTGGATAATAAAATACAAATGTTAAGGAGTAAAATAATTAAACCCCTTGTTGGTTAAAGAAATAAAGTAACCGATAAAACCCGAAGTAGTTTAACTTAACGGGTGAATTAAGAAACTCAAAGATTTTTAAAACGATAACTCGACACCCTTTTGCCATCTCCTGCTCGAGACTTGTCACCGCTACATAAATAAATTAAATAAAATCGAAAAAAATTTGAACATAATTTAGATGATTACGACAATTAGTTCATTAATTAATACAGTTTTAGGGCGGGTTGTTACACCCTCCCCCCCCTAAAAGAAAGTTTCGTCCCCGCAACTTGCTGTTGGTAGCGATTGCGGTTGATTTACCTCCAAAGAGATGAGGGTATTGTTTCTTCATTCTTTCCTCGGTTTCCCATGTGGCTTCTGAGGTGTCTTGATTTGCCCAAAGCACCTTGACCAAGGAAACTTCCTTTGAACGTAGTCGTTTAGTTCTTTGATCCAAAATCTGAATCGGCTGCTGCTCGAAAGTTAGATCTTCAGCTAATAACGGGGGTTCTTCATCAAGAATATGCGTCGGGTCCCGCACGTATTTTCGTAGTTGGGAAACGTGAAAAACGTCATGAGTCTTCCCTAAGCTAGAGGGTAATTCTATCCGATATGCCACTGGATTGATCTTTTCCACAATGGGGTATGGCCCGATATGGCGAGGGCTTAATTTCCCTCTAATGTTAAATCTCCGGACCCCTTTAGTTGGAGAAACCTTAAGAAAAACTTGGTCTCCGACTTGAAATTCGAGCGGCCTTCGCCTGTTATCCGCATAGCTCTTTTGCCTGCTCTGGGCGGTCTTGATGTGTTGCTGAATGACTCTGATCCTATCCGTGGTGTCCTGAATTAACTCTGGACCTATGAATAGTGCTTCGTCTAAATATCCCCAACACAATGGGGTACATCTTCGGCCATAAAGAGCTTCGAAAGGAGCCATTCTAATGGTGGACTGATAGCTATTGTTATACGAAAACTCTATAAGCGGGAGATATCTGTCCCAATTCCCTTGAAAATCTAAAACGCACGCACGTAGCATATCTTCTACGATTTGGTTCACTCTTTCGGTTTGACCGTCACTCTCTGGATGGTAAGAGCTACTAAAGTTGAGTTTAGAACCAAAATCCTTCTGCAGCGCGCTCCAAAATCTCGATTGAAACCTTGTGTCTCGATCAGATACTATATCTTTTGGGATTCCGTGCAGCCGGACAACCTCTTGAATGTATATATCTGCCAACTTATCTACCTTCCACCCTTCATGGATAGGAATAAAATGTGCCGACTTTGTAAGGCGATCTACAATCACCCAGATGGCATTCCTTCTGGATACAGTGAGGGGCAATCCCATAATGAAATCCATAGAAATCGAATCCCATTTCCATGTGGGAACTTCCAAGGGTCTAAGTTCACCTGATGATCGTTGATGCTCTGCCTTGACCCTTTGGCATGTTAAACATTTATCCACATAGTTGGCTATGTCCCTCTTCATATTCGGCCACCAAAAGTTTTCCCTTAAATCCCTATACATTTTTGTACCTCCAGGATGTACGGAATAGGATGAATTGTGGCCTTCTTCCAACAGCTTAAGCCTTAAACCTCCCCTGTTGGGTACACATAACCTATTCTGAAACCTTAAAGTCCCATCCTCTTAAATCAAAAATCCCAACATCCCCTTCACTACTAGATTATCCATGATCCTCTTAAGCTCGGGATCGTTTAACTGTTCTGTCTTAATTTCTTCAATAATGGACGGTTGTAGGGACAATGCAGCCAATCTCTTGATCACCTCCCCTTGCTTAACTAGCTCAACGCTCTCTTTACACAATTCTTGCTGTAATTTCGGATGGATTTCGAGGCAGGTCAACCTCCCATGCTGAGTCTTTCTACACAGAGCGTCAGCCACAGTATTTGCTCTACCAGGATGGTATTGGATATTCAAATCATAATCCTTAATGAGTTCTAACCACCTTCGTTGACTTAAATTCAACTCCCTTTGAGTGAATATGTATTTGAGACTTTTCTGGTCCGTAAAGATAATCGTAGGAACTCCATAAAGATAATGCCTCCAAATTTTCAGGGCAAACACCACTGCTGCGAGTTCTAGATCATGCGTTGGATAATTCTTTTCGTAGGGCTTGATTCTTAGTGACGCATAGGCTATTACCTTATTGTCCTGCATCAGCACGCATCCCAACCCTTGATGGGATGCATCACTATATACCACATACTCCTTTCCTTCCTCGGGAAGGGATAACACCGGTGCGGTCGTTAATCTTTCTTTGAGCGCCTGAAACGCTTCCTCGCATTTACCGGTCCATTCAAACTGGGTTGACTTTTTGAGAAGGTTAGTCAGCGGAAGAGCTATCTTCGAGAAATTCGGAATGAATCTCCTATAATATCCTGCCATTCCTAAGAAGCTTCGAACTTCGTTAACCGTAGTGGGTCTTGCCCGATCTGAGCAATGAGAAACTTTGCTAGGGTCCACCCTGATCCCTTCACTAGTAACTATATGCCCTAGAAATGCCACTTCCTTAAGCCAAAACTCGCACTTTGAGAACTTAGCATACAACTGTTGTTCCCTTAGGTTTTGAAGGACAATCCTTAGATGACTCTCATGCTCTTCCTGCTTCTTTGAGTACACTAGAATATCATCTATAAATACTACCACAAATTTATCCAGATAAGGTTTGAACACTCGGTTCATCAGATCCATAAAGACTGCTGGTGCATTTGTAAGCCCAAACGGCATCACTGTAAATTCATAATGCCCGTATCTTGTCCCGAAGCGCCTTGGGAATGTCCTCGCCCTAACTCGAAATGGTGGTAACCTGACCTTAGATCAATCTTGGAGAACACTCCGGCCCCTTGGAGTTGATCGAATAGGTCGTCGATCCTCGGGAGAGGGTACTTATTCGTGATGGTAACCTTGTTCAACTCCCGGTAGTCAATACATAGCCTTAAGCTACCATCCTTTTTCCTCACAAATAACACTGGAGCTCCCCAGGGTGATGTACTAGGTCTAATGAATCCTTTACTCAACAAATCATCCAATTGTACCCTTAACTCCTTAAGTTCTGCAGGTGCCATTCTGTAAGGTGCCTTAGATATAGGTCTAGTTCCCGGAATTAGCTCAATCTCAAAATCGATCTCCCTCCTCGGGGGTAACTCCGCAACTTCTTCGGGAAAAACATCCAGAAAGTCGCGCACCACGGGGATCTTTTCTATCCTGGGTGGACTCTTCGGACTTTCGCTTACCGAACACAAGTAACTCTCGCACCCGTGATTTAGCAACTCTAAGCCTTCACATAAGTTATGATGGGACATGGTTTAACTCCTAAGTCCCCAATGAAACGAACTTCTCTACCTGAAGTGTTCTTAAGGATAACTATACCTTCCCCGCATCTAATCTGCGCTTGAGTGAAGCTCAACCAATCCATTCCTAGGATAATATCGAATTCCTCTAGATCTAGCTGAATGAGATCAACTGGAAATATTTCTTTATTCAACATAAGTGGTACACCCACAAAACTATTTGTGCACAACATGGTCTGACCGTTAGGCAAACTGATGGAATATTTCACTGCGCAGGCTAGACTTTGCAAATTTAATTTCGAGACAACTTTTGTTGAGATAAAAGAATGTGTTGCACCAGAATCAAACAATGCAATTAAAGGTTGTGCACATATATTAATAGTTCCAGTTACGACACCGCATCTTGCGCCTCTTCTCGCCCATGGCATATGCTTGACCCACACTGCCCTGCTGTGGCGTGGTCCTCGCTGGCGGTGCTATTCGTGTGGTACCCGGTTCCTGTCTTCGTGACCTCCTTGGACACTCTAGAGTCTTATGATCTGATGTCCCGCACCACAAGCAGTTGTCGGTGCCCACCCGACATTGGGCGGTAGTGTGGTTTGTTCTGCTGCACTTCTTGCAGGGTTCCCTAACAGCAGCTGGGGCGGCTTGATTCTTGGGAGTCGGAGGCATTGGTCGCTTGACCTGACTACCCCCCACGGTGGACACACTAGTCACTCCCCTATCATTCCATTTTCTCAGTATTCCTCGCTTCCCGGGTTGGGGCTCGCAGCTCCTTTCTTACCCTTTCTACCTCAAGAAATTCTTCAGACATTTCTTGCATGGTTAAAAATTGATGAGACGGTGGCTACGAATGTATGGCGCTAGGCCTCCTCATACCGGTCGGGCTTCAACCTCTCCGAGGCCACATAGTCCGGGCAAACGGGCCACTCATTAAACTTCGCATCGCACCACCGTGATATCCCTATTGAGCATACTCCATTCCAGGAACTCCTTTTCTTTCTGACGCCTAAGGGAGACGGGGTAGAACTGGGCTCTCAAATCGCCTAGAAAATCGTTCCAAGTCTTATCAGTCCCTTGGTATGCATCCTTAATGGTCTTCCACCAGATATCAACTTCTCCTTTTAGGTAATAGGTCCCTATGGTCAGGCTTTTTCCTTCGGGCACCTCCACTACCTCAAAGATTTTCTCCATCTCTCGAATCCATTCCTCTAGCACTACGGGGTCATAACTTCCCGTGTAAAAGGTTGGGTTCCTCCTGGCTACCCTATCTGCGTAATTCTCTTCCCTAGGCTGACTTGCTTGACCCACAGAGGGTATGGGTATACGCTTGAGTAATTCTTGAACTAAAATCCCAAAGGGGTCAGGATACGGTGGTGGATTAAGAGGGGCGGAACCTAAAGATGACTCAGGATGGGTAACTAATCCTGGGTTAATTTGAGGCCCTTGTATCTCAAGCTGGTTTCTTCTCGAAGCTTCACTCTCGGACCCTCCTAGCGGTGGTGTATTCCCCGAACTTTGCGACATGCTACAGTATAAGAACAAAGCATATTATTATTCCACATAATTTAACACTGTTCCCCCTTTTCATAACTCAGCCATAGAAGTTTTAAGATTTTACCAAGCGTCTCCTTCTAGGATCCTTGTTACTTCGTTAGGTTATAACCCCCACATATATGCATGTAATATTAGAAACCCCAACTAAAATCCTCACAATCCCATAATATCATAAGATACATCGACCTATGCATTAAAGAAGAAGGAAAACCCAACATTTATAATACTACTGCACCCAATCACAACCAATTGCGGGAATGAAAACCCCGGTTTAATTGTCCTGCGGCAGGCTTTTCCGCCCTTCATTCATAAAACAACGCTATAGCAAATAACCAAGTTCTAAGGTTTTTCCGAGTTATAATCAATGCTCTCCTTTCGCAAAATAATCAAAGGGAGATCACAAAATCAGCCTAATTTGACTAATTACAAAGGTGACCCAAGGCAAAATATTTAGTCACCCGCAATGTGTATGCAATCATCTAACTTAATCTAAGGTTAGCTTCCTAGCTATCCCTGCGCAAAAGTTAGTTATATTCTGACTTCTTCAAACTTGTGAGTTGGACCCTTCCTACTCCCTAGCTTCCTCCACGTGTCGTAGTCGCAAGGGACGAACACTCTTGCGCTTAGTGCGACGGATCTTGGGCCCCAAGTCGGTCCAGTCAAAGTGCTTCGCTATCGGCACTACATGAGTAGATGTTCCCTCGTCGCGGTTCTTGGCGTGCCTAGGCTCTTGGCATTCCACTTCTTGGTCCCGATCCATGCTAGGATCATCTTCTTCCTCCCCGGCTTCTCAGGCTGTGGGCGTAGTCTCCCCATGAGTAGGCGATCTTGGAGCGATCGGGCGTCCCGTGATGAGAGGGGTAAAGTGCAACCGTACCTCATCCGCCGGTGGAGAAAACACATGCGGTGGAGTCACTCCTGCATTAGGAGGAGCGGGCAACGCTAGCATCTCGTGTAGGTAGGGTCCTAGCTTGCTGACATGGAGGCCTAATGATTGCGCAGTTTGTGTGATAACTGCCTCCATAGCTATTTGGTTCCAAGCTCCAACGTAATTAAGGCACCACGCATGACGTCCTTGTTCTCCTCGAAGGAGTAGTTGGCGATACCTGTCTCTAATATCATCCCACGGGCTCTCGTGGGGAAGAGTGGCGAGTAAGCATCGGGCTCGACAATCATCGTCATGGTACTCCGATTTTGGATTTGCAGCGCAATGAACTTCGAAAGCATCTTGCAAGACTTTGAGATGGGCTTGAACGTTCGTAGAAGGTTCCATGAACATCGCGAAAGGATTTGGGAGAGGGTTTCCGTTGGCGTCCATCTATATCATACATAAAGTGCAAACGCAAGGTCTTAAAAGTCTTACAAATTAAAGAAAACTTGATGGCGTAAATTAAAGAAACAAAAACACATGGCAAGGTTCGAGTCTCAACCAAGTTATTCCCTTATGAGCAAACAAAGAAGCTCTTGTTCAATTTCTTTTTAACAATTTCTTGTACCCCTTAACTCGCGTCATTTTGGACGTCCTAACAAATTTCTCCCATACTAAGCTCAAATACTCATTTCACCCTACACCAATCCCACTTGGGACTTGGATTATAACCGTTACATTAACAATTACGAACCTTTAAAAAGTACTTTAACAAGCTTCATTATTCCCCAATATACTTATCAAGCTTTACTTGCGTAAACCCTTAGATTCAACTCAAATATCACGTAAATTCTCCTTAAGATTTGACTAGAGTTCTCTAAAATCCTGGGCAAATTTCGGCAGCACTTCCCTTGTAAATAGAGCTATCCCCAAATTTACATAATCTTGTATACCTGCAAGGAAAACAATTCATACTCTATACAACACCTAGAGCTTCATGCTCTTCAACAAATCCCACATAATCACAAATTTTTCCCAAACTGACCATAAGAGATACACATCCCACACATACTTAACTTTCCTTCTCAAGTCTAAAGCATAATACTCACTATCTTAGGGAATTCTACAACCCCAAATTCTACTTATAACATGGCTCTGATACCCAAACTGTAACACCCCAACTTTTAATCACAAGATTAAACCACTAATTATGAACCCAAACCTGTGATTAGCGCAGCGGTACACTTAAGCTGGAGTATTACCGCCGTCCCCACTCGGGACAAGGCAACACAACCACAAAAAAGACTACAAACCACAAGGAAAAGATAAGCTTAACTCCATCATAAGCCAACTCATAACACAACTTTTACAACACTTGAACTAGGTGCATAATCATTTAAATAGAAAGGTTCCACAACTTCTTCAATTTCCCGAACGCCCATGCTTATTTGCGAAAGACCTCGAAGTCTACCTTGCTTGGGTCGGACTACTTCTGACTGGATTTACCCTTGCCTTGGGAGCTCGAACCTCCTAAAACAAAACATTTAAACAGGCGCAAAAGTGAGTGGGGAAACACTCAGTACACAAACCTCCAACACGTCAAACTGTTCGAAAGCGGTTTTCGGTGCCGGCATTTAAATTCATGTTGAAAACGGGAGCGGGGCTAAATAAACATTAAAATGGATTTGACAGAGATGTAAGCATATAAAAGTGAACATGGTATATATATATATATATGGATATGAAATTAGAGTGGTATCCCTTACGATCAGGTGCAAAGCACCTAACACGCGCACGCCCCAAACCGATCTGGAGTTTGGGAGGGTGACTGTTATGCAGTCAGACACTGGCCAGGTCTGGTACTCTGATAAGGAGCACCCTATAGAAGAAATAAAGGCTAGCACTACACGACTAGCTAGAATGATACGAATAAGGCGGGACCACCTTTGAAAATATTATTATTGTATAACATATATCATGACATAAAATGAATGAAAAAGCATCGAAACGTGCTTGAATGGTAAAAGTTGGACAATTTGCGTACCTTGAATCGATGCGATGTTAGGCGGTGCGTCTCGGCCTTGGGATGGCTTGGGCGGCTTGGAAACTAAGATAAGAAAAGTATAAAATGGAGAACCGAATAAAGTTCTTAGTGAGTTTCAAAAGTTAAGTAACATAAGAACTAAGAATGAAATAACTTAGAAAGAAAATTTCAGGTTTTTAAGAAATAAAGCTTTTAGCATAACTCGGGTTAGAAAACTTGGACTTACGCAGACGAGTACATCTCGAAATAGGGAAAATCATAATCTACAACTCTGTCAACATGACCGAAGTCTATAAATGAAGGTAAGGGCATGAAAAATAGCCCGAACAGAAGCTGAAGCTGAAAGTTGGAACTTAAAAACCTTCAGTTTGATTTCTTGATACAAACTCAAAAGAGGCTTGAACAAGAACGAATGGTAATTTAATATGCGAAAAGACTTAAAGTAATTGTATCAATGGAGAATGGAAGTTAAGGAAGCGAGAAGCTAGAGTAAGGATTACGGAGTGCTTTTGGTTTTAATTTGGTAGGTCGCTGTTTACTAAGCAAACTTATAGAGATAGATTGATGAGCTTGGAAAGTGTTTGAAGGATATATTGGATTTAAGAATTGGTGAAGGACTAAATCCTAGGATCATTAGACCTCAAAGAGCTCTTGTGCTACTGATGCAATTTGCAACTCAACCTTAGGTCGCTAACACTCTATAATTTAAACCTTCAAACTTGTCCACCAAAAATCCTAACTTTGATAAAAACCTTAACCTTCAAGAGAAAGCATTTTCAACTTAGGAAACACTTCTTGGATGTTCTAATATTGACCAAAGGATCTCCAATAAAAGAGTCCCTCAAAAGATTGACATTGGATCACAAAACCTTAAATTATTACTAAATCTTCTGGGCAGAACGTCTATGGACAGCCCTTCTTCGCGACCCTATAACTCTCACTCTCGATATCGGGTGCCTACAAACCATATCTTTCCGGAAAGCTTGCAACGTGGCCTAAAACTTTCATGTTTATTCCAAGAACTAATAAAGTCTCCAAGTGGACGAAAATATGCTCTCAAGTCACTGACTCAGAAAACGTAATTAATTTCGTGTCGTCACGGTTTTGGCCATAACTCGGTCTATACATGTCAGAAACTTGAAATTCCAAAGCTTAAAGTTAGCTAACACCTTGGACTATCATATGGAGTAAAAATCTGGGTTAAAAGCATACTCTAAATTCTCTGTAAAAATCAGATTTCCAAACAGAACCTTAAAGCTTCTTAATCTCATTTCTAATGTTTGATTAAGCTCCTAAATCATACCAATTCACAACCCAACCTCAAATTAGCTAACTTTCACCATATTTCCAGAAATAAATACTCAAAAATTATTCCAATACAGCCATAAACTTCACATGCAACCATAGATTACAACATGCTATATGAAACAACATTCAAACTAGTACCTTCTTCATGAAAACTCTCCAATTTATAACACTAGAGCATAAAACACTTATTTAACCTAATCAATACTTATAATCAGTCCCTAAACTCACTGTTTCTTCCATAAACCCACATGCATAAAGAGGAAAATCATTATTCAACATAATTTCAACCAAAATACCTCAAGAATAACTCAAAAACTCACATGCATTCAACCCAACTCAAACCCTAACTTAGCAATTACAATCACAACTTTGAATTCATGCTAAAGGAGTATAAAAGAGATAGAATTTCAAGAATAACATAAAAAGAACATGAGTTTCAGATTAGGGTTTAGTTGGATTTGAATTGGGGGTTTTAGAGATTACCTTTGGAGAGGAAAATTGATGAAAACACAAGAGAGAGGGAGGAGTGGCCGACGGCCACCTCTGGACGGCGGTGGGAGCGGCGCCGGTCGCCGGAAAACACCAGCAGAGGGAGGGGCGTGCACGGCAGAGGGAAGGAGAGGGAGAGAGTAGTGGGTTTGATGTTTGGAAAATTAGAAAGTGTAAAAAAAAAGAAAATGATCCCCTACCCCCTCTTCTCTTAATATATCCAAACTAATTAAAAATTAGGACAACAATTAGAGGCTTAATGACATTGGAAACATCAAGTAATAAAATAAAATAAGTGGGAGTACACTAGATTGAAATAATTAGTTTGTATTAAATAAAATTAATCGATAACAATCGGTCCAATAAATTAGAACCTTAAATTAAAGAGAAATTAAATAGGTAAAATATAAGTATTACTTGTAAATAAATAAAAAGAGTACAACCTAAATAAATTAAGGTTTGGATAATAAAATACAAATGTTAAGGAGTAAAATAATTAAACCCCTCGTTGGTTAAAGAAATAAAGTAACCGATAAAACCCGAAGTAGTTTAACTTAACGGGTGAATTAAGAACCTC
This sequence comes from Portulaca oleracea, assembly GCA_029582165.1. Taxonomy (NCBI): domain Eukaryota; kingdom Viridiplantae; phylum Streptophyta; class Magnoliopsida; order Caryophyllales; family Portulacaceae; genus Portulaca; species Portulaca oleracea. The sequence continues at coordinate 791,110 of CM055881.1, read as the reverse complement.
AAAGATTTTTAAAACGATAACTCGACACCCTTTTGCCATCTCCTGCTCGAGACTTGTCACCGCTACATAAATTAATTAAATAAAATCGAAAAAAACTAGAACGTAATTTAGATAATTACGACAATTAGTACATTAATTAATACAGTTTTAGGTCGGGTTGTTACACCTGGGGCTAAGTATTTTGTTATCTGTCCTAAAAGGGTTATTTTTGTCTTTCCCTGTCTATTCTGAATCTGTTGAGATTATTTCCAGGTTAAAGTTTACGCGGGAAGTTCCTCATTAACTTAAGTTTTCCTTTGATTGGTTCAATTTGCCACTCTTTTGGTGCTTGGTCCAATAAGAAGCTAGCTTATGTTTTCCTTTTATATTTCAAGCAAATGTAATCCGATTGATATTAGTTATATTAGGATGTAATGTGATGTATTTATTTTAAGCATTGTAAGTTAGATGAAGCTAGGGAGATTAGACAGATTTCTTATGTTAAGCAGCTGCTAATCAAACTGATTAGTTGTATTATATATGTTGAGTTTTCAGCAACTAAATGGATCATCAATGTTTATTCAATAGTATTCTCGAGTGTCTTAGAACCTCTGTATGTTTGTGAGTACCAGATAACTCTCAATCCTAGGTTAATTCAGCTCCTGTCACTGGATTTTGGCAAGAATCTAGCAAGTGTTAGCTGAGCTTGATCAATCCTACTCTGGTGTGTCTGTAGGAGTATGATTGTGAGAGTCCTTCGCCCTTGAATGCAACTGTAGTGTGTCTGTATCAATTGTAAGCAAGTCTATCCTTATTGTTCTTCATGGATTTGTCATCTAGTCTAGCTAATTGCATCCAATTAGCTTTGTTTGAATACATTCATTAGTGTGTGTGTGTGTGTGTGTGTTTGTATGGTGTTTGCTAGTTCAATACTCTTATCTTTGTGAGCTTGCATACATCAAGAAATGTTTGAGTGCATATGTTCATAATCCCTCCTGATACACAGAATTGGGAGAATTTTGTTGAATGCCTAAAACCATGGGAAAAGCCGATATCCTTGGGCAAAACATATGTTCCACCGAAAAATTTGAATTAATTCAGTGCTTTATTTTAAATGAGGTTCAACAAAGGATTTATGGACAATTTCTCTTGGATATTCAATATTTCTCCTTTTGAGTCTATGAAAGGAGTTTGGCAATCACTCTGTTTCATCATACCTAGACACCGAAAGGCATCAAAACCAGGTACTCCAATATGTTGATTAGTCCTAAACTTTATCTGATGGAAGACAATGAAAAGGTAGTTGAAACGCCGATTCAAGAAGTGGGAGGGGAAAAGGCTGAAAATCAATAGATCGAGAAACAAGAAATTCCAACAGCAGCTACAAATCATTCCTAGAATACACAACAAGAAAAATCCTCTTGGCCAACAAAAAAATTTGTTGCTCTTGATTATATTTTGTGTTCTTTAACTTTAGGCAACAAAATTATTTTGTCATAAGTTTGTTGCAATATGTGCGAAGCCTAAAGTCGAGGCAACAAATTTTTGAGATTTGTTGCACAGGGTATCTTTGTGGCCAACAAAAAGGTTATCTTGCCTTAGTGAATTTAGGCAACCAAATTTTTTTGTTGCCCAAAACTATGTGCACTTCAAATTAATCTAGTAGCCTATACCTATTTCTCTCAAGGGCAACAAACATTTTTGTTGCCCAAAGCACTTCTTACAATAAATGTCTAATTCATTAGAACAAACTTGAAACACATTCTCTAATTCATCATAGCTACAATCTAAAGTACTATACTGTCATCATAATCCTATTATCCAAGATATACTAAATCTGTCACTCAAGCATAATATAGTCATCAAAGACACTATCATACATAGTATTATATTTTTATCATAATGAAATAGCATTGTAATATCTAACAACCCTCCAAACTTCATACATGAAGCAAAGAACTTTGGGATTATCGCTTCACTCCTCTCATGCTAAGTTGTTCACCCATACTAGTGAATTCTTGGAGATGAAACTGCAGCTATTTGGTGGACTATAACACCCAGACTGCAAGGATATAACAAAGAGAATCAGTAAGAAATCTCAACTCTTTGGAGAAATTCAACAACTACCTAGGAGAAGATTTACTAATAGAAGGCCAAAAAACCAAATTGGACAAAATAATCACTAGTTTGTTTGCTCGTGTTCAGACACTTTCTTCAATATAATACTTAAAAGTATAATAATTAATGAGTTAATCAGTAATTTGTTATGTAGCTTGTGTTTACAGCCTGAAAAGAAAACAAAAAATAAAAAAGAAAAGGGATAATGTGAAAGTTCAATTCAAACGTATTGGTTATTCACACATCTATTTCTTTTGTTTTGACCAATTTTGGTTATTCATTTCCTATCTCTATTTCCTTTTTTTTTTTGCCATCAATTTTGGTGAAATACACCAATCCCTGGGGGTAGGTGGATCTTTTCAATTTTTAAACACAAAATCAACCAAATGAAAATGTCACTCTACACAACAATACACAAGTCACTTACTCACTTACCCACCGGTTGTCGCCACCAACACAATATCACTATCACTCCCACCCACCACCCCTACCCCCATTCTTCCTCTTTATATTCACTCCACTTCCTGCTCCTGATGTATATAAGCTCACCAATGTCCTGAATCAAGCAAGCTTATAACATCACAAGGACACTAATATCTCGGATAGCCAATAACCACAACAATATGATGCAATAAGCATCAAGGAACGAAAAACAAATGAATGAAAATATAGATACAAGTATTTCTTCACTTGTTACAGTACTTAAACACCTTCAAGTGAAAAGAATACCCGGGCAAGCTTGAAGGACCTCGTTTGGTTACATAAGTGAATCACCTTCCAAAAGAGATCACAACAAGTCCACACAACACCACTAGATTGCCAAATCTAGCTACTGGAGTGGAAATGAAAGTTTGAGAAACTCACAAACAATGAAGCTCAAAGCTTTCTTTGGTTTTGTATTTCGTAAGATATGAAGTTAAGTGGCCAATACAATGATACATATACTCAGCTGAAATAAGGGAAAAGGCAACCAAGCAAGCAAGTAAGGAGCTCAAACTAACTAGAGTGAGGTTTCCTAATGACGAAGAAACCTCCTAAACGTGGTTAATTAAGCTAATTACAAATGATTAAAGCTAATACATGCTTCACTATGAAGTACTCGATCATCATAGGACCAACCATTGGACGATCACAGCCCTCCACTTGGCACTTCCTCATTGGAGGTTCTTCATTCACTTGGACTCCAATCCATGCAAGACAAGTGAAGAAACACAAGTGGTTTTGTTCCAAAATGGCAGGAACTCAGCAAGGACCTCCAATACTAATAGGGAAAACCGAACCTCCTGAGAAAAGACCAAAATGCCCTTGAAAACATTCCAAAATATCAAGGCTGCCCAAGTAAAGGACCTTTACCGCTGTTCAGATAAAAGACCTTGTCGTACGTCAAAAATAGAATAGTTGTGCAGGAGCCCGAATGACCTTCACTGTTGAGATATGGAGACAAGCAGTGAGGACATCACATGGGGTGAATGTCCTTGGCCCCCCTTGACACCAATGCCCTTCTTAATTATACCCACCAAGTGATAACACTCTTAAATCAACTGGATTTGTGGAGGTTGATTCCCATCATCCCTCCCCCCCCCCCCCCAAGTTGGAAAGAGTTTGCCCTCAAACTTGGTAGCTCTTCTCCTTCAGCATAATATGGCTTCAAATCAGAAACATTGAACGTAGCACTTCCTCCATAATCATCTGAAAGTGCCAGCTTGTAGGCATTGTCTCCCACCTTCTCTAACACTTCAAAAGGACCATCTGCCCTGGGAACCAACTTGCCCTTCCTTCTAGATGGAAAACGATCCTTCCTGAGATGGATCCACACGAGATCCCCAGGTTGGAAAACCACCTTTTTCCTACTCTTGTTAGCCAGATTGGAAGCTTTCTCATTGAACTTGGCTATCTTTTCTCGGACATGTTGGTGTAGCTCCTGAATCTCCTTGGCTCTCACACTAGCATCATGGCTGAACCTGGTTGAGGTAATTATGGGAGCCAAATCCATAGGGGTGGTTGGATTCCTCTCATACACTACTTGAAATGGTGACAAACCAGTAGCCTTGCTAGGAGCTCGGTTGAATGCAAACTCAGCATGAGGAAGCAAAGTATCCCATCCTTTCTTGTCTTTGTTCACCAAGGACCTTAGTAGTGTACCAAGTGTCCTATTGGTGACCTCAGTTTGGCCATCAGTTTGGGGATGACATGATGTGCTGAACTTGAGTTTGGTACCAAGCTTCTTCCATAATGTCACCCAAAAGTGACTCAAGAACTTTGTATCTCGATCAGAAACCATAGATTTAGGAACTCCATGTAGCCTTACAACTTCCTGGAAGTACAACTCAGCAACTCTCACAGCATCATAAGTAGTATGGCATGGAATAAAGTGAGCCATCTTTGAAAAACGATTAACAACCACCAAAATGGAATCTTTACCTCTTTGGGTTCTTGGCAACCCAACAATGAAGTCCAGACTGATATCTTCCCAAGGACCTTGGGGTATAGGCAGTGGGGTGTAAAGACCTTGTGGTAGGCTGTGAATCTTTGAGAGTTGACATAATGAACACCTTTTGACCAAGTGCTCAACGTCCTTCTGCATTCTCGGCCAGTAGTAATGCTCCTTCATCATTAACGTAGTCTTCTCGATCCCAAAGTGACCTGCCAAACTACCTCCATGAACCTTCAAGATGAGAAGCTCACGTAGGCTAGTCTTTGGGATGCACAACTTGTTTCCCTTAAAGAGAAACCCATGCTCAATGTGGAATAAATCTTCTTGGGGCCGCTGCTGTATAAATCTCCTTGAAATCTTCATCTTCCGGATACAAGGCCTTGAGGTGCTCAAAACCATGCACTCTCGAATCAAGGACATGTAACAAAAGGAACTTCCTTGAGAGGGCATAAGCTCCTTTGTTCAAATGACCGGCCTTGTGGTGGATCATGAAATGATAGGCTTGCATATACTCTACCCATTTGGCATGGCGAGGGTTTAGTTTATGCTAGCCTTGAATGAACTTGAGGGCCTCATGATCACTATGCAAAATGAACTCATTACCAATAAGATAATGCCTCCAATGCTCCAATGCTCGAATGATTGCATAAAACTCCTTATCATACACACTGTACTTCTTCTTCGCATCATTCAACTTATCGCTAAAATAAGCAATAGGTCTGCCTTCTTGGGACAAGACAGCTCCTATGCCTAACCCAGATGCATCATACTCAACTTCAAATACCTTTGAGAAACTAGGCAAGGCTAACACAGGGGTAGTAGTTAACCTTTCCTTGTTAGTTTCAAAGGCCTTCTGTGCTGATGGAGTCCAAGAGAAACCTTTAGCATTCACTAACTCAGTCATGGGAGCTAGGATGGTACTAAAGTTCCTCACAAACCTCCTATAGAAGGAAGCCAATCCATGGAAACTCCTCACTTGCTGGATGGTGGTGGGGACTGGCCAATCTCTTATAGCTTGAATCTTCTCTTCATCCACCTGAATGCCCTCAGCAGAGATCACATAGCTAAGGAACATAACCTTGTTGGTGAAGAATTGGCATTTCCCTAAATTTCCATAAAGCTTTTCCTTGGACAGTATCTCCATCACAGCTTGCAAATGCTTGACATGATCCTCCTCATTGTGGCTATAAACAAGTATGTCATCAAAGTAGACAACAACACACTTGCCTATAAGGACCTTCAGAACCTGGTTCATCAATCTCATAAAAGTAGATGGGGCGTTAGTTAAACCAAAAGGCATAACCAACCATTCATACAAACCTCCTTTGGTCTTGAATGTCGTTTTCCACTCCTCCCCTTCATAGATTCTGATTTGGTAGTAGCCACTCCTCAAATCAATCTTTGAAAACACTTGAGCCCCATGAAGCTCATCCAGAAGGTCCTCCAGCCTAGGTATAGGATACCTATACTTGATGGTGATCTTGTTGATAGCACGGCAATCAATGCACATTCTTTGACTCCCATCTTTCTTTGGCAGTAAGAGAGCTGGTACAGCACAAGGACTTAAGCTCTCCCTAATCATCCCTTTGGCGAGAAGGTCATCTACCTGCCTTTGGATCTCCTGAGTATCACTGGGGTTCATTCGGTAAGCTGGTTTATTAGGGAGTATTGACCCAGGAACGAGGTCAATTTTGTGTTGAATGTCCCTCTTGGGAGGTAAACCAGGGGGCATCTCCTCAGGAAACACAAAGGAATAGTGTTCCAGAAGAGGGGCAAGAAGAGGGTGGTCATTTGTGGAGCTAGGCTGTGTGTTTAGGTCTAGGAGAATAAGGTCCTTATGATCATGAAACTCATGGTGTTCAGCAACCAAGAGAGTGATCAAACTTGGATCAGTAACCAAATTCTCCTTGGGTTTTGGGAGTAGGGTAGGCTTAAGGGGTACAAGGGTAATCTTTTTATGGTTAAAGAGAAGGGTATAAGTGTTTGCCCTCCCATCATGACTCACGGATCTATCAAAAAGCCAAGGCCTGCCAAGTAACACATGACAAGCATCCATAGGTAAAATATCACACCAAAGAGAGTCTTGGTACGTTTTACCTATTGAGAAGTTCAACAAACATCTCTGATCCACGTGAATGCCCTTGCCTTGATTAAGCCACTGGATGGTATAAGGAGTCGGATGAGGACTGGTTTGCAACTTGAGCTTGCTCACCATAGACTGTGAGGCAGCATTGGTACAACTTCCTCCATCGATGATCAAAGAACACACCTTGCCATTGATAGTGCACCGAGAATGAAAAATATTCTCTCGTTGCTCCTGTCCTTCCTTCACAGAAGAGCTACTAAGAACTCTCCTTACCACCAACATCTCCCCTTCGTCTGGTTCCTCAACCACCTCATCATAAACTGGATCACTCAAAGGTTCATTTTCAAGCTCCTCCTCCTCTCCTAGTTCTGATGCAACAAACAAGGCTGCTTGGTACTCAACAGAGATACCACTCGTTTGTTAGGATATTCGGACGCAATGTGTCCAAGTCCTTGGCACCGAAAACATCTCCTCTTATCAAGGGGTTTGAGTTCAGTAAAGGTAGGACTTTGTGGGGTATAAGGCTGAAGGTTTGGAGTAGGTTTAGTGTGGGTGTATTTGGGCTGGAAAGGTTGTTTTTGTGGGGTAAAGGATGGTTTAGGGAATGTGTTTGGACGTGGTTGGGGTTGGTTTCTGCTATGAACCTCCTTCCCTCTACTCCTCCTTTGCAACTCCACCTTGTGAGCCAAAGAACTCAACTCATCAAGGGAAGTGTAAGGGTGTAACTCCACAACATTCCTCACTCTTTCATCCAAACCAAGAAGATACCTCACAAGTATTTGAGGTTCATTCTCCTTAAGATCACACCTCCAAAGTAAATGCTCGAACTCCTTGGTATACTCCTCTATTGTTTTGCCTCCTTGAACCAACGGTTGGAGCTTCAAGTAGTTATCCTTAAGATAACTGGCTGGAAGGAACTTGGCTTGTAACTTCTCCTTCATTTTCTGCCATGAACGCACCTTATCCTTCCCAACAGAAACTCTCTTCTTCTGCAAATTAGTCCACCATATAGATGCATGCTTTCTCAATTTCAAAGCTACCAATTTTACCTTCTTGTCATCGAGAACGTCCTTTAGATCAAAGACCCATTCTACCGTTTGCATCCAATCCAAGAAAACCTCTGGATCAAGGTTTCCCTCAAATTCTGGTATATCCACCTTGAAATCAATGAAATCAAGCCTTTCCTCCTTAGGTGAACGTCTCCCTCTTTGTTCGCTGAGAATCTCCATTTCATCATCTCCAAACGGATTCCCCAAATCAGAAACACCTCCATCCGCACCCTTAAGCTCTTGGTTCCTCAAGTACATATAGTGCCTGAGTTGAGCTGTAAGGAATTCAACTCGTCTCTCCAGCGCTTCTTTCTCCCTTAGAACATCTTCTAGGTTTTGAGGTTGAACTTGACTGGAAGACATAGCTTCGGTTTCTTCTTACTTCACACCAAATGAATCAAAACAAACTCACCAAGATGGTAAGCTAGCTCTGATACCAATTATGATGTATATAAGCTCACCAATGTCCTGAATCAAGCAAGCTTATAACATCACAAGGACACCAATATCTCGGATAGCCAATAACCACAACAATATGATGCAATAAGCATCAAGGAACGAAAAACAAATGAATGAAAAGATATATACAAGTATTTCTTCACTTGTTATAGTACTTAAACACCTACAAGTGAAAAGAATACCCGGGCAAGCTTGAAGGACCTCGTTTGGTTACAAAAGTGAATCACCTTCAAAAAGAGATCACAACAAGTCCATACAACACCACTAGATTGCCAAATCTAGCTACTAGAGTGGAAATGAGAGTTTGAGAAACTCACAAACAATGAAGCTCAAAGCTTTCTTTGGTTTTGTATTTCGTAAGATATGAAGTTAAGTGGCCAATACAATGATACATATACTCGGCTGAAATAAGGGAAAAGACAACCAAGCAAGCAAGCCAGGAGCTCAAACTAACTAGAGTGAGGTTTCCTAATGACGAAGAAACCTCCCAAATGTGGTTAATTAAGCTAATTACAAATGATTAAAGCTAATACATGCTTCACTATGAAGTACTCGATCATCATAGGACCAACCATTGGACGATCACAGCCCTCCACTTGGCACTTCCTCATTGGAGGATCTTCATTCACTTAGACTCCAATCCATGCAAGACAAGTGAAGAAACACAAGTGGTTTTGTTCCAAAATGGCGGGAACTCAGCAAGGACCTCCAATACTAATAGGGAAAACCGGACCTCCTGAGAAAAGACCAAAATGCCCTTGAAAACATGCCAAAATATCAAGGGTGCCCAAGTAAAGGACCTTTACCGCTGTCCAGATAAAGGACCTTGTCGCACGTAAAACATAGAATAGTTGTGTAGGAGCCCGAATGACCTTCACTGTTGAGATATGGAGACAAGCTGTAACACCCCGGATATATGGTTAAATGTGGCTTAAAAGGATTGAAATGACTACTTATATCACCAAGGTGCACCTTCTTTTATGGTAGCTCATCCGTTGGGAACTCCGCAGTTAAGCGTGCTTGGCTGGAAGTAGTCAAAGGATGGGTGACCTCCTGGGAAGTTTTCCCAGGCAGCGTGTGAGCGAGGACGAAGCATGCTGGAAAGACTCGTGGTGATTTGTGGGGCCAGTCAGCGATCCTTGAAGAAGTTATCGGTAATGTCCGCGGTCCGGGAGGGGTCGGTGCGTTACACAAGCAGTGAGGACATCACATGGGGTGAATGTCCTTGGCCCCCCTTGACACCAATGCCCTTCTTAATTATACCCACCAAGTGATAACACTCTTGAATCAACTGGATTTGTGGAGGCTGATTCCCATAAGCTCCCTCCCCTCCATCACCGACTCCTCGTGTGCTTATCTTTCCATCTCAAATTCATCTACCATCTCGCTAATACGGATATCTACTATTATTTGAATGAGTTAATAACATAGCATCTTTGTTGGCCTTTAAACAAAATCAACATAACTAACTATTATCCTAAACAAATAACAAACATCTCAACTATAGAATTTCAACATTGTTTTAATTTTCTTACTACATAAACTATACATCAAAAAACCCACTCCCAATTAAAAGGAATATGACCTATATAATTAACTATATCACGTATGCTAATGTACCTATAAGTCAATTCTTTATGATGACAGACATAGAGATACTGCACAGCCTAGACATATAGTTATATTACTCGTAACTACTTCACTTGGATTGAGAATCTAGAATCCACATAAGATAATGGGAATAAGAATATTTTTATTTGTCTGAGATGGTCTCGAGGTGGTCAAATAGGAGACTAGAGGTCTTAAAATGAGAAAAAGAAAGATTTCATATAAATGACCAAATCATTTTCTTATAATCATAGTTGTTGGCGAAACAACAACATTTGCATCAACCAATAAACATACCTTTCTTTCCAATAGGGAATGGTAAGGCATCTATTTCCAGTTTGTTTCTTTCAAGATTAATCTTGATGATTTTACCCTTAGTTGACGCTGAAATTGGACTGAGAATGCTTGCCATTCATGAACCTTGATCCTTGGCTTAAATCAATTCAAAATTTGAATATAGATTTAAATCAACTCGAAATTTGAATACTTGCCTTTCATGAACCTTGATCCTCTTACGCTACCTAGTAACAAGCTACTAGAAATGAAGTGTATTTGCCTTTCCATTATTTCTTGCATTTGCTTTTGCAATAAAAAAATAGATAGAAAAAGCATTATTCATAGGAACTCCTCATTCATCGTTAGTGTGAAGGACAAGCATGAGAAGAAATATGAGCCATACTTAGCTGAGGATGAGCTTGTGAAGAAAACATAGACTTGAATTGAACTTCCATCATCTTCATGAATTGGTCTTGCATATGCGACTCCCTTTGTTTGACTTCCTCTGTCTTTTTCTCACTTCGTAGGAACTCCTCATTCATAGTTTCTTCTCTTTGAATGTAGTCCTCTTGCATCTTCTTTAGCTGCTCATGCTGCTCAACTTTGAAAGATTTTAGATCTTCAATTTCTATACAGAGTTTTAACTCACGGTTTGTTGCAGCCTGCTGGAGCTCCTCATATTTTTGACTGAACTGGTTCTCAAGTTCAGTAGCAACCTCATAGTCCCCTCTTGGTCCTTGAGGTTCTGCTCTCAATCCTCGCCTATACCCATATGTAACACCCAACATTTGTTCGAAGGCAACTTCTAGAGTCAAGTTGTGCACCCCTTGTTCTTCAACTTGCTTAGCATGGAACTCCCTTAATTGTTCATCCTCGACTTTAGCATCAGGGTCCCAACCATAAACTTTGCGCCTAGCTCAAATGAAATTATTAGCCTACAATTATAATGAAGCTGGTCAAACTGCTCAAGAATCACAACAAATTAATCTACACATAAAAAATTAATGTTTTCTTAGTTTTGAATAAGGTAAAAGACAAAATCTTTACATGCAATTCAACTAATCTACAATTCCATATGGTGTGCGCGTAACATAGCCTACCTTGACATTATGGTTGTAAAAGTGGAGGAATCTATCTCATATTACCCATAATTACAGATACGTGTAAGGTGAAACTAAACATTAACTATCCCTTGGTGATATTATGGTTGTAAAATTATAGATTTGTCACAGTAGATTCGACAACTTTGTTTAAATAGGGGTGTCAAAAAAATTGATATGTAAGTTGTTTTCAAATTACCATTTAGTACTCTTGTATAAGCGAATGTGCAATGGATCACCTTGAGTAGATCCCTCTTCAGACTGAACTTCACCATATGGGATTGGGACATTTATCTAAAAATATAAACTAGTAGAAAGATACAAACTATTTACAACTTATGAAATAGTTTTAAAATGCATGATTACCATATCGTGAAGAATTCTTACGGTTGATAATGCCCCATTCACTGTCTTAATCGTTTGCTTTTCTTTGTTAGTCTTGTTGGAAATACTCGTATGCTATAAATTTCAAGGGTTAGAGTATTGTAAATAATCAACTAAATTTTCTAATGAGTAAATTATGCAATAATGTTACATGTGTCTTGGGGATAGACCAATAGTCATTTACTAGCCATGCCTATTTACTTAGATCCAAATCAAAAGGGAAGTTGGCAATAGCTTCACGTCGAGTTTTCCTAACATAGTACTATTCCTTCAACCTGTAGCGCTAATGCCTAAAGAGCATGGCACACTGAAGTTTTAAAGCTTTAATCATGTGGCTTCCCATTGGCAAATTCCATTCAGCCTATGCATATTCAAAGTATTTACATCACTAACAAATGAGAGGTATAACTAAAATTACATTCAACCTATATATAGAACAAGTTGAATTTCCCACCTTAATCTTGTCAAACAGATCTTGCTTTGCATTGGGGTCCATTCCAGCCCAATTTCGTTTTACCAAAACATGTAAAATAATTATAGGGAGCAAGCAAACGACTAAAGATTAAGGAAAAGAAAGCGAAAATGTCATTACTTGAACTTAGGAAGTATACCTTGAGTTGGAGGGGGCAATATTGCTTCACCCACTTGCTACATTCAGCAATAAATGTCCCAGCATTTGGACCCACAACCCGCTGTATCACCTTAGCAATAATGATAGTAGGCTTAACAACTGGATTCTTCAACCTTTGACGCATAACCTTTAGTCCTCTACTTGGTCCACTCTTAGGTCCAACAAAAAAAGGCTTTGGTAAAACTCTAAACAAAACAAATTAGCTTACATCTTAATAAATAATATAAGACTGTAATTGCCATTAAAAAAAATATAAAACTATAGTTTACTATTGTAGGACCCCGAGAAAAGTGACCCTTTTCCAGTGATGCGCAACTTAAGTGATCAGGAGCCGACTAAGGTTACTTAATCCTTAAATAAGGATATTTTTATTTTCATAATTCGTTGTCAAGGTGATGAAACTTTATTTATTTACAAACCCCTTTATATTGTAAAAAATACTCGAACTTGCATAAAAATAATTTACTAATGACTTGTTAATAATTATTCCAAAACCTGGGCCAAGAAGAGATGCGGGCTGCCAGAAATTGTCAAAGGCCGCATAGCCTTTGGCAATTTCATGACTGGGCCAGCGCCTCTTCGGCCCAGAGAAAAATGGGAGAAATAAGGAAAGGCCGCATAGCCTTTGCTAATTTCCAAGCCCGTTTTCGCTTGGGTTGACCTTAGGTTGGTGAAATGGATGGCATCATATCATTTCCATGTATTTTGATGCAAAATCATGTATTTTTAATAACTAAAAGGGTTATAAAGAAAAGAAAGAGTCGCCAGCCGGTTTAAGGAAATCGACAAACCAAAATACAAAGAAATAACTCCGGTCTACGAACCCGATTTCTAAGTTCGGGGGTAAGGTTATGAATCCGAGAATTAAAAGAACTTTCAAATTCGCCCTGTAAGAAAACATACTCTACTAAAATCGAACTTGAAATGAAAAAGAGCGGGGAGAAGTTTAATTAATTTCGTGAAATTATATTCTCGAACATGCAATATAAAACAATGCGGTTTTCTTTTACAAAATCAGTACAAATAAGAGAATTAAAGCATGAATTACAAAACTTAAATACAATAATAATAACAATAAAGGCAAACCTTGCTTGATGACGGATGCTTGAATACGAAGATTAACACTTTGATTTGGCCTCGGTTTGATGCTCGAATGGAAGAATGAGTATGAGGATGGCTATGGTATGAGAATGATAATATGAAGACGTGAGAGTGATTATGAATATATTAGAAAGGGAGAATTTTGAGAGAATTTAGGTGGAGTGATGATAATAGTTGATGAAAATGAGTGAAAATGGTGTGGTATTTATAGGTGGAGTGGTGAGGGATTTGGAGGGAAAGAGGAGGGACACATCCCTACAATTAAGCCTCCTCCATGCAAAAAATCATAAGTCATGCGGCTTATAACATTTTCATGGTCAACCGAGGTCAATCACGTGGGGCTAATATCATGGGATTGCATAGAATTCTGGCGCCAAAATCAAAAGAAATTCATATAGGTCAAGCGGCCTATAAGAATTAAACGCACAATATGGTGACATGGCAACCAACAGGTGGGCTGCTACTTTCCGCAAAGGTCATGCGGCCTTTATTCATTTTCCCAGGGTTGAATTCGCGTTTTGGGCTAGGTTGTGAATTGATAAAGGTTGTGCGGCCTTTATTATTTTTAACCGAGCTGCTCTGATCTGTTGGGCCCGTTTTATGGACTCTATGGGCCCAATGACCCATTTTGGTGTTCGGCCCAAATGACTTGCCGAGTTTTGATGAGTCGGAATTTAGTCGGAGTTTTGACGGTGACGCCCTTTTTGCAGCGTCCTAAAGGAAGGTGGTCCCTTTTAGCGGGTTTGGAAGATAGCAACCTTTTAGCGGTAGCTGGGTGAAGATGATCCCTTTTATCGGGTCTGAAAGATAGCAACCTTTTAGCGGCAGCTGGACGAAGATGATCCCCTTTAGCGGGTCTGGAAAACAGCAACCTTTTAGCGACATCTGGGTGATGGTTGTCCCTTTTAGCGGCGACCGGATGTCAGCAACCTTTTAGCGGCAGCTGGAAGATGGTAGTCCCTTTTAGCGGCGACTGGGCGTCTGCAACCTTTTAGCGGCAGCTGGATGATGGTGGGCCCTTTTAGTGGCGACCAAACGTCAGCAACCTTTTAGCGGCAGCTGGATGATGGTGGTCGCTTTTAGCGGCGACTTAATGATGGTGGTCCCTTTTAGCGGCGACTTAATGATGGTGGTCCCTTTTAGCGGCGACCGGATGACAACAACCTTTTAACAACGGTTGGATGATGGTGGTCCCTTTTAGAGGCGACTAGATGGCAGCAACCTTTTAGCGGCGGCTGGATGATGGTGGTCCCTTTTATGGCAACCTGAAAATCACCATAATACGAAGTGTTAGTTTTTTCTGAAATGCAAGAAAGATTATTGGCTTAGATTTTTACCAGAGAGGATTATGAGCCTCAAAAATCCTCGGGCCGCGAGCTTTTGGACAGTGACGGTCGAGTGATCTGATGGACGTAACAAGCTTGGGTGACACATTCGGGCCCTGGATGCCAGAAAGGCTATGCGACTTTTGTTGTTTTTATTTGGGTTGATGAGGAAGCTTGGGCCGCAAACTTGGGCCATGGCCACTCTAAAGGTCAAGCGGCTTTTGGCTTTTTCTTTCTTCTTCCTCGTGAATGGTATCAAGGTGGGGCCCAACCCATATGTGGACGAGAATGGTCCATGTCGTCTTGTCTCTCCCTTGGGTGGCAAGATGATGACCTTTGAATTTTCGACCAATGAAACGCATTTGGAATCTCGAGGCAGGTCCTAGAAACGAACGATCCACATTCATAAGCTTTTCTATAAATTCAATGCATTCTTCATTCCTTCCATTTACTCATTCCTCATAGGTTTTTCTATAGCTTCTCCTCCTATAGCTCCTCTTTAGAAAAAGTTTTGCGTCTTTTAAAGAAAGAGTTCAGTTTTTTAAAAGATGGAGCCTCGAAGCTAAAGAAATCCTACTCTTCTTCATCCTGCGGCCTGGCCTCATGAAAGATCTTCTCTGCGTAACTTTGTACCCGGTATAGAGGCTTCCCCTTGTGATCTCACTGTTTATCTCTAGAACCACGCTTAGTATTATCGTTCTCATGGCAAGGTGACCTCTGATCTTTCTCTTATGCTTATTTTAGTGTAAAAAAATGAGCAAGCACGAATTCGTATTTTCATGTCTTGTCGATTTTTAACTATTTTAAGCATGTTTACATATTTGAGTAATCCTTTTATTTATGCAAACCCGATCGAAAACCTAACTTGTATCCCACAAACTGATCCAATCAACGAAACTCGGCCCACACACCATGCAGCCCGCTCCTAATCTTCGGCCCAAATCGGCACATCAACCCGCATAAAAAAATCTAAAGGCTATGCGGCCTTTAGTTATTTTTGTGGGCTTTTGGCGCGTTCTGGGCCGGGAATGGCCCATTCATTGAGCAAAGGTTAAGCGGCCTTTGCTAATTTCCATCGGGACGTTGATGTGACTTGTGCTGGGAAGTTGGGCCGTTTAATCAACAAAGGTCATACGACCTTTGTGATTTTCTTGTTGGGTCGTTGGCAGCGTTTTATGGGTCGTCGCAGTGAACCCATTGTTTAAATGCATGTTGGGTCCTGCTAAGGTCCTGCTAAGGTCCAACAGACTGTTTTCAGGTCCAAAAAGCTAAATGAGCCCCCACTTTAAGTAGTATTCTGAATTCTTGTTTGTCGTTTCTAGGAGGATAACATGAACACTTGCGATAACTTGAAAGACCCCCTGAGTGTTGCAGGATCGATCCATGGGGATTTTGTGCGTGATACTTTGACCGTGGCGGGTTTTATGCAGTTTTGAAAATGTTTAGAGGCTTGGAACTGCCGGACCTTTCGCCTCATAGGTCGGGCAATTGCTGAGAGATTTTGGGACACTACCAATACTCTCCATCTGCCTATGGTGAGATGACTGCCACACCCAAAGATTTTGTCATGATTACCGGTCTTCCTTGGGGTGGGTAAGGTGTGGTATTTGATGTGGATATTCCTCCGGCAGTCTTGAACATGCTGAGTCCAGTGACGACACGCTTGCGTCAGAAACAAAGACTGTCCAACCTCTCTTATACTCATTTTGAAATGACCATTCGTGATGCAAGCTTTTTAAGTTTGCCTGACGAGAAACGCCGCTTCATTTTCCTGGCGTATATCCTCTCTGACACCCTCTTTGCCAACCGTGGGGACAACATAGTCCTGTCATGGTTCAGAAATCTTTTGAATTTCGACAATATTCGAAATTTAAACTGGACCAAGGCGGCTTATGCAAACTTCATTCACGAACTTCGCCGCGGGGTGAGAATTTCACATAACGAGGAGCCTATATTTCTTCATGGGGCTCAAACTCGCTTCCAGTATGGCCCTTCCCTGTGAAGTTGCTCGAGGTACCTACTCGAGACTCTTCCAACTTTTGATGTCGATCCTCTTTTCTTCTCTCCTTGACATTATGTTTATGCAGCCATGGGCCTATGAGTACATCTTGTCCCTGAGTGTCCAAACGAAGATGGATAGGACGGTACCAGCCACGGTGCGTTGGACTATCGATGGTATCCATGGAAAGAAGTACCGAGCGGGGAGTCTCGATCTCATTCGGCGTGCACTAGATAATCTTATCCGGTATTCCTTTATACCCAACATTTTTATTTTTATCTTCCTCTGCATTATAACTTAATTCCTTTTGGTTTTGCAGACTTAGGTGAATTGGCGTCTATGGGTCGGTTTCAATGTGGGTGGGTTCCAAACCCCCTTACATTTGGTTGAACATGACACTTGTCTTTGACTCTTGATCGAGGGGCCCTCAAGTTACGTGTGGTATCTGGGAGAAAGAGCCTGAAGGCAGATCTTGGGGTGCCATCCTGGTCTCATCCCCTTAGATCCTTCAGAGAGTATGTTTGTGGCGTATTGACCCGAGTATACTAAGGGAGATGGTCCAGGGTCAGGAGTTCAAGGACTTCATCAAGGATGTGCCGCAAGATTAATTAGACGAGGAATTTGAACGCTATCTCAGTCGCTTAGCTTCCAGAGTGGTATGCATTTTTTCTTCATCTCTCTTATCACCCCCTTTTTTTTGTTCGTTGATTCTAATCACCAAGACTGCAGCTGGGGCCTTATACCAGGGCCGCTAAAGTGGAGGTTCCAGTAGGAGAGGAGAAGATTGGTGGTTTCTTAGATGTGGAGCATAGTAGCGAATATTCCGCATTACAGGAGTTTGAGCAGAAACCGGTAACCTCCGCTCTGTACCACTTTCTTACCATTCTTCACCTTCTTTGTGAATAACCCTTGTTTTGCCTTCTTTCAGCCAAGGTGGCCAACCATTCGGCTCATTGTCAAAGAGTGGAGCCCTATGAAGAAACACATTAATAAGGTGTTCACTGGCTCTGGTAGATATCAAGGCAATGCAACTAGAGGCGCAAATATGGAGGTCGATGTAGAGTTATGTCCCTAGAGAACCACCGCGACGCTCAAACATGGTTCTTCCTCGTTCGGAGCCCCCGCGTCACTCTTCAGTAGGGGAGTATTCTTCTCGAGGCCGACCTCGGGAAGAGGTTGGTGGGTCTTCGCGTCCTCCCTAGGCAGCTACACCAGAGGGTCGTGGTAAAAGCATTCTAGTTGAAGGCTAGAGTTCATCCGGATCTCGTTGCAGTAGGTCAGGCAGTAGAGGTCAACGTCCTCCAAGCATGGAAGAGGACATGGCTCAGATGTCTTTGGAGGAGCCTTTCAATCAAGGAGGGTCGTATCATAGTGTCGAATATGGTGGTGGCACCTAGCCTCTTCTTAATAGGTGGAGGATACTTCGGAGTCTAGCGCCACTTATCGGCCTTCACATTCTCGCCGCACTCCTGCTTTAGTGCATTATGCTCGTCGCGGTCGAGAAATAATGGTGAGGGATCGTGATTCAGGTGCATCCGTTGGTTATCCTGGTAGCACATGACGCTACTCACGTCCTATACCTCATTCTACTTCCTCCTTTGGTTCTGGTTCTTATTTTGCGGGATGGCCTGCTCCTGCCCTTGAGACGGGTCCTTCATGGCCCACGGGCCCGCAAGAGTGGTCTTGCCTCAGCATGCTTGGCTAAGAGGATCCATTTCTTCTGGTTGGCCAGCCCCCGGCCGTGTGACAGAATCTGCTTGGCCGACTTCGTCCTTTGGTTGGTACATCCCAAATCATTCTTGGTTGGCGGTTATAAACACAAATTTCGAGCCTAAAATAAATAAAGACAAGAAATTGAGAAACAAATTAATTTGTATTAATATTTGAATATATACGGGTACAATCTCTGTATTAAATACAATAAAGTATTCCTCTAATTCGATCACCTAAAATTTGGGCGAGCCGAGAGCGCGAACGCTTGATCTCGATCTCAGATGCAAGTCGAGCTGAAGCACTTAGTTGTAAGGTCTGTACCTTGACGTGCAAGAAACTTGGAGCTTTGAATTTTTGTCGACCTTGATCCTTTGCGCTTGAGAGATGGAGGCCGCTTGTAGTTCAAGCTTCTGAATTCTCTGAAGTGCAGAATGCCGAATGCCGCCGGTGTAAACTGCCGAGTGTGTTGAAAATGAGGGCAGAGACCCCTATTTATAGGCTCTGGAGGCCTAGGGTTGCCTAGGGTTTGAGTCGGGCTTTGGGTTTGGGTCCAAATTAATTAATTATTCGTTTATTTTAAAATAAAGAAATAATTGATATTTTCTGCACCATAATTGACACGGGTCACGATGGTATTGGTCAGGATACATTTCCATTTATAATTGAATTAAATGGACTGCCGTAATTAATTTAACACGTAGCGGATAATGATTGACCGAAAATAAATTTAATTTATTTTCCACGTGTAATTTTTTAATTCGTCGACAAATTTTTGTCTCCTACAGATGCCCCCTTCGAGAGTCAGCCGCGGACACGAATCTTGAGTGTTTTTTTTTTTTTTGAAGTGGTTGGGTCACGAACATTTGATTAACAGTTTGGCATCTGAGATGAATCTTCCTCCAAGGCCCATTATATATATATTTTTATATTTTTTTTTTATTTTTGGCAATGACCTTCCAGACTTCATATGCATCTAGGGCCTTCTTAGGAATTTGTTTCTCAAGCTGTTTGAATGACCACGCAAGGGTTGAACTATATATATATATATATATATATATATATATATATATATATATATATATTGAAGAAGAAGATTAAAGCTTCATTAACAAAACCAAAGTACAAACTACTCGGGCATACCCGAGGGGTCACATTCAACGACCCATTAAACAAAATCCCACAAAAGAACCCATAAGAACAAAACCAAGCTATAAGCCCCTAAAGACTTAATACAACCTCAAATTAACATCAGTTTTGATGAACAAACATAAAACCTCCGGAGAGTGTTTCAAATTCTGATGTAACCTCCTATTCCTCTCACTCCATAGATGATATATGATGGTTACCAATACCAACCTCTGTTTCTTACTACCAAATCCAGCTGATTTCCAATTCTGAGAATTCCAACCGTCCCATACAGGGAGACAAGGAAACAAAGAAGACCAAACCAAGTCTCCAACTTGAGAAGAGAAAGAGCATTCGAAAAGAATATGAGCATTAGATTCACAATTCCTTTCACATAACAAGCATCGATTTGCAATACTTGTCCTAAATCTTTGAAGGCGATCCTGAGTCAATAATCTGCCATTTATAGCAATCCAAGCAATGAAAGAACACTTTGGAATCCTCGGACTACACCATATTAAATTGTGCCAATGAACTCTTCGATTGTGAGCTTTAATGAAATCATATCCCATCTTGATTTTGTACTGCTTGCCATCAGATATTAGCTTCTTGAAGAGAGGAAGGAGAGTATCCCTAGCCTTAAGAAGCCTTCTCCAATACCAACTTGCATTCTGTTTAAGCTCACAATCTAGAACATTGCTCTTCTTAATATAAATGTGGTGAATCCAACAAACACACAGAGATTCTTTGTTGCAAAACAATTGCCACAACAGATTTCCTAAAGCAGCCACATTCCAAGCCTGAGCATCTCTAATATTAAGGCCACCCTCCAATTTATAAAGACAGCAAACATCCCAAGAAATTGGAGGGGCTTTAGAATCAGAACCCCAAAGAAAATTACGACAGATTTTCACAATAGATGCAATTACATTTTTCGGGATAATGAATATTTGTGCCCAATATGTGTGAATGGACATCAAGATGTTGTTTACCAGTTCAGTTCTACCAGCATAAGTCAACTTCGTGACTGCCCAACCAGAAATTCTGTTAGCCATTTTATCAAGGAGAATGGCGCAATCATGCCTGTTCAATCTAAAAGGTTTGATTGGAACACCAAGATATTTGAAAGGTAAGCTACCCTCCTTGAAACCCACTTCCGCCAGTATAAGACACTTTATATCATTGGGAACATTAGCAAACACAACATCTGACTTAGTTTTATTAGGGCACAGACCAGAAACACTAGAGAAATGCTCAAAAGCACCGTTCAGAACTTTAACACTAGAGATATCCCCATAGCAAAACATCAAAAGGTTATCCGCAAAGCAAAGATGAGTGAGTTTGAGAGGAGCACAGAATTGATGGTACCTGGAATCAGAATCTTGAATTGCATTCTGAATGGATCTATTCAAATATTCCATGACCATGACAAATAAGAGAGGTGAAATGGGATCACCCTGCCTTAGACCTCGGCCACTTTTGAAATACCCAAAAGATGCACAATTAAAACCCACAGAGAATGAAGTAGAAGTGACGCAAGTCATAATCCAATCCACAAAAGGCCAAGGAAAATTCAAAGCCATCAACAGGTTTCGAATAAAGTCCCAATCCACAGTGTCATAAGCCTTCTAAATATCAACTTTAAGCATGCAACTGGGTTTTGCTCCTTTCCTGTTGTAAAAGCGAATAAGATCTTCCGCAATCAGAATATTATGTAGAATAGATCGACCTTCCACAAAGGCAGCTTGAGAAAGATCAATAATATCACCCAAGACCTCTTGTAAACGATTACAAAGAATTTTTGTGACCATTTAATAGATAATGTTGCAGTAAGATATCGGCCTTAAATCACCAACACCATCCGGATTTACAACTTTTGGAATCAGTGTAAGTAAGGTTGAATTCATAGCACCCAACATTTTCCCAGAAGAGAAAAAATTCTTGATTGCAGCCGTCACATCTCCACCCACAAAATCCCAAGTTGCTTTGAAAAAAGAAGAATTGAATCCATCAGGCCCCGGACTTTTCGTACCATCCATCGCAAAGATAATCTCCTTTATCTCCTGGTCCGAAACTGATTTCAAAAGTTTCTCATGATGATGTAGCTTCAGTCTCTCCCCTTTAGAAATAACACTGAAACTCACCTTGCCTAAACAAGGTTTTTTCTCAAAAATTTTTTCAAAGTGACTAGCAAGATAAGACCAATTTCATCAGTATCATGTAGAATAACTCCATCAGCATTCTTTAAAGAAGTGATTCTATTTTGATAATGTTTAGCCTTTAACATTGAATAGAAAAAAGCAGAGTTCTGATCACCTTTTTTCAACCAGTTGGCTTTAGTCCTTTGACGCATAAGCTTCATAGCAGAACTTAGAGAATCTTGATAATTCAACTTAGCAGCCTCTGCTTCCTCATAGACAGAGGAATCATCTGGATTTCTCATATATAAATCTTGGCATTTAATCATTTCTTCATAGTCCTGTTGTGACTTGGCATAGATATCTCCATAAGCTGTCCTGTGAAGCTTTGAAAGAGGAACTTTCAGAAGCTTGAGTTTAGAAGACAGAATATAGATAGGATTTCCAGTCACGTTTATCTTCCAAGTCGCAGAAACAATATTCCTAAAAGAAGGAGAATCGATCCACATGTTACAGAACATAAAACGTCTTCTGGGAGGAGTAGAAGTCTTGTCCAAGTTTATAACCAAAGGGGAATGGTCTGAGATTCCATGTGGAATAACAGAATAGGAAATGGAGTTATATTTAATCAAGCCCTCTGGATTGATAAGAACCCGATCAATACATGATAGAATTTTCCTATTATGCCAAGTATATTTCAGGCCAGTATGATGAACCTCAGAAATCTGATAATCATTCAAAACTGACGAAAATCAATAATCTCCTCAGCTGAAATCTCATTACCACCAACCCTATCATTAAAGTTTATGACATGATTGAAATCCCTTGCAATTATCCAAGGATCCATACAGTTATCAGCCATAATTGCAAGGTTCTCCCATAAGATTTTCCTTCTTCCAAGATCATTGTCCCCATAAACGAATGTAATCAAATAACAAGATTGACCAGCTAAGATTCTGCAATGAATAAACTGAGGATGAATAACTAGAGGGGTCACTGACACGCTTCCTCTCCATAGCACCCATACTCTGCTTCTAGCATCCACAAACCATTATGAATCAAATTCCAGCCAGCGCAGAAAGAGTCTTTGATTTTTTTCACACATATCCAAGGATACTTTCGTTTCCATAAGTCCCACAAGATCAAAATTATTCATCATAAGAAATGTTTCAAACCTTCCTGTTTCTTAGGGCCATTCAGACCCCTAATATTCCATATAAGAAACTTATCCATAGTCAACAGCAGAACTGGTACAGGAGGATTTCCAATCTCAACCATTGCCAATTCAGAAATGGGAGATAAAGAAACAGGCACTGATCCTACAACAATGTTTAGAACAATTGGAGTATCAGGCCTTGTCTTCCCTCTTTTAGGTACCAAAACAATAGCATCTTCCATCAATGTATCTATCTTTCCAGTGTCAGTTGTCACTTGAGAAGATTTTTGCCTCCATTGTTTCTTTCCTTTCTTCCTTCTACAAGCATCAGCACGATGACCAAACATCTTACATTCTGTACATCTAACTGGTCGCCATTCATACTCAACCTTTTGAGAATAAAGGTAACCTTCATCATCAATTAAAGGCACATAATCTAGAAATTGTTGATCCAACTTCAACTTTACTAGAATTCTAGCAAAGCGCAGTATCGATTTCTGCCTTGTTATAGAATCTGCCATTAGAGGTTCACCAAGTAAGCTGCCAATCTTGCTAAGACCTTCCTTGCTCCAAAACCTCCAGTCAAGACCTGGTAATCTGATCCATATAGGAACTGAGAAATCCTCCTCAGGTTTAATTGAATCTCCCAACTTCCATGCCTTTATTAATAAAGGTTTCCTACCAAAATATACCGCATGACACCCCAGAACTTTGTCTCTTTCAGCCATCGAATTAAACCTAAAACAAACAAGCAAATATATATATATAATTTTGATACTTGATCACACTCCTGATCTTGATATTGATCATGCTGTTGATTTTGATTTTCGGATGATGATTTGCAAAGCTGATTTCATCATGATTGAAACTGGGTTTTCTTTCCTTGGCTTTCTTGAAAATCACCTCTAATTTTTTATTTTCCAGGTCTGGATTTTTTTTTTGGAATCTCTGATCATCATAATTTTGATTTTGATGAACAAGATGATCTTGACAATGATGACTGATGACGCTCCTTTCTCTTTTTTCCGTTAATCATGATTATGATCGTGATGATGATTTCCGATCATGCTCTTGATTCTGATGTTACTCAAGTGCTTGATGGCTTTCCATTGTTTTTGATGATCATGATTGTGATGATGATCTTGATTGTGATGATGATCTTGATCAGGGAGGTTTTTTTTTATGGAGGTTTTGGGCCATGGAGATGGTAGAGAAAATAGAGGTTATGAATCATCTTGATCGAAAAGGCCATGTGAAGTATGAGATATAGGCCAAATATAAAGAAGGATTTTTTTTTCTGTCCTTGATTTTTTTTTTCTGACACTTCACATGATGTTTACCCTTTCTATATTTTATAACATTATATTCTATAGTCTATACCTGCAAGTGAAATATCCTGCACAAATTGACTCTTCATGTAAACTTGCACTTTTTTAATATGTCTTGTTGTGTCTGCGGGCCCCACTTATTCCCAAATACAAGTATACAACAAATCTCACTTCATTTGTGTATACGGAATACGTGACAAAGTCACTTTTTCTTCTTCTTTTTTTGTTTTTTTTAAAAATTTGTTTTGTGGGTCCCACAATGAGTGTTTTCCCATAAAAAAACAACATCAAGCACGTGCACAACTTTTGCTGAAGGTTTTCTTTGTTTCAAATATATATATATATATATATATATATATATATATATATATATATATATATATACATACATATATTAATGATACGAATAAAGAGAAATGTGTCTATTTATTGAGTGCACCTGCGTAATTTTTTTTTCGCCACTTAATTTTTTTTGGCATTTATTTATTTATTCCTTTTGCAAGTAGCTATGATTAACTGATATCATCTGTTTGAAGTTGTCCTCGTCGTTGTCAGTGTCCTGCCTACTCCTCAGCGTGCTGATATAGGATAGTCCTAGACTACTCTCTTCTGGACTGTCTAGGTCGTCTTCTTCGCTTTCTGTGCTACTCCTCAGCGTACTGACGTAGGGTAGTCCTTGACTGCTCTATTCAGGGTATGCAGGTCGGCAGTCTTCTTCTCCGCTGCGTACTCTCGGCGTCTTTGGCGTAGGGTAGTCCTAGACTACTCTCTTCAGGACTATCTGGGTCGACAGTGTCATCGCCTCGGCTTCCTTGGGTTACTCCTCAGCGTACTGACGTAGGCTAGTCCTAGACTACTCTCTTCAGAACTGTCTGGGTCGACTGTGTCATCACTCTGCCCTGCTTTGAGTACTCCCCTGCGACATTCGAGCTTTTCACATCGCCGATAGAGATCATGGTGCACTTTGTTGACTCGTCTTCAAAATCGACATATGTCACCATCTTAGACAAGGAAGGTGACGCCATCGAGGATGGAATAACGCTCCGAGTTGATGTACCGACACCGCTACCCTCCAAGAAATCCTTGCTCAACGATAAGCTCACGGATTCTCATTGGAGCGTCACTTCTACCCGCGACTTACTGAACTCAGACGGCACCGTCACCTGCAACTACAAAGCTCTGAAGCTTATTTCTACTTTGTTTGGAGCTTCAGTCCCAGTAGAAAAACCATCACCTTTGCTTTACCATCGTATTGCAGACGGGTCAATAACATTGGGGACTTTCTCGCCTAACGACAACTTCTATGTTCCATGTTACTGGGAGTGGCTTGAGGACGTTCTTGGTCGTAATAAGGACAAACTCATAGACTGGAGGATTTACAACGAATTATATGCGTCTTTGTTTTCCTACGACCTCAGCCTCAATGTTTTCAAGAATTTCTGTGACCTATGGTGCCCTACTACTAACACCTTCAGCACAAAGGATGGAGAAATGTCGATTTCCTTGTGGACATATGGAAAATAGCTGGGCTTCCGGCCAGTGGGTCTTACTATGAAGAAGTTGTTCCTTCTGCCCAAGCGTTGTTGTCTGCCGGCCAAGAAGATAGCGACATACCAAAGTCCTACATTTATCTATTTTCTGCTTTCCGCAACCAATGTCAAGATGTCAATGGCACTATTCAACTTCCTGCTAGCGAATGGGTGCGTTTTTGGTATCGTGGCTCGAAGAAGTATGCAAGCCCTCCCCCACGAGATAATAGAAGATAGAAAGGAGTTCCACCAGAGACTTACTATCCTCCTGGATCCATCGTTAAACGTCCAGCACGGACTAAGAAGGAAAGGGGTCCTTTTGTTCTTCTCGGCGTTCTCGAGTCACTGATTGAAGAAGTTTACCTAGCCGCCCTCATATTTTGCTGGTTATGCTGCTTTGTCAGATTGCGCATGGGCAATGTGTGAATTTAGCTATCCCAACTTTGGCTAGTGTCTACCAAGGTTTACACAAGATCTCCTCTGCTAAGAATTTGAGTAAGCTTGAGGTTATTTTCCCTGTGCAGTATGTTTATGGCTGGTTGGGCACCTATTTCCAGACTCATTTCGAGCATCCTAAGTTCAAAGACAACCATTCTCCTAAAATGATTAAACTTTCAGGAGAAAGAATGGACAAAACATTTGATCGGTAGGGATCACGTGAATTATTGAGGCGTCCTGGGGAGTCACGTGTATATTGTATTGCTGAGTTGATGGACACCTGTCGAGAACTGACTGACACTCCTGTATTATCCACTGGCTGGAAGACTTACATGGTCTGCTTGCGTAGCGGTTTTCAGACGCTACGCCAGGGGAGGACTATCGTAATAGAGTCGTACTTCCCTTGTAAATTCGGGCGTCAATTTGGTTTTTATCAGGATGTGCTTAGTGATCCCAGCAAGACTGTTGGCGGTGGTACTTTAGAAGACGCGGCATGCTACTGGTACAATCTGACAAAGCATGGGCTGAGATCCACAGTGACTATTCCTTGCACACCAGGCCCAAAGTCCATGATGGTTACAGTAGAGTATGCCAACTGGTAGAAATCTTATCGCCAGGATCTCTTTTCTTCGGAGACTAAGAAGCTCATTCATGCTGATATAACGCCACCTAAGGCTCGTAGGGCGAAGGTTAATGACGATGCCTCTGTTCTGGTTGTCACTGATGGAAAAGCAAAAGCACATAAGCCTGTCATGCCCCCTACTGCTCAAGTTGTTCCTCCTGTTGATGATCTTAGGGAGGAAGCAGATGGTAGCTCTTCTATTGGTCCGGACTTGTCTCCTCAAAAGAGTTCTCACGATTCACCTGGGAGGGAGAAAATTGAGGCTTTGAAAGGCTTAGATATCACGCCAAGGTCAAGGGGTAAATCAAACAGCATGACTAGCTTGTCTAAGTCCAAAAATAGAGCAAAGGCAAGTCTATATCTCATCAACCTACCCCTTTCTCCCTTTGTTTCTTTTGCTGATGGCGGATACGTAGATGAACTGATATATTTTTCTTGCTTGTGCAGGAGTTGACTCCAACGAGCAAGGAGCTGCTTGAAGAAATGTTCGGTGATGATGGCAACGAGAACACCTTGATGGCACCGCTCGCAAGGAGTCGTGAGCCAACAGCATCAATTGACATAATGCCCCCACCGATCCACGATGTCAATCGGGCTCATTCTCCTACTCCGTCTGTTTCCGCCTACTTTCCTGGCAAGATCTCTCATGGCTTGGCTGGTGAGGTGCGACGACGGTTTCTTCAACAGTTAAAGAAGTATATTCCACGGACGGAAGATGACATTAAGAACCTGAGATCGGATGCTGAGAAGTTATATGGAACCTTGTCGTCTCTTGACACAGATCCCTCTGAGCTAAAGGAGTTTGTCAAAACATACTTGCAAGGAGCTGAATGGTGCCTTAAGTTAGAAGCTCAAGTGGAGAGGCGCATCCCTACAGCAGAGACTTTAGCCAAACGGGAAGTTTTATCTTCTGAACTCCGAGCAGCCCAAACCTCTGTTGCCAAAATTGACAAACACTTTGATGAAGAGACTTCGGCTATATTTCGTGCTCATAAGCGTAGGAAGATACTTGAAGCTGAACTTGAGGAAGTGAAAGCGGACGTGCAAAAGTTACATAGCAAGCTAGCTGAGACTGATGCTTTACTTAGGAGGGCTAAGGACAAGGTGTCTGTTCTTGAGCGGGAACTTGGTGCTTTGGAGACACCGCAAGCTACTGAAAAAGAGAAGGCTGAAGTTGTGACAGCGAGGAGACGTGTCCAAGAGCTCTTGAAGAGATTAGACGCTTGAGATTTGTTTAGCACTTTTTTTTATTTTGAATTTTTTCGGATCTTTTTATTTTCTTTGGCTTTTTCCAGCGGACTGTTACCTTAATCTTTTTTATTTTATCATATGTTATCGTTAGTGTTAGTTATATTGCAATAAAATAGCTCCAACTTCTAGTTTATGTAATAACATGTGTGACAACACTGTAAACAAAATAAACTTCATTTAACTTTCTTTTATGGCTGTACCAGGCAAATGCCTAAGTTGCCTATGTACCTAAAGGGAATGCAAAACCCCAAAAGGATCAAGCCATACATAGTTCATGTAGCAAAAAGAAAGAACTTTTATTTATTTAGTTAGCCGTTCACAGTTTATACTCTTGCGGGCCAGGAGTATTACATTTTTTTGTTTTTGTTTTGCCGGACCTAGTTTATACTGTTGCGGGCCAGGAGTATTACATTGCTAGAAAACAACTGAAAATAAACTCTTTTTTTTTTGTGAACAGTTTAGGCTCTTGTTCAGGAGCTTACAATTGTTGAACTTCAAGGATAGTACCGCTTCAGGAACTTCCCGTTGATTGGTCCAATCTGCACTCCTTCTGCGTCGACTATCTTGTAGGCTCCGTTTGTGTAGACTTCGCGCACCACATGAGGGCCATCCCACTTAGAAGTGAACTTGCTTCTAGATTTGCGCGAGACAATGATAGGCCTTCTCACAGCTAGTGCTTGATCTCCAACACTGAACGAGCGTGACCGAACCTTTTTGTTGAAAGCTCGCGACAGTCGAGCGTGATAACACTCCAGCTTCTATTGTGCTTGAAGTCTCTTCTCATCAAGAGCCTTTAGCTTATCTAGGCGAAGCTTGTGATTTTTCTCCTCGGCCAAACCCTCTTGTATAGCAACACGAAGTGACGAAACTTGGATCTCCAAGGGGAGCACAGCTTCTACCCCGTACACGAGAGCAAAGGGTGTTGATTGGGTCTTGTAAGTCGTTCAGTATGCCCATAGAGCTTCTCCTAACTTCTCATGCCAATCCCGCTTAAATTTTGAGACAATCTTCTTGAGTAAGTTGCACAACGTCTTGTTGAAAGCCTCTGCCAAGCCATTTGCAGGAGCATTATACATGGATGACTTGTGTTGAGCGAACTTGAACTTTTCACAAAAAATCGTCATCAAACTGTTGACGAATGGCTTGCCATTATCAGTGATGATGTACCTAGGCACGCCATACCGGTAGATGATGTGTGTCCTTATGAAGTCAACTACATTTTCCTTCTTGACTACTCTAAGAGGAATCGCCTCTACCCATTTGGAGAAGTAGTCTGTGGCGGCCAAGATGTAAGAATAGCTAGCCGATGACTTAGGCGTAATTGGTCAACCAACATCAAGACCCCATACCTCAAACGGCCATGATGCCACCGTAGGATGAAGTGGTTCTGGAGGCTGGTGTATGGAATTGGCATGAAACTGGCAAGCGTCACACCTCCTGGCATAGTTCATGCAATCTTGTACCATCGTGGGCACATAATATCCCATCCTCTTGACACGGTCCTGAAGCTTAGGACCTAATTGATGCGGACCACACGTCCCTGAGTGAGCTTCTTCCATCACTTGCTTTGCCTCGTCCAAGCCTAGACATCTTAACCAAAGTCCTGAAAAGGAGCGCCGATAGAGGGTACCATTGTAGTAGAAGAACCGAGAGGCTCTCCGTTGGACTTCTATCTTATGCCTAGCATCACTAGGTAGCCTTCCATGCTTTAAGTAGTCCATGATGGGTTGGCGCCAATCCTCCACCTCGGTTTCAAGAGCACATATTTCATTGACCTCTTCTTCCAACTCCTAGTCTGGCGGTGCTACGACCCATCGGCTGCAACACCCCACACATTCTAGTTGCCTTTACAACAAGAATGCACCGAGGCGAGTACATGAGCCGCTAAGCCTTATCCAGCCAATAAGCCCTTTTGTACATAGAGCCTTGGTTTAGGATACCCCTTTGTTCATATATATGCTACGTGCTATGTGTTTAAATTCATTGTAAAAGAGTCGACCGAAGTTTAGAAATGTTGTACTAGTCCATATAGTAGTCATTAGGCTGAGAAGAGTCATATTTACCAACTAAGAAGTTCAATCCTAAAAATTATGGTTAACCGAGTGGTTGGGCCCATTTATCCATAAAGGTTGATCCTCTTGGTTCATAAAGTAAACTCAACTCGCCTTTGATGATTCTACATGGCCCTTTACGACATTTTCTAAACAAAGGTCCAATAAACCTGTTTAAAAAGTCCAACAAAAGAAAATGGGTAAAGTCTTAGACTGCATAATAATCACCAGGTTCGAGTAAATCAATTTATCGAGTTAATTCTTTAGTCCATCACATGGTCGGCCCGTGGTTAGGCCCAACCATGTTGGATTTATTAATTAAATCCATAAATCAATTATAACTCACCTGTCGTTGGTTTTGTCCAGTCCTTTACATTACCCATTTTCTCAAACAAATAGATTAAAATAAAAATAAAATAGAAAGACGTTAGGTGGTCAGTCTCATTGATCATCGTTCTAGTCCGCATAATAATCAATACGGCTTGAGTCGGCCCAAGTAGGGTATCTAAGTTACGGATTCTCCTGAAAACGGTCATCTTGTGGATGGGGCTTATCCGAATTGAGAAACACTAACTTATACTCTTATACTCGGTTTTGACTCGCTGTGTTTGGTTTTATCCGACCCTTTATGATGATCAGTAGTCTTTAGGATCATGTAGAGTTAGGGTCATGCAAACCCATGTTCCGGGTGAGTCACCTCGTCCAGTCAGCATATAGATTGTGCATATTAGGAAAGTCCCATGTAGGTCTATTATGTCTTGCATTCATCAGGATAGGTTTTGGGGTCAATAAAAGGTCAATCTCTGAACTGTGTGTGGTTTTGCTGTAGTCAACATAGGAGACCCGAGTCTAGCTTGGATCCCCGACCCAACAGGTCGTTTGATTCGTAACCCGGTCTTCGTTCTGTCAGCACCCAAGTCCAAAACCTCCCATCGTCTGCGTTTCGACATGTCTGCCGAAAAGAACCACGGAGATAACCAAGTCCAAGAAGCCCTAGTCAAACTTCTGGAGGAGAAGTTCAAGTTGAGGGCTCAATCAGTTTTGCTGCCTTACAGCAAGAGAAGAAAGCCGATGAGCACATCGCTCGATAGCGAGAACTCATCGAGAGGAAAAACACTCGTATAGAGCAACAATAGGTGACTCTTAATGGTGTTTTGGAAGCTGTGCAACGCATTAACATGCGAGTGGGAATGACAGACAATGATGAGATGGAAGTTCTTCCTAACCCCACAGATAACAAAGGCAAAGGAAATATGGGTGAAAGTTCCAATGCTGGAGTGGTCGTTGAGTTGTCTGATGATCTAACACCAAGGCCACCACCGTCGATGCTTGTTCCTCAACTGTCGATCGAAATTTGAGTTACGCGATGACCCCATCATCCAAGACATAAAGGCTCAACTGAATGTGTTCAAGGATGTTGTGAGCCATATGCCAACTTTCACCAACCAGTTCGTCGAGTTCAAACCACCCGCTGAAATCAATGCTAATATAGTGGGAAAGATGGACATTCCGCTGAAGAAGTCCTACCCATCTGAGAATCCAACCCATCATGTGTGGGAGTTCAACCGAGTGATGCCACTCCGAGGTGCCACCACTGAGCATTACAAGCAGGTCTTCCCGTCATCACTAAATGATGAAGCATTGAACTGGTATTATACCCTTCCCCTGGAAGTACGAGGAGATTGGACTGCTTTGTGTAGGGCGTTTATTGAACACTACAGTAAGATCCAGAAAGATAAGGTGACCCTGACAGACATCATGGCCGAAAAGGATCAAGCCTTAGCAGTGACACTGGAGAGGAGGACTCGTCCTGCTCATCAACAGCTAATGATCGGTTCGGTTAGTACTGATGCATGGTTCTTTGATATTTATACATTTCTGAAAGACGGTGCATATCCACCTAATGCTGAGCGTCGAGCCAGGAGGGCTATCCGGTTAGTTGCCTCTCAGTATTGCATTATTCAGGACCGTCTGTACAAGAAGATCGCTACGGGGATAAACCTCCTATGTGTTGATGAGGAGGAAGCAGAGGAATTAATGAATCCACTCATGGAGGAGAGTGTGGACCACATATGAACGGCAGAATGTTGGTTAAGAAGATCCAGAGAGCAGGGTATTTCTGGTCGACTATGGAGTCCGATTGTCTCCAATTTGTGAGGAAATGTCAGAAATGTCAAGAATATGCTGATCTCAAGCATCAACCGTCCTCTTATTTGACCACTTTGGCCTCACCTTGGCCATTTTCAGTATGGGGAATCGACATCATAGGGAAGATTTCGCCCCAAGGTACGGGAGGACATGAATGTGTTGGTAGCAGTGGAGTACTTTACCAAGTGGGTAGAAGCTGCTTCATACTGAAAAATCACTTCGAAGCATGTGGCCAAGTTCATGCTGAGGAACATCATTTATAGATACGGGGTGCCACATGAGGTGATCAGTGACAACGGGAGCCATTTCGTGGGCGAGTTTACAGCTCTTTTGGCCAAGTACAAAGTCCGACATCACCATGCTTCTCCTTATCGGCCACAAACCAATGGAGCGGTGGAGGCTGTAAGCAAAACTCTGGTGAAAATTATCAAAAAGATGGCTGTAACTTACAAAGATTGGCCCGAAAAGCTTCCTTTTGCACTATGGGGATATCGAACGTCAATTCGGACTACAACCGGAGCTACGCCATACTCTTTGGTGTACGGGATGGAAACAGTCTTGCCAGTAGAACTTGTCGTTCCTTCTTTAAGGATCATTGCTGAAAGTCAAATCCCTGAGGCTGAATGGGCCCGAGCTAGGTATGAGGAGTTGGTTTTCTTGGATGAAAGACGACTCCGTACTTTACATAACATCTAGCTTTATCAGAGTCGGATTCCCCGAGCATTCAATAAGAAAGTCAAAGACCGCGATTTAGCAGAAGGGGATCTAGTATTGCAAGAAATCAGGGCAGCCCGTCAGAGTCCTCGAGGCAAGTTTGCCCCAAATTGGAAGGGTCCCTACATCGTCATTTCTATCACTCCAGGGGGCGTGACCTGAAGGAGAGGAACTCACTCAGCCTGTGAACCTTGATTAGTTGAAAAGATATTATGTTTAAGCCTCTAAGGGTTGGTATCCTTAGCTACTTAGTCATGCATTATCTTATAAAAGCAAGCCACTGAACTGCCAACAGGCCACTTGCTTATGAGAGAAAAAGAAAAAAAAGAAAAGAAAAAAAAGAAAGAAAGAAAGAGAAAAAAGAGTGAAAAACTATAGAGTGGCTGACTTGAAAACCTCTTTAAAGCAGGTCAGGCAAAAGGAGAGTATAAAAAAAAGGAAAGAAAAAGAAAAAAAAAAGAAAATGAGAGACTAACTTTAAAATCCTTCGGGACAAGTTATGTAAAAGGAGAGAATAAAGGTGTTGCAGCCGAAGTCGTGCCTTGAAGGACGAAAAGAAGAGCATGGCTTGTGTTGATTCTTATAAAACATAAATGTAATACTTTACTTCTTATATCAATAAAAGGAGTATATCTTTTTAATAGATTTTGTTTTATCAATTTTCTAAAGGAAAAGCATCAATTAAAAAATATATAGCATACGCATTTCTTTCATTACATTTCTTCTCTCCACCCTACTTATTTTAGTATTAAGTCTAGTCCTAGTTGAGTTGGAATCGATATAGGCCCATTAGTGCTCATTCGGTCGGATTCACTTGTTTTTCCTTGCTTGAGTGCGTTTCTTCCTTAGATTCCGACCCAGGATCATTAGTCACGATGATGCTCTTTAGTTTCGGGGTGTCTCGAAGAGGTGAAAGCGACATTCTTTCACGCCAACGGCCAATGCCAACGGTAGTAGCAAGCCAGCTACGATAGGCATCCGTCGAAGTAGTGGAGATACGGTTAGGAACAGATGCTTCCTTTCCAGCCCGTTCCTTCCAGTATTTGACCCATGATTCAATCACCGACCCTTGGAGATGGGGTAAGGTCGGGAATCTCGCATGGAGGAAGGGGAATGTTTTGAGAATGCCCCATTTGCCGCATGACTCGATCTGGGAAATAATATGTCAGCTCCGTAAGGCCAAGCAGAGTGAGGTGGGCCGTCTTATCAGAGTGGCTCGAGAAGCATGGCACTTTCCACCATTGAACCCACCAATGGATTTCCATGTGGTTTTTGAGAAAAATGACCCATTTATCAAAATTGCGGCGGGTGTCGAACTTCATTTTGCGTTGGCAAAAGTTTGCTAGTTCCGAAGAGGTGATAGCGAAAAAACCATGTCTAAGTGCTCCGTAAGCCACATCTACAGGTGGAAGAAAGAAAGTGAGAATTTTGGTTGCACAAAAAAAAATGTATTACAACCAAAGCAAAAAGAAAAGAAAAATCGACACATGATTCCACATGGACCACTCAGATGATCCATGCAAAATCAGAGAAAAATAATATCAAAAAAAACAAAAAAAAAGAGAAAAAAAACAAAAGAAAAAGGGAAAAGTGTCGATACTCACTTGGAGAGCGAGAGGACTTCCGCGAAAGGTCTGCGTTGTAGCCCATGAATCGAGGCCAAGGAGTGTTTCAGCAATCATCATCGGAGCAAGGTTATAACCTCGAGACATCTCATCTACGACATGGATGAGGGAGATAGGTGCAAAACCCGAACCGCCGTGATTAAATAAAAACTCGGAAAGAATGCAAAAGACCAAACCTCGCACTCGCAACGTTGGGTTGAGTCTAAGCGCCTCGGGTGATTGGAAGAATTCCACTAAAGCTTGCAAATTGACGGTATTGCCAACCAAGATGTGTCCCAATGCTCGATGATTGAAGCTCGTTAATTCCTCGAATTTTTCACGATGATTGTGAGCAAAGGAAGGAGTTGTTGGTGGAGCATAAAGATCAAACTTGAACATGCAGGCCCACTCTTCAGGAAGAGGGCACAATTCGTAACAATAGAAGCGAAAGACATGGAACTTAGGGTCCCAAAAGGTCAGGGCCGCTTTAACGAACCCCCAGTCAATTTTCACTTGCTTGAGGCTCAAAATCAGGGAAAGGTTGTAGTAAGTAAGGAGTTGTTTCTCGGGTTTGGTGAGTGTGTTCATCCATGAGTTGAGTTTCCTTTCGAAGGCCATGATTGCAAGCAAGGGAAGAGGGGTTTGAGAGAGAACCAAACTGGGATGAAGGCTCAAAACGACAAAGCAAGCTTATATAGCCTTGGTTCTGCGAGTACACAGTTGCTCAACTAGAGGCAGGGGGATGTACATGACATCCGGCAACACACATTCGAATGAACCACGGTGCCTGGCACCGAGTGTAGGCCGACCGACCACTATAAAGGGGATGAACTCGTTTTGTGAGTTCACACCCCTACGTGCCTGTATCCAAAGGAAAACAGACGCGTTTGTGCATGGGTTGCTACGTGTTTGCATAGTGTTTTATTTTTTCCTTTATTTATTAATGTAAAAATGTAATTTTATTTTCCTCCTTTAGTTTTAGAAATTGTAATTTATGTTGTACATTATTTCTTTTATTATTTCTCCTTTGTAAACAGTCAGGGGTTGACCTAAAAGTGAATAAAAATGGGAGCTTGCATGTCGCATCATTAGAAAGTCAAAATCACATAAAATCGAGTTTGCCTGATGGCATTTAATTGCGCATTTCTTTACTACATGGCACTTCTTTTACATTACATAAAAAGAAAAAAAAAAGGAAAAGGGGAAAGCCTTGCCATAATGCCTAGAAGTTCCCGCCAAAACCGCAACTGCCAAACAAGCTCCTGACATTAGCATCAGCAAAAGAGTCTGGTTGTGGATTGTCTGGAGTACTAGAAGGACCGGACAGAAATTGGCTGGAAGGCATACCAAGAAAACCAGAGCCTGAATAACCCTGGCTGAAGCCAGGGGGCTGACTGTAAGGGACAATAGGTTGAGCATGATACTGAGGCGCCCATGGACTAAGCACTTTCTCCATTGAACCTTGGAATCCACTAGATTCCGAACAGTCTTCCACCATGAACTCTGGGATACCAGGAGACCGTCGCCGCGAAGAGCTGGCATAGGGATCGCATGGCACACTCATCAGATCTTGATCCCTGCGCCTAGATGGTCTTGCCCCTAAATCTCCGCGAAAACCCTTGCTACCCGTTTCTCCTGCTGAAGAGTGGCGTAGGGGACGTCTTGACGAGCTTCCAGAGCGTGGCAAACTCACATGGGAGTGAGCTTCGTTATCTTCATCACCAGCAGCCGACATCGGACCCCGATATTGGCCACTTTCGAAGTTCTGGTCAATGAACTCCCGAGCCGTGATACCTTCCTTTAACAGGACGCAGCTGTGGGTGTACGCTTGCTGTGCGAAAGGAAGATCCATAAAAATCAAACTGTGCAAGATAAAGGGTGGTCAAATATGTACCTTACCGGGTTGGGATCAAAGAATTGCAGTACTTCATGATCATTAGGCACAAGAGGGATGAATCCGAACAGCATATCTTCTTCCTCCCCCTGCTTAGGTTCCTCTGCATGCTGGTCGAGAAGAGGGTCGTAATATCCTCCCAGCTACAGAAGGACGAACATCATTAGGATGCCAGAAATCCACAGTTGATACAAAAAACGGAAGAAATGCTAAAACCTGAGCAAAAGCAAGACGTCCTCTATGTGTTTAGACCCAATTTTGTGTCTAAATAGCGCCTTAATTCTTAGGCTTTTAACACGTCTCGTATTTTAATTTCATAACTATTAATACGTTTTTGGTTATTTTGTAGATTTTGGAGTTTTTACTCAAAACGTGTTAAAAAGGGCTATTTTAGAGCTATTTTGGGGATCCCGAAGTTTCCCGGGCGTCGACCGGGTCAAAGGCGAAGCGAAGAAGGAAATTTCGGCCAGCCGAGGAGGACCGCAGCTGCGGTCCCATAGACAACAGCTGCGGTGGTCGACCAAGGCTGGGGCAAGGAGCAAGTAACCCGAGAGGGACGCACCTGCGGTCCCCTAGATCGCACCCGCGGTCTTGCGAAGGGATAAGAGAAGAATCGCCTGAGCTCCGGAGGACCGCACCTGCGGTCCCCTAGACCGCACCTCCGGTCTCCTTCGGGAATCAGAAATTATGTTATACGAAGTGCTGCGTTTTGAGTAACCACCTTGAGTTGTATATTATACCTCTTGAACGATTAGGTTGGGGAGGCAACTATCTATTGTAATTTCAACACTTTAGCTGTAAATGAGAGTGAGATTAGTGGCATTTCTTAGTGATTAGTGAGTAACTACACTTGGTTTATTGCATTTGCTTTGGATTTTATTGGAATTCCATTGAAGTTATAAAGATTTATCTTATTTTGGAGCTTGGATTTCTTATTATTCTGGATCATCCTTCCATTGGCATCAAATTAATGAGCATTTCTTACCCTTACTCTCTTTAATTCATCTATTTACTTTACAATCTCTGTTTTTGTTGTTTGGTGATTCTTATTACTAGATTGTTGTTTTGATTATCTATATTCTCTGTTTTAAGCATGAATAGTGAAATTATTATTGTTGTTAGCATGTTAGTTAAGATGATTAGAGGCTAGAACCCTTATGGGTTAGGGAGAAACTAAGGATGTGAATGGTTGATTTGGATTGGGTTATCAATTTTAGGAGGTAATTCGCTGTGGAGTCAATTTCCTAATCCTATTCTTCCCTCAAGTGGGATGTATTCGAGATCGAAAGCTCTTGAATAGATCCAACACTCGTTGGAAGGTGGGAATTGGGATAGTTAACGCTCGCCCACGAGAGTGGAAAGAGCTTAACTAGAGAGTCCCGTTCCTTTAACACTCCGGTCCGTGGAGGACTTGTAGGAAGTTAATCAGGATTGCCTTGAAAAAGGAAATCCGGTGGGTTTGTTTTAACGGGACTATCATTTGGTTATATTCATTTATTGCTTCCTGATTGCGAAACCCTCGTCCTAATTATTGTTTGCATCCCGAAATCTCCCGACACCCATAGTTTCTTTCTTGACCGAACCTTAGCCGTGTTTGTGTTCTGTTGTGTAATCCTTTACTTGAAAACCTCTTATCGTCTAGTGATCCTTAAACCTTACCTAAAGCCAATCTGTCATAGCGAAGGCCCTTAGCTCCTCGAGAAAGAACGATAAACAAAACCGGGGTACAAAAACCACGTTACACAAAATGGCGCCGTTGTCGGGGAGCAAGCGCACCTAGCTTAGCTTTTTGTCTTTGGGTTGTTTAAGATCATTTCCTTTGCTAGAGATAGAGACCAAGCACGCATCAAGAATCTTGAGTTACAATTCGCTTAAATGTCGCAACAGTCCAAGCCTACCCAATCCCTTCCTAGCCAATCTCAACCAAACCCTAAGGGGCAATTTAATGCTATTACATTGAGGAGTGGTAGGAAGATTGAAGGCCCTAAATTGGTGGAGGAGGATGTTTTGGGAGAAAAAGAAGGTGATGTGGTGGATGTCACGGATGAGGAGGATTTGATAGAGAAAAGGGAGAGTGAGTTTGTTTTTGTGAAGGGAAATGAGGGAGTTCATGAGGAGGAGTTAGAAGAATCTAGTATTGAGAGAGAATTGATTGAGAAAGAAAGAGAAGAGATGGAGAAAGTAAGAAAAGGGAAAGGAGTCATGATAGAAGAAGAACTAATTCAAGCTATTGAGAAGTCGAAGTTACTGCCGGTTCCTTTTCCCGAGAGGTTAGCCAAGCCCAAGTCGGAGTCTAAATTTTTAAAGTTCATAGAAATGCTCAAGAAACTTCAAGTGAATATTCCATTCCTAGATGCTATTTCCGAGGTTCCATCCTTTAAAAAGCACTTGAAGGAACTTCTCACTAGCAAGAGGAGAATCCAAGAGAAGACTATTATCCACTTGACGTCCGATTGTAGTGCTATTGTTGACAAAAAAAACCCCGGAGAAGCTCGCTGACCCCGGGAGTTTTTCCATTCCTTGCACTATTGGTGACATGAGGATTAGTCGTGCTCTTTGTGATTTAGGGGCTAGCGTGAGCGTTATGCCTTATTCTATATGTCAGAGGTTGAATCTCGACGATTTAACTCCTACGACCATCAATCTTCAATTGGCCGATCGCTCCGTGCGAAGACCCATGGGTATATTGGAGGATATTCCAGCCCAAGTGGGAAGATCTTTTATACCGTGTGATTTCGTGATTTTAGAGGTGGAGGAAGACCACAACGTTCCTATCATTTTGGGAAGGCCATTCCTTGTTACGGTCGGAGTAATAATAGATGTGAAACATGGTAGTATGTCATTGAATGTCGGTGATGAGAGCATTATTTTCAACCTCGAAGGGTCCTTGAAAAATCCTTCATATGGGGATTTATGTTATGCTATTGATATAATGGAGGTGCTAGTTGATCAATATCTTGAAGAATCTCATCTACTTGAATCTACTTGCGACGATCCTTTGGGAGCTTGTCTCTTAGAATCTTTC
This sequence comes from Portulaca oleracea, assembly GCA_029582165.1. Classification (NCBI taxonomy): domain Eukaryota; kingdom Viridiplantae; phylum Streptophyta; class Magnoliopsida; order Caryophyllales; family Portulacaceae; genus Portulaca; species Portulaca oleracea. The sequence continues at coordinate 751,825 of CM055881.1, read as the reverse complement.
CAATTTCAGACCGACGGCACTGACATCACGTTTCTCACCAACCTTCTTGATCCATCACCAACGCATGTAGGGCTGTTCATCGGTCCGGACTGGACCGAATTCGACTGGACCGAATTGGACCGAAGACCGAACTAGAGGACTGGACCGAACTTTTTTCAATCCGGGACTGGACCGACCGAACTTTGTTCGGTCGATCCTCAGATCGATCGGTGGACTATACATAAGGAAACCCTATAATTTTAGTAACCCGACTTTAGTTGATCTATGGTGGACCGAGGACCGAGCATCAATTTTTTGGATCGAGGATCGACCGAACTTCCTCGGTCAATCGATCCGATCCTCGGTCGATCCCTTTTCGGTCCGGACTGGACTATGAACAGCCCTAAACGCATGAGGAGATTACTATTGACGAGCCTCATATTGAGTGTATGGAGATTCAAGAAATGATCTGCAAGGGTATGTCTTCTTCCCAAGTTAAATCCTTTACTTCTTCTTTAGAGCTTAAATCTTTACCCCCTTCCTTGCAATCTGCTTTCTTGGATGATGAAAAATCTTTGCATGTTATTGTGAATTCTAAGTTGCATGATTCTGATTTGTCCAAGTTGCTTGATTTGTTGAGAAAGTACAGGGGAACATTAGGTTATAAAATTGAGGATTCGAAAGGTTTGTCCCCATCCATTTGTATGCATTCCATTGATTTGTTTGAAGATGCAAAGCCAACTAGGCAATCACAACGTAGATTGAACCTTAATATGCAAGATGTGGTTAAGAAAGAAGTAGTTAAACTGTTAGCTGTTGGGATCGTCTTCCCCATCGCAAATAGCGAATGTGTAAGTCCGATTCAGTGTGTGCCAAAGAAGGGCGGGATGACAGTTGTTGAGAATGAAAAGAAAGAACTAGTTAGTACCCTAACCATCACAGGGTGGCGGATGTGCATTGACTATCGCCAGTTGAACAAAGTGACCAAGAAAGACCATTTTCCTCTCCCCTTCATTGACCAAATGTTAGAGAGGTTGGCGGGTCATTTATACTTTTGTTTTTTAGATGGGTACTCAGGTTTTTTCCAGATTCCAATCCATCCTACGCATCAAGAAAAGACTACTTTTACTTGTCCATTCGGTACCTTTGCTTATAGACGTATGCCATTTGGTTTATGCAATGCACCTGGAACATTTCAACGATGCATGATGGCCATTTTTAGTGATTTCATTGAACAATGTATGGAAGTTTTCATGGATGATTTTTCTGTCTATGGTAATACCTTTTGATGATTGTTTGGCTAACTTAGAGAAAGTTCTTATTCGTTGTGAGGACGTTGACTTAGTTTTAAACAGGGAAAAATGTGATTTCATGGTAGAAGAAGGTATTGTTTTGGGGCACTTGATTTCTTCGAGGGGCATCGAAGTCGACAAAGCAAAAGTTGAAGTGATAGAGTGCCTACCACCCCCAGTTTTCCGTTAAAGGGGTGCGTAGTTTCCTGGGCCATGTCGGCTTTTACCGCCTGTTTTGTCAAAGATTTTTCTAAAATCGCTCGTCCTTTAACTGATCTCTTGTGCAAGGATGCCCCATTCTGTTTTAATTATGAATGGCTCGAGTCCTTTTTCAGGTTAAAGCAAGCTTTGGTATCCGCGCCGGTTGTCCAACCTCCGGATTGGGCATTACCTTTCGAGATCATGGCCGATGCGAGCGATTTCGCAATTGGAGCATGTTTGGCTCAAACCAAAGAGAGGAAGCCGTGGGTCATCTACTATGCAAGTCATGCGCTTGATAGCGCACAAAAAAATTATACGACCACGGAAAATGAGCTTTTGGCTATCATCTTTGCTCTAAACAAATTTCGGCAATACCTCATGTTTTCCAAGGTTGTTGTATACATGGATCATGCCGCGATCAAGTTCTTGATGGGAAAGAAAGAAATAAAGCCAAAACTCATTCGTTGGGTTTTGCTTATGCAAGAGTTCGATTTGGAAATTCGCGACAAGGCCGGGACTAAGAATGTTATAGCCGACCACCTGTCGAGGATCCTTGTTGATTTGGATGGTACTCAACCCATCATGGACTCTTTTCCGGATGAACGTCTGTTGTCCGTCAAGCATTCTCACCCATGGTACGCTGATATCATCAACTACTTCTCTAGTGAGGTGATTCCTCAAAATTTGACCCCTCATCAAAAGAAAAAGTTCTTTCATGACGTGAAACATTTCTTTTGGGACGATCCATTCTTGTTCCGTTTATGTAATGACGGAATGTATAGAAGATACTTTCCCGAGAGTGAAGTGAAGCCCGTATTGACGCATTGCCATGAGTTCCCCGTTGGAGGTCATGGTGGATCTCAAAAGACGTCTGCGAGAGTTTTACAAGCCGGTTATTGGTGGTCGACCCTCTTTTGAGATGCCTATCTTCATGTCAAGTCATGCGATAAATGCCAAAGGTCCGGAAATATTTCCCGGAAAAATGAATCACCGCTGAATTTCATTCTCTAGGTAAAGGTTTTCGATGTGTGGTTGTTGGATTTTATGGGTCCCTTTCCGTCATCAAGAGGTCATCAATATATTTTAGTGGCGGTAGACTATGTGTCGAAGTGGGTTGAAGCGATTCCATGCGTGAGATGCGATGGAAAATCCGTGTCAAGATTTTTGAAGAAGGTTATTTTCTCAAGATTTGGTATTCCAAGGGTCATTATTAGCGACAATTGATCTCATTTTATTCAGAAGAGATTTGAGTCCCTCTTAGCAAAGTATGGTATCACTCACAAAAGAGGACTCTCCTATCACCCTCAAACGCAAGGTCAAGTAGAGATTTTGAATCGTGTTGTTAAGGAGATTTTGGAGAAAACGGTTAGTTCTTCACGAAGAGATAGGGCAGAGAAATTAGATGATGTCTTGTGGGCATATCGTACCGCCTTCAAAACGTCGATAGAGACTACTCCATACCGCCTTGTCTACGGGAAAGCATGCCATTTTCCCGTGGAACTTAAACACAAGACAATGTGGGCAATCAAAAAGATGAATTATGATCTCAAGGCGACCGGGGCAAGTAGTTTGTTCCAATTGGAGGAGCTCGAGGAATTGAGACGTCACTCCTATGAAAACAATAGGATTTACCAGGAGCGAACCAAAGCATGGCACAACAAGAGATTGAACCATCGCGATTTTGTGATTGGTGATAGAGTCCTCATCTTCAATTCGAGGCTCAAACTCTTTTCCGAAAAGCTAAGATCGAGATGGTCAGGGCCTTTCGAAATCGTAAAGATTCTTCCCGCCGGAGTTGTTGAGCTTAAAAATGCAAATGCAGATTGTTTCAAAGTCAATTCGTTAAAGATCAAGCCATACATTGTGGAAGAAGAGTATGCGGGGACGGTTGTGGTGTTCCTCGCTGGTTTTGATAGTTGAAGAGTGGATTAGGTCGAGCTAGGACCTAAAACAAGCAATCGGGAGGAGGTATGAGCTACTCTCATCTTCTTTAGTGTCTTCTTTTATTTCTTACATTTTTATTCCAATGTTCTTATTTTGTTTTTGTTTGAGTTTGAGAAAAAGAAAGAAAAAAGAGTGGAAAAATCTTAGAAAAGAAGAAAAAAATTGAGGAAAGAGAAAAAAAAATAGAAAAATTTGAGTGTGTGAAGAAAGTAGTTAAGTGTGAATGTTGAAAGTTGTTCATGAAAGTTGTTGAGTGTGTAAGAAAAGAGGGTTGATAATGAGGAGAGTAGAATTTTAGGACTTAACATTATTTTCAAGTTTTTGAGTCTTGTAGGTGCAGGGCAAAGACAGGAGAAGACCACATCTGCGGTGGCCCTGACAGCACCTACGGTCTCAAGAAGATGATTTTCTTCGCAGTAGGTTTCCGGGAGGAGACTGCGCCTGCGGTCTCTCTGACCGCACCTGCGGTCTATCGAAAAAATGCGAAATCTGTTGGGGCTTAAAGCCTTCTCCCTCTCATTTTCTCTCATTTCTTTTCTCACTCACTCACTCGAAAAACCCCTCTTTAGCCCTAAAACCCTAAATCTTGTCCCAAATACTTCAAATCCCTCACAAATTCCTTCTCCCCTCTCCAATTTCTCGTGATTTTTGTGCCTTAGCTGCGCCTTCACCATTTTCGCACCATTTAGGGAGTTTGCAAGTTCAAAATCTGGGTTTTGTTCATTGTGGGGTTCGAAAATGGCAAGGAGGAGTTCCTAAGTGCTCAATTCAGGTATTCCTTCCTTCTTTGTGCATCAAAGTTCATTTTCTTGCTAATTGTGGGTCATTTTTGTGCACAATTTCATCTTTTACTCCTTGGATATTGTTGAGTGCTCTTGGTTGAGGCTTCGGGGTGTCGAATTAGGTGAAATTGTGTGTAAAGTTGGTGATTGGTGTTTGGTTGGTGACATTCTTGGTGGACATTAGGGGTTTAGATATTGTGTGTGCATATTGTTGTTTTTGCTCGTTGTTCACTCTAATGGGTCGAGCTAAACGAGCCTGGACCGAGAAAGAACTGACCCCTCCTCCATCTTCGTCGGCGGAGCCCGACAAGAACCGCTACAAAGCACAACCCGCCTCCTTGATTAAATGTGACCCGAAGGTGAAGGTTACTTTTCGGGATGAGATGCACAAACAGAGGTATGGAAGGTTGAAACAGAGGAAGATTTGTGCTCCCGATATTTATGATGACCAAAAAGCGAAAGATATCTACTGCAAGCTGAGTATGGATTTCTTCATCAAAACTTTAGGTTGGGAAGTTTTCATCACCATCAGTGAGCCTATCGTAGATCAATCGGTGCTCGAATTCTTGAGCTCTTTAGTGGTAAAGGAGGATGGCACATCGAATGCATCTTTTACTTTCCGGGTTGCTAAGGAGGAAATTGAGTGTTCAGTCCAGGATCTTTGTGATGCTTTGGGTCTCCCTGTGGATGGATTGTATTACGGAGAGTGCGTTAGATTAAATGAACAAGAAGCAATGAAGGCCTCACATGTTGGCGGAGGCGATATCCAAAGTCTCGGAATCGTCAATCGAGGATCCATTTCCTGAATAAGTCCAAAGCCCGGGATTTCTGCAATTTAAGTGTTTGACTCTTCCAGCGGATCATTTCAAGTTCTTTCTTCGGCCGCGACATTGGGCAATCAAACGTCCGCAAAGACGATCTTTTCGTCATCTTCAACGCAATCAATGGTCGTCGTGTCAACACCGGCTCTTGCATTCTCCACTGTCTTCAGGAAACCAGCCTCGAACTCCGCAACATGACCATTGGCATGGGTCATATAATCTATCACTTTCCCAAGAGGAAAGGCTTCGAATCTTACCTCGCCAAATGGACTCCACGGTATTTCCCCGACCATATTGACGGTGTGAGATTGCGAAAGATGGAATTCTTGGAGAAACACAAGACGCAAACTCTATACCGCCACGGGTATGACTCCCACAGTATTGCGATTCGATTGGATCGTGATCATGCTGAAGAATGGTTGAATGTCACCGACCAACGAAACTGGTCGTGTGGGCAACGACACGGAGGTCGCCGAATAGTGGGTGGTCCTTTTGAACCCGTGGAGGGGAGTGAAGAGGAAGAGGAGGAAGAGGAAGAAAAAGAGCAAGGAGAAGATGCAGGTGCAAGCCAAGCTGGAGATTCTACATTGGAGCGTATAAGTGATCAACTCGAGGAACTACACAATGAGTTCCAGGAGCAGCGAGAATTAATCCAAAACCAACAAAGTCTGATTGAGAATTTGCAAGAGCTTCTTGAGGTGCAACAAGATATCCTAGTTAGCATTCAATCGCGGCTCCAACCCCATCATCTTCCAGGAGGATCCGCTTGAGAGACAGGTTGTAAGTGTCCCCACCCCCACTTGATCCTTTCCATTGTTTTTCATGTTTACTTTGTAAAATGTAAGTGTGGGGGAGGGGGGAGGGGTGCCTCATCGGGGTGTTTGGACAGGAAGGCTTTGTGGTTTTGGCGTGTTGGTGTCTCGGGTCCTTTTGGTTTGTTCTGGTGTTGCTCTCAAGGTTGGTTGGGCATGGCTTGTGGTAGTCATCTCTTGGTTGTATTTTGGTTGTCTTTTGGTTGTAGTTGGGATGTCTTGGTTGGTTGTTGGTTGTTCTTTTGGCCGGTGGTGGTTTATTCTTCCTTGTGTCGGTTGTATTTTGGGCATGTATGGTTGGAATGGCATCTAATGAATGGTTGTTCTAATGAAATGAAATGAATCAGTTTGTTTGGTCAGTTTGAGATGAGTTTCACCCTTATTTCCCGCCTCAATGAGTGAGATTCGGGGATAAGGTATATCATTGGTAATGTACATTTTGTCTATAGTTTTCTTTTCTTCTTTTTAGTTCTTTATTGTTTAGAAGTTTAATTAGTTAGTTTTTCTTTGATTTTATTTTCAATCTCGCATGCGGATTTTGTCATGTATAATGTCGTCTTTTGCTCCAACATCATTTCGATTCAATTGAACGACGACTTCGGATCACGGCTTGAACATTTATGAAGAGTCCGAGGTAATATCTTTCCACCTTGCTTTTTCTTATGTGAATTGTTATTTTGATCCGTCGCATGCTTGGTTTTGTTTTGGGTGGCGAACCCCTTTAAATGTCCGTGTTGGGTTTATCTTGTTATTGGAGCCGTGTGGGCTCGGGTCGCCACCATTTGTTGGATAATTGTTTTGTTTGTTTGTTTCTCTAGGTTCTCTACCCTTTTTCATGTGACACTTTCCCACAATGAGGACATTGTGAAGTTTTAAGTGTGGGGGGGGGGGGGCGGATATTCTGTTTTAAGGGTAGATCACCTAGCTCTTTGTTTTTGTTTTCTTAGTTTTTGCCTAAAATTTGAAAAAAAAATTTGTGAAAAAGGAGAAAAAAGGGAGTGAAAACCTTAAAAGTTTTCTTTTGGTTTTCGTTTTCGCTTTGTTTTTGCGTTGTTTCTTGGATCTTGTTGTCAAAATTGAAAAGTCGTTCTTAAACTTCTTTAAAAGAAACCGGTCTAAGCGTTTTCGACGATGTCTCGGGTACTAGTCATGACCTATCTCTTTAGATGTCCTGCATTGAGTGTCTAGTGAGACCCCCGATTCCTTTCACGTTTTGGTTGAAACCGGGAGGTTCTAGGGGTTTGTGTCCGAGTTTTTTTTTTTTTTTTGTTTTCCTGTTTAGCAAAAGCAAAAGCAAAAGCAAAGTCAAAAGCAAAAGCAAAAAGAAAGAAAATGAAAGCAAAAGTTTAATAACCTGATTAAGTGGGGAGAGTCGGTTGAACAACATCAAACCACCATAAAGCTAGACGACTTACATGGAGCCGGTATTAGCGGTACGACGCTATTGCCCCATAAGCTCCTCCTATACCGAATTCTCGACGGAGGAGTGTATGGAAAAGCTGTGTTGGGAGTGTAAACCCCGCATTATGGGTCGTTGCAATTCCCGAAAAGCTAGCCTCGACCTTAAAAAATTCGTTGGGAAAGCCCAACCCCAAAAAGAAAAGCTTCCAGTGTTCGTAAAAGCGTGGGGCCTCTCTTTGCATCACCTACGGCCCTCACCAAGCCAAGGGCGACCAAATGTGAGGAATGGCAACTCTTTTTCCTTCCTTGTTCGTCTTGTTTGTTTTTGAGCTCGGGCATGAGTGTTTGGAGTCTTTCGGGATTGGTTGGAACCCACTACCACATGTACACATGGGGTTTTGCTTGGCATTAGGTGTAGGACATCGAAAATCTCAAACACTGACTTTTGCTTGGGATAGGTGCTCGTGAGACGCTCATAACGGTTCCTTTTGGAGGTTTAATAACGTTTTCTAATTTAGATTTCGAGATCCTTTGAAGCGAAGTTTTTGTTTTTCTTTCCTTTTGTTTCATTGGTTTTGTTTTCACTTTCCCTCTCTCCTTTTTCTTTGGCTTTTGTGGGTATAGCCGCTACAAACCCTCACGAGTCAATCTCGTCCACCCAGGCTGCCGGGGGGTTCAAAGGTCTTGGTGCATACGCTAAATCCACTCGTTTCTCTCCCATGACAGAGGAGTTTGTGTTAGTCTAGGTAGTTTCGTGTTTTGTTTTGCTCAGGACGAGCAAAAGTTTAAGTGTGGGGGGGTGCTTAGACCCAACTTTGTGTCTAAATAGTGCCTTAATTCTTAGGCTTTTAACTCGTCTCGTGTTTTAATTTCATAACTATTAATACGTTTTTGGTTATTTTGTAGATTTTGGAGTTTTTACTCAAAACATGTTAAAAAGGGCTATTTTAGAGCTATTTTGGGAATCCTGAAGTTTCCCGAGTCTTGACCGGGTCAAAGGCGAAGCGAAGAAGGAAATTTCGGCCAGTCGAGGAGGACCGCAGCGGCGGTCCCATAGACAGCAGCTACGATGGTCGACCAAGGCTGGGGCAAGGAGCAAGTAACCCGAGAGGGACTGCACCTGCGGTCCCCTAGACCGCACCCGCGGTCTTGCGAAAGGACAAGAGAAGAATCGCCTGAGCTTCGGAGGACCGCACCTGCGGTCCCCTAGACCGCACCTGTGGTCCCCTTTAGGAATCAGAAATTTTGTTATACGAAGTGCTGTGTTTTGAGTAACCACCTTGAGTTGTATATATTACCTCTTGAACGATTAGGTTAGGGAGGCAGCTATCTATTGTAATTTCAACACTTTAGCTTTCAATGAGAGTGAGATTAGTGGGATTTCTTAGTGATTAGTGAGTAATTACACTTGGTTTATTGCATTTGCTGTGGATTTTATTGGAATTTCATTGAAGCTTTGAAGATTTATCTTATTTTGGAGTTTGGATTTCTTATTATTATTCTGGATCATCCTTCCATTGGCATCAAATTAATGAGCATTTCTTACCTTTACTCTCTTTAATTCATCTATTTACTTTACAATCTCTGTTTTTGTTGTTTGGTGATTGTTGTTACTAGATTGTTGTTTTGATTATCTATATTCTCTGTTTTAAGCATGAATAGTGAAGTTATTATTGTTGTTAGCTTGTTAGTTAAGATGATTAGAGGCTAGAACCCTTATGGGTTAGGGAGAAACTAAGGATGTGAATGGTTGATTTGGATTGGGTTAGCAATTTTCGGAGGTAATTCGTTGTGGAGTCAATTTCCTAATCCTATTCTTCCCTCAAGGGGGATGTATTCGTGATCGAAAGCTCTTGAATACATCCAACAATCGTTGGAAGGTGGGAATTGGGATAGTTAACGCTCGCCCATGAGAGTGGAAAGAGGTTAACTAGAGAGCCCCGTTCCTCTAACCCTCCGGGTCCGTGGAGGACTTGTAGGAAGTTAATCCGGATTGCCTTGAAAAAGGAAATCCGGAGGGTTTGTTTTAAGGGGACTATCATTTGATTCTATTGATTTATTGCTTCCTGATTGCAAAACCCTCGTCCTAATTACTGTTTGCATCCCGAAATTTCCCGACACCCATAGTTTCTTTCTTGATCGAACCTTAGCCGTGTTTGCGTTCTGTTGTGCAATGCTTTACCTGAAAACCTCTTGTCGTCTAGTGATCGTTAAACCTTACCTAAAGCCAGACTGTCATAGCTAAGGCCTCTAGCTCCTCGAGAAAGAATGATAAAAAAACTGAGGTACAAAAACCACGTTACACTATGCTGAAGAGCCGCTTCTTCCAAGTTATCCGTCGGTATCACGAGATTGGCTGTTGGTTCACCAACCATCAGCCGAGCTATTTCATCCGCCGCCAAGGCTTGCCTATCAAAGATAAGCTCGAGAGGATCCATGGTAACTTTGGGAGGCCATTCCCTAGTATGTTAGAAGAAGAAGCGTTCCCCCAAATAGAAAACAACACCAGAAGGACCTTCCAACAACAAGTGGTGCTCGTTTGCTTCCCTTGTAAGGCGTATGTCATAATGAAGGTCCCCCGCATTGTATTCGTTCCATGGGAATCAGACAATGTCCTCCTGCAGCAACGGTCGTCACCAAAAGCTCGAAGAGGGAAAAGGCAAAACACAAAAAATGCAAGACATACCGGTCTGAGGTTGTCAATAATCCTTCCGAGCCCGTTCAACTCCTTGAAATGGATTTTCGACCGAAGGTAGCTTGATGATTCTGACCATCACCGAGTAGCAGGAACGCACATATCACCATTGTTGGTTCCACCAACTACAGGCAAGAAATAGGCTATAACCCACACCTACGTACCAGGAAAGGTTCGTAGTAAAAAAGAAGTTTGCACCTTAAAAATTTCTAAATAGAAAAATCTTGGAGCATACCTCCAAGACTTGCCAAAGGCTGCTCCCTAGGTTGAGCCTCTTAACCTCCGTTGCCCTTGTACGCGCAACTGTGTCACAACCGGTGGGCCGGCAGGCAACCCGCATTCCTCTGACCAAATGGGCATAAGCAACAGCCGCCCAGTTGAAAAGTCTCATCTCGTCGAAATTCAGGAGATGATGCGCCCAGGAGAGAGTAATGGTGTCTCCACGGTTTGAAAAAATTGTTGCATTGATGAAGTGCACCAACACAATGAATTGACACTGAGGAAGAGGAAAGCTCTCAAATCCTTCACGTTTTATAACAGCCGCCAGATGCGTGTACCGCAGGCCGCCAATTCGTCCCGCCAGCGCGACAATAGGTTGCAACAGCACATGGACGCGAGGGTCGACATCTCTCTGAAACTCCAGTAGCTCGCCGCCCCAGCTAACACCTGTAATCATCACAAAGTCAAAAGGAGTAAGCATCATCTCCCCAACTGGGAGGTGGAACGAGTTCGTGGTATCCCAAAAACGCTCCACGATAGCTCGGCCGTATGTCTTCTTGCTACTACGGATCTTCCATGCCCTCAAGCAGTCTACAAAAGAACCAAAACCAGCATCCCTCACAATGCTCAAATAAAATGCGCCCACCTTCGCATGGAAGGACAAGGTTATTACACCCTGAATGCTCCCACATGACTTGAAGGAGTCTTCCTACAATAAAGTCAAAAGAAGAATCTAAGGTGTAAAGACTTCAAGCAAAATTCAAAGTAGCTAAGGTTGCTTTAGGATTCAACTTAAAAGTACAACAACAAATAGCATGCAAAGCAACTGCAAAAGCAAAACATGCTATATGAAGGAGCATACCGAGTCATGAGAACGAAAGAACCATGCGTGCTCATCTTGGCGAAAGACCAACTGAGCTGGAATGAAATCCCTGCTAGGATACTCCCGCTGCACTGTCCTTACGTACGGACGTTCTTGAACCGCTGGCTGAGTAGCACGTCTGAGGCCCCTCCGAAAGAAATTCATACTCCCGTGATGAAATTCAAAAGCACCCAAAAAGATTTTTTTTAGAGAGAATAAGCACAAAGAAGAAGGAAGTTGGCTACGAATGATGAAAGAATGTCGAGCCTAAACCCATTTATAGGCAAAATGCATGAGCTCTCACTACCACGTGTCAGCTCATCACTGGCTCCCAATGGAGGCCGATCGGTATACAAGACCAACCACAATTATTGCGTTGAATGGTCTCCTACATGGCCTGCAAAAGCTGCTTCGTACGAGCCAAAAGATTCCCTCCCAAGCGTATAGGCCGGTCGGCCTAGGGAAGGAGAATCCCTTGTCTTCTTCCTCCTTTGTCATATTCTCAACAACATGCATCTTCCCAAAGCCATGCATGAACGAGCCAAGGCGTGCCCAATAAGAAGAGGGTGCTCTTTTCAAATCAAAAGCATCCATTCCCCAAAAGGGAACAAGTTCCAATGGCTGATTAACTGCAACCCGAGGTAAGTTTCTCGGACCGAAATTTATAATTCATCAAGACTAACGAAAACCATTTTTGCATTTTGCAAGAAAATAAGGGCAACGACCAGTAATGTCCCTCGGCATCAAATTGCCATCATCATCATCGTCATCATTGTCATCATCTTCAGCCACCGGCAGAGTTTCGGTGAAGTCTCGACAACCAGGGCCGTCGGCAGAGTTTCGATGCAGTCCCAATCCTAAGCCATCGGCAGAGTTTCGATGAAGTCTCAACCCCCAGGCCATCGACATCGCGATCGATGAAGTCCTTCGGCATCAAACATGCCAACAATCATCAACATCGACACCGGGAAAGACTGGAACCGACACTGGGAAAGACCAGAAAATCAACCCCAAGAGCCATCGGCATCGTGACCAATGAAGTCTCCCCAACAAGTAAGGCGTCCTTCTCGCCCGAGAACACCTATCGGCGCAAGTTCGCCAACCGCGACACATGACCTAGCTTCCAAGTGTCAGCCCACATCTTCAAGTAGGATGTCATCAAACGTCCGAGATCATGTCAAGTAGGATGTCATCAAACGTCTGAGATCACTTCAAGTAGAGCATCATTCTTGCTCGAGATCATCAAAGAGGCGCACGCCGCCATAACCGCGATGCAGGACTCAGCTTCCAAGCATCACTTCAGGCTTTGCACTCGACAAAGTCATATCCTCAAGCTTTGCATCCCAAAGTCATATCCTCGACCGGTGTGCATCAAATTAAGGCTACTTTGATTCTCGTCTTGTCTTCGGACTCAATCAAAGTGGGGGCTCCTGTAGACACCGGGATTTTGACGCATAAAATAACATAAAAAGAAGAGCGGAAGAAATAAAAGAAGATTAAATAAATACGTGCATTCTACTTGTATTTGTTCACTTAAAGCTACATGCATGATTACATGTAGTCCATCCTAGTTACATGCACATTTTTTATATAAAAATGGAGCCATGCAAACCCTACAAACAAGAGCTAGAGGTCGCGAGATCAAATCCTCACAAAAGCACTCAAAAACACTCAAAAATCAAATAACATTAGCTATCTCCGTCTAGTGTGATGGGCAGCTTCCCTAGGCAGAATATCTTCACACCACACCGTCCATGCACGCATGGACAAGGCTGGATCCCTCCCCCCTAGAGCAATGACCGACCGGCCTACACGACCTCAACCACACGTGAACAATTGACCACGTGCCGTCGTCCACCCCAAGTTCACCCCCTACTACCCTAGTGTTTTGTGCCTAGCCGGAGATTACTATGTGTGTGCATGCATGCATATGTATCTCAACTCTCTCCTAAGCCTATAAATACTACTCTTCTCCAAGTCATTTTCACTCATCAATTCACCAATTCACTCATCATCTATCCCTCTCTAATCATTCTCTCATTCTCTCTACTTTTCTCTACTTCTTATACTCTTATATAATCTCTCTTATCATTCTACTATCATCCTATTATTCTATCATCTTTCTTACCATCATTATCTTCCTAATTTTTCCATCACAAAAAGCCTAAAAATACATATCCTACTCTATCCAATCAAAACCCAACAAAAAACCCTAGACTAAACACATTCAAAACCACAAAAAGAAGCCTTGTTATACCCTATTTTCACCCTCTTTCTTATCATCTTTTTCCACCATTTTCTATCATTTTCTTGGCAATTGGAGAGGAGGATTCTAAAGGCATCAAGGAGGATTCATCAAGCATTCAAAGGCTAGGCAAGGTCTTCTCCCATAAAGTAGCAATGTAAGCCCTTAAGTGTTCATTTTCTCTTGTAAATAAGTGTATATTTGTACCTTTTTATCTTGTATTACATTCTTGTTGCATGTTCAATGAAGTAATTTTATAAAGTATCCCTTCAATTCCCTTCCAAACTTTATCAAAAGCACATTTTAAACTTTTAGTAGAGTCTTTCCTTTTGTGAGAGGCGAACTCTTAAAGTTTACTTTTCGAGTTCGTAGCCTTACCCCCGAATCCATTCTTGGGTTTCGCAGGCGGAGTCTTTTCTTTATTTTCCTTTTGGTTTTGTCTTGGCTTTTCCCTTAAAAAGTCGGGTGGCGACTCCCATTTCGAACTAAAATACATCGAGGATTGCATAAGCTATGATTAACATGGTTTTACAATGTATCGATGCAACTTTCGGGTTTCTTTCTTATATTTCTAAATATTACTTGCATAAATCACTCTCTTCCGAGCCTAACATTTAAATGAGCAAATTGATTAGATTTAGAAGAGTTTAGAACAAGTGGATGTTCACTCTTAAAAGTTTAATTCGATGACTCATAAAATACATAAGTAAAGGGAAAGTGATTTTACAAAATATTATTCATGAAATATAAGGCCGACTTCCGTAAAGAGTTTTCAAAGGTTAAACCCCAGCACAAATCACCGAATCACACCCCAATCCTAACGTGGACGTTCGGAAGCCCGAACGGCGAGGAAAAATGTCCACAGTATGCTAAGAGCCTTTTTGCTAAATATGTATTCTAATAGATGTATGCATGTGATTTCAAGTTCATATATAATATGTAAATGCATACAAGTTATTAATACACATGCTCAATCAGTATCTTGATTATTGGCAACAGTAGTGTGGTTGCGAAATAGTTCACATACGAATACTGTAACAACAAAATCGTTAGCATAATAAATGTCTTCGGCAACAATAATGTGGTTGCTGATAACGTCACTTTTATGGCAACAACATTTATTGTTGCCAATGAAACTAAATTTGGGATGCTTTAGAAAGGTCATTGGCAACGACATCTTAATGGCAACCGCAATTGTCCTTGCAAAAAGAAAAAATGTTTTTAGCAACAACATAAGTCGTTGCGGATGCCTTTTGCAATGCCACGACCCCCAACGACTTTTTTCGTTGCGCAGAACATTTATGGAAACGTCTTCTAGTTTTTGGCAACGAAAAACGTCGTTGTCAAAAATTGGTTTTTAGTAGTGCATCTTGTGCCTTTTGAAGCTTATCATTGATCTCTTGGACCTCTTGAAGTGTAACATCCGTACTTTTTTTTTTTTAATTAAAGTATGTACCATGTTGTCTTAGTTACCAATTTTGTGAGTTTAGTAACATGAGTGCATATGGTCCATTTGAGTCCATATTGTCCATAAAGGCCATGCATGTCCATAACATCCATATAAGTCCATAAAGTCCATATGTCATCAAGTGCTTTGGTAATGATCATGTTCAACTTAAAGATTTCTTAATAAGGTCATGTTATAGATTAAGCTTAGGCCAAATGAGGCTTATCTTACTTAAGGAGTAAGGTGGGTAGTCGTCACTACATAACTCCCAAGGAGGTGCACCAATAGCTTGAGCTTTCTTCCCTAGTTCATTATTAAGTTGATTTGTAGTAAGGGAAGGAAAGTAGTATTTTCTCATTAGTCACTTTATATGTAGGTTCTTTAGTAATGAAAAGTAAACTAGAGTCATGTCATAGTAGAAATAGAAATTACATGTACTTAATTAATTTAAGTCTTTATTCATGTCTTCTTGAAATAAGCCCTTAGTTCCCAGCATCATCCCTTGGCCTCCATGCCTCCTTTTCCATTGAAGATCTCTCAACGTCATGCCTTGTTAGATGGATTGGTCGTAAGAGGGGGACATAAACATGAATTAGCCGAAGCTAAGTATAGAGATTATAACATACCTGACCATATACATACTTACACAATCATACATGAACATACATATACATACCTAAACGTGTCTAAACATACATACACATAAACATAACCATATATAAATATTCATATATATAAACTTAACCATACATAAACAAACATTATCATTAATATACATACATAAATATACATTTATACAATATCATAATCCTTGTGTGCATATGTTCCATGACCTAGATGCCTAATGCTCATAAAACAGCTTGGCCAAGCACTTGGATGTCCATGACGCCCCTATAGGATCCTCATACCATAAACCATGATGCCTATGGGACTTAGTCGTTCCACTTATCATACTTTGTCATACTGCCCATGGGATATGGAGAGTCATAAAAGAACCATAGTAGTTCCATAAAGGAACCATAGAAGGACCATATAAGAACTATAGAAAGATCATGGAGGAACCATAGAAGGATCATAAAAGAACTATAGAAAGATCATAAAAGGATCATAAAAGATCCATAGAGAGCTCATAAAAGGACCATAAAAGAACCCTAGAAGGACCATGAAATGAGTGTGCCTTATAGACAATCACCCTTGCCCGGTAGGACTTATAGAACCATATACCCAAGGGGACTTACTAAAGATTATTCAAAATCATCTTACTACATGCCATGAATGCCTGAAATGCTAAATGATGCAAAGAACACATAGAACATGTATTATAACTTTAATCATTAGTTAGTACCATGAGCATCTCCATAGAACTTGTCATAATTAATAGCTTAACATCTTGTGGTGGCATCATAAAGTAGCACCATAAACTTAAATCATAAATAGCATAAAGTAGCATCATAAATAGCATCATAACCTTAAGGCACAAGTATCATAAAGTAGCAATATAAGTAGTATCATAAACTTAGAATCATATATCTCTTTGTCATATAACCATGGTAACGTCAAGATTATCACATAAAAGATGGAATAATATTACTTGATTTCATAAAATACTTAATCATGGACTTGGTAGCAAAAGTTAGTATCATCAACTTGTAATATCATACTTCACATATATCATGAATACATAAAACATAAATCTCATCAAGTGCAAGTAATCAACCAAATAAACATTATATACATATAATGATTTTCAGCCCTTATGGCCCTCTCTTAGGCACTTAGCACACATCCATTTGAGGCTGAAAATCTAGATCTCCATACCTTGACTTCCTTGGTGTTTTTGGGTATCCTGAAAATTAGAGTATTTAACCATAATTAGAACCATAATCCTAGATAAAAAGCTTTCATTATCTTTTTATTTTAGCCACTTTTATCTTGTTTTAAGCTGCTGGAATTTTTAAAGAAATGATTCTAGCTGTTGCTTGGGTTCTAGTAAAGGTGTAATTAACAGACAACTTACTTTTAAATTCAAATAAAGCTACTTTTAACAAATAATTAACTCTTTGGTCTTATAACTCTTTTACTAGTGGTTTTCTAGCTAAAACATGAATAACTTTGCTCTAAACCTCCCATTTCCATATTTGAGGCAAAAAATCATTTCGGGGCAGAAAAATCAGTTTTTTTACCCGGTTTTGTTTATTTTCGTCCTCCATCCATACAAAAGCTTTGAAGCTCATTCCACTTGGAAAAGTTCCATTTATAAGTCTAGTTTAACCCCATATTTATATTTTATTTTTAACAGTTGCCTATTAATACAGATTTTACAAAAACCGAACCTATGTCAGAATAGACGTGAATTAGGAAAAGGTCTAGTTTTTGCTTTATAACTCACTACCCTTATTTTTTTTGCAAAACGAATTTTTCAGTGGTTTCTAGAAATCTAAACCTACAACTTTCATGTTGAAAGTTTTTCCAAAATATGATTTTATCTTTAGTGTTATTTTGAGTCCGAAAAAACCGGAAACTTGGTTGTTTAAGTAAGAAAAACTCATCTTATGAACATCCATGGCGACTGAATCTTACGACGCTTTTAATGAACATGTTTTTCAAGTTTTTAAGACCATTTTAACACCTAAAACAAGAGTAAAAACATAAAATTCGGATTTAAGGAAAAAGGGTACCGTTTTAAGTGGTTTTTAGCCATTTCCCGTTTTTGGAGCAACTCTTCTTCTTGTTTACTTGATCTAACATGAAGGATGGAAATTTTGAAAGGAAAAGACACCTTTGAGGGTGACTAGAGTGGATGGAAGAGATTCCTTGGATACTTGATAACAAAACTCCCTTTTTACTCCTCTCTATAATTCTTTATGTATATCCTTTTAAGTGTGAAGAGAATGTTTGTGAATATTGAGATCCTTCGGCTGATTTGGGATGAATAAGGGTATATATATAGTGGGGAGGAGGGGGTTGGCTGAGTAGAGAGAGAAAGAGAGGATTTGGATGGATTCTTGAGTGTTAAACTCAACATAATATATTGAGCATCACGTAGGATTTATGCTAGAGCCTAGTATAATGATGCTCTAGGGATTTAGTTAGATTTTTCATGGAACAAAAACCATGGGCAAGAAAAACCATGGCTTCATACTTGAGGGAAGAGAGGTTTTTTTTTATTTATTTATTTTAACTTTTGATTTTAATTGATATTATAGACTCCTAGATGTTTCCCTACAACTCTACCAACAATAACTCATTTCCTTTAATTATTTTAATGGGTAATGAGCTGAATTTTCTTGGATATTTTTCCCATAGTTGGCATCACATTAGGGGATTACTACAAAGAATTTTGGTAACTAAAAACATACAACTTTTTTCGGTAGATAAAATTCCATTTTAAAAATTTATATGCTTCATAAATTTTTGAACCACAAAGACTTATATATCTTGGCATAATTGTCATGTTGTATGAAATAAATATTACTAAAATGGTATCCTTATTTGACCCTTGCCATATAGTACCGGTCTTTTATGTTACTTCATGGGTTCGGGTTTTCATAGGTAATCTCATAGAAACTTCCCCGATGATGACTAATACTTATAATCACATTTTAAATTAAGAAAATATTATGGGGGTGTTACATGAAGGATCAAAGTACGACGATCGGACAATCCGCCTTAAAATAACCATACCTTTGACATTTGAAACACTTCTTGCCTTTCATTCAGCGAGGAAGGTCCGTTGGAGAAGGCATAACAACTCCATTTCCCTTGTTAGTTCTAGGTGTTGATGAGAACTTAGGAGTCTCAACAGACTTCTGGGTACCCGAATAAGGAGGGGGCCGGTTAGACGGTTGGAAGAAGGTTCCGGGCGCGGGCTTGGTGGAAGCCTTTTCCATCCTCCGCCTTTCGATCTTGAGAGCCAAACTACACAATGCATCCATAGAATGATAGGGCTAGATTTAAATCTTCTTGGCAATGGAGGGGACCAACCCATTCAAGAATCACATCATAGTCTGCTCTTCAGGTTCTTGAAGATCACTTTTGATGAGGAGTTGCTCGAACTCTTAAATATAGTCGCTCACAGTCCATTTGCTTTGAGTCAGGGCATAGAGTTTCTGTAAGACGTCTTGTTTATAGGTGTTAGGCAAGAACTGGCGGTTCATCAACAGTTTGAGCCTTGCCCATGAAGTGATTTTTGCGCGACCCTCCCTAGCCCTTTGCGCTTTGACGTTCTCAAACCAAAGAGATGCGACTTTAGTGAGTATCAAGCTCGCGATCTTGAAGGCTTTTTCATCGTTATACTCCTTGGTCTCAAAAATCCTTTCCATGATTTCCACCATTTCAAGATATTCATCGGGATCATTGGGGCTATTGAACTCCAGAATGTTGATCTTAACGTTATGGAACTCATCACCAGGGGGCCTCTCAACCACTTCCCGGCGTCGAAGTCATCGAAGAGAGTCTTTATCCTTGTCACTCGACTAAAAGGTGAGAGGAGGACGGATAGGACTACGAGTGTGTCTGAGAAGCTCGTCACGGGGTCGATCTTGAAGGTTGATGGTAATGTTGTTCACTTGAGTCACGAGGGCCTCAATAGTTTGTTCGAGGGAGGAGACTCATGACTCCATACCCGTGTCATGAGGGTTGCGGCGGTGGTTTGACTCCTCTCGATCGAAACTAACTTCTTCGTCCATATCGAAGGAAGGGTGAGGACGGATTGTGTTTGGGGGAATTTTGTGGAGTTTGGGGGTTTTCTTGTAGTTGGCTAGTGTTTGGCTTGGGGTTCTTTGAGGCTAATATCCAACGACGTTTAATCGAACACCTTCTGTGTAACATCTCCAACTTTCACCACAAAACTCCAATAGATAACAAAATCAACAAACACAAACACAATACAATATACTCTAATACACTTGGAGGGCACAGGGAATGGGGAACAACAATATTGCAACCAATCCAACAAAATCCAACAATGGCAAAATCCTTAAATTGAAAGAAATGAAATCAAAACTCAACCTATAACTCTAACACTTTGCTCTGATACCAAATGAAGTGTATCAGCGTGGGGGAAAACCAAATAGCCTGAGTTGAGAACCCGAGTCAATCAATCACATAAAGCTTGACCACCAAGATACTTGGATATGACCTTGGAAAAAGGTAATTCCACCACCAAAGGCCTAAGATCCCACCATGATTAGCTAAAGGTAATTCACTACTAATAAATAAAGAAATGACTTGCTAACACCACGAATCATCAATTGGATAAAGTGAGAACAAAGTTTGAGGGGAAGTTTAGAGAGCACTCTAACTTTTCATTAGCAAATATCATCAAAGTCTGCCTTCAAAAACATTAAAAGGTGTATTTATACAAGGTAATTAGGGCATTAAACGCAGCCATTTAAGCTGAAAAAAGTCGCAAAAACTGTGCTGTCGCAGGCGCGACCCTGATCATTGCGAGTGTCATGACGTTCTGGCCAATTCTCAATTCTTCCTCCCACTGTCGTCGCGGGCGCGACCTATCTGGGCAGTTTTCTGCCAACTACGAACTCACATAACTGCTTCATCTGGACTTTGTTTTAGGCCCATAAGGTATCGATGGAATGTTCACCGTGTTTACTTTATGCTCCCAAAATATGAGGTTCATCGGAGTTGTAATGAAGGAGTTATTATTAAAAGAGTGAAGGAACGCCCTTTTCAACATCCCATGTTGACCCTTTTCGCTTATTCTTGCCGAAAGATTTCGAACCCATTCAAAGGCTTGTAGTAGGTCCTGATGAGAACTTGTAGACCCACCCCCATGGTCCGAGATCCCAGTAGTAGTGGATGCCTCTCCCAACGATGACCTGAATATGTCTCCAAGGTCCCGGGTCCACCATTAAATGGACTTTGAAGTCGTTTTGCCCGTGTTTTATGAAGGGGGTGCGGGCAGGCGTGGTGACCACGGATTTCGAAGCTCGAACCCTAGCCCGATACGGTTCATGTTGGCTTCATCTCCAAAGTGACTAGCATCAAGTTTAGTAGAATGAGGTTCAGTAGAACAGGCAAAACTGCTAGCGAACAACAAGTCAAAATAATAAGTCAGAACAATGAGGATAGGTCAGAATATGAGAGAATAAAGTAGCATATAAGAAGACCTGCTATTGTGGGTATGCCCAGTAGTAGGTTGAGAAAATGATGATGAAATTGAATGTGAAAGCTTGCGTTGAGTGTATGAGGATGTTCCATTCATTGTGCCTACACAAACAAAACAAACTCAACATTAGGATTATGTGTACATGAATTATAAAACTCATAACAAATAAAAACCAACAGTAGTTTGTAACTTTAATAGAGAAAATAAGTTAGAATATTGTGTACAACCATTAGGATTTTCATGTGTCATAGTCATCATTCTCTAATTCGGTTTTTGCTTCGACTTCCTCATGCACCTTGTCAAGTGAATCAACCATTAATCCATCATTTGAAAATTCATTTTTCTTCTTCTTTCTCTTCTTTATCAAACTCTTCTTCTTCATCTTCATTCTCTCGATCCTCTTGAGTTATTTGGTGAATAATCTCTGCATCTACAAACTCGGGGTCTATGTCATTGTAACGTGGTTTTGCAACCCTGGTTTTTATATCATTCTTCTCGAGGAGCTAGGGGCCTTAGCTAAGAAACTCGGTCTAAGGTCGGGTCAAGATTGCTAGGTAAGGCAACGCGTTGAAAGAGGCGATCACAAAGCAAGAAAACAGACTAAGATCAGTCAAGGTGAAACAATGGGTTTCAGGGGCTTTTCGGGATGCAAACGGGAACAAGGAGACGGGTTTCGCAACAAGAGAGCAACAAGGAAGGAAATCAAGTGGCAATGCGGTTAGAAAATACCCATTGAGCTTCCTCTTCAAGGATAGTCCGGATTAACTTCCCCAAAGTCCACCATGGACCGGAGGGTTAAAGGAACAGAGTTCCCTAGTTAGTCTCTACTCACTCTTATGAGTAGAGTGCTAACTATCCCAATTCCAACCTTCCAACACAAGTGTTGGATGTGTTCGGGGACTTTTGGAACCAAATACATCCCACTTGAGGGAAGGATTGGAGTGGGAAAAGTGATTTCCTAACTAATTACTCACAAAAATTGCTACCCCATGCCTAATTACCCATTCACACCCTTAATTACCCCCTAACCCGTTAGGGTTCTAGCCACTACCCATCACAACTATGCTAATAACATCAAAAAAACCAACCCTAAGCATGATTTCTATCATCAAACAACAATCAAAAGACAATCAAAGCAATTAAAGAGCAAGGAAAGCAATTAACAAGTTATTAAAGTAATTAAAAAAGTAGAGTAGAGTTTATGGAAGAAGAAGCTTATCAAATGTTGTAGAAGAGCAAGGAAGAACAAAGGAAAAGATGATCCAAAGCAATCTCTCAATTGTTGAATCCTCCAATCTTGAATTCAATCCAAAATACACCAAAAACCCTAGACTAATCTCTCTCTAATCTCTCTCTAAAACTCCTAATTACAAGGCTGGAAATTGTCCAAGTCTAAAGCTAGCCGTCCTCCTCCCCCTAAGATCATCCCTCAAGAACGCAGCCAAGGAGCTTATTTATACAAGGCATAAAGACTGCCCAAAACGTAGCGCACAAGGCCGACAAAATCACGTAGAAACAGGGGACCGTAGGTGCAGTCTAGGACGCCGTAGGTGCGGTCTCAGCGAAGAGGGTCGAGGTGATTTTGGGCGTTCGAGAGACAGCGGGTGCTGTCCTGGAGACCGCAGGTGCGGTCTTCTTCTGGACCAACAGGTCGCGGGCGCTACCTTCTCCCAGCTACACTCCTTGGTTGTCTTGCGTAGCAGGTCGCAGGTGCTACCTACAGGATAGCGGGCGCTACCTACAGGGTAGCGGGCGCTACGCCTGCCATCCCTTCCCTTGACTTGTTTCCTTGACTGTAAAGCCCGCTACAGAGGTTGTAGCGGGTGTTACACCTCTGAGCTATTTGAAACTTGGGGAAGGTGATTCAGGGTCGGTTTCGCCTCGGTTCTCGGCTCGGTTTAGGCTTAGGAATCGCTCAGGATACCCTAAAAGTGTCATTTTAGCCCATATTTCTTGTTTTTGCTCCAAAAGCGCGAAAACATACAAAATAACTAAAACACAAGTAAAAACTAAGGAAAAGACTAGGAAACGAGTCAAAAGAGCAAGTAAAAAGGCGTTATTTAGGCCCAAAATCGGGACTAAACACCCCCCACACTTAGACTTTTACTCGTCCCGAGCAAAACAAAACAAAAATAAATAAGAAAAACTAAACACCAACTCCTCTGTCGTGGGAGGAAACGAGTGCATTTAGCATATGCACCAAGCCCTTTAAACCCCCTGGCAGCCCAGGTGGACGAGGTGGTCTCGTGAGGGTTTGTAGCGGCTATACCCACAAAAGCCAAAGAAAAAGGGAAAAGGAGAGAAAAAAGGTGAAAAACAAAACAAAGCTCGAAAAAGAAAGAAAGAACTTGCTTGTTAAAAGAATCATGCAATCAACTACAAGAAATAAATGCTAATCAACAAAAAGGAGCGAATACGAGCATATCAAGGACACTTAATCCAAAGCATTGCCAATCTTTTAGAATTTCGACTCCCAAACGCTTCCTACAAGACAAGGTCCTTTGTGCACAAGTGCTAGTGTATCCTAGTTGATTCCTATTGATCCAGATCAAAAATCACCCGAGCTCATTTCAAAGCGAACAAAAATTTAATTAAGCGATGTCTTTCCCTTATTTATGTCGCCCTTGGCTTGGTGAGGGCTGCAGGAAATGCAAGGTGAGACAATTATTAACGATTAATTGGTTAGCGTTGGCTTGAGAAAGCTCAACGAGATTGGCGTTAGTTTTTTCGGGAATTGAACGACCCATAACGAGGTTTACCCTCCCAACACGGTCTTTTCCATACGCTCAACGTTATTAGAACGAAGTGCTTAAGGGGTAATAGCGCCGGACCGCTAATACCGGCCCCGTGTAGCCGGCGTAGGTAGACTAACTCACTACGGGTCAGATTTAATTAATTTTAGTTAGCTTTCACTTTTTCAACAAGCTCGAGGGTAAAAAACTAAGGTCTTACGGTTTCAAAAAGGAAGTTAAAAAAAAAGGACCTCATTTTGCAATCGACGAAGGGAATCTAATTAGATGAGTCATGGCAACACTCGGACTAGGGCCTACAACGCTCATACCGGCTTCTTTTAAGAAGATTAACAACGATTTCGAGCCATTGACTACGCGATTCTAAAAACAAGGCAAAAACTAAAGAAAAAAACAGAAAACTCTAGGGGTTTTTCATAACTTTTCTCCCTTTTTCTTTTCTCTTTTCACAAATTTTAACCTAAAAAGAACAAAAAGAAGATAAAAAGCTAGGTGATCTACCCTTGAAACAAATATAACTCACCCCCTCCCCCCATACTTAAAATGCCACAATGAGGACATTGTGGGAAGGGTGTTACAAGAAAGGGTAGAGAACCTACAAAAAGAAACCAAGTAAAAACAACTAGCAAGCAAGTTGCGGCAACCCGAGCCCACACGGCTCCATTAACAAGACAAACCCAACAAGCACATACTAGGGGCTCGCCACCAAAAGAAAATCAAGCATGCATCATGGATCAAAGGATATTCAACTCAAAAAGAGAAGAGCGGAGAGATATTACCTCGAGTTCTTCAAAACAAATGATTACTCAATCCACGATCCGTGATAGCCAAGCAAAGGGTTAGGATTTTCAAGTTAAAACAACCAAAGCTCGTAAGATCCGCATGCAAGATTAAAAACATGAAAAAGAAACTAACTAAGAAAAACTAGAAAATGAACTCAAAAGAAAGAAAATAAAATGTATGGGTTGCCTCCCATAGAGCGCTTGTTTAAGGTCCCTAGCCTGACCCAAATTACTTACTTGATTCTCGAAAGGCGTGGTGTGCATGAGAGAAGCATGGTTAGCTTTTTCCACCAACTCTTCTTCCTTCTCCTCCCGCACACTCCAATAGAACTCATGAATAATTTGAAATAATCCTCCGGCTGTCTAGTCAACTCCGAAGGAAGCAAAGATTATGGCCTCCTCATCGTACTCCACCAATATTTCTTCCTCTTTTTCCATCGCTTCCTCTTCTTGCGCAAAAATTGAGCATGCCTCCTTGAAGACTTAGTAGGTCGGATAGAAAGAGAAGTTAACCCCGACTTGATATTTAGTGATGTGCCGGGCCTCGAACCATCGAAAACCGTCTCTCTCACTTTCTTATTCTCTATATATCTTTCACCCAAGGCAATCTCCCTCCTCACAGGTACGGTGTTGAGGAAGTCGCCATGAAAGGTGAAACCATCTCCATGAAGCTCAAAATGAATAGGCGTAGGGTGATTTTCTCCACCCCAATCATCCGGTTCCACATCAAGTAAGCACGGCTCCTCTTGATGCTCATCCATAATACCAACAACTGCATTTACTTTAAAGCGTGACTTCTTGTGAGGGTTCCTTCTCAAAGGATGAAGATCAAAATCAATATGTTCTCTCCCTACATGAAGAGACAATCGGCCTCTTTTTACATCAATAATTGCTCCCGCAGTGGCCAAGAAAGGTCGACCAAGAATAATAGGGCTTCTCCAATCCTCATCCATCTCAAAAATAACAAAGTCACAAGGGATAAGGAAGCTTCCCACTTGAACCGGGACGTCTTCAAGTATTCCCAAGGGCTTCCTAACACTTCGATCAGCAAGTTGCAAGCTAATAGTTGTAGGGGTCATGTCATCAAGATTCAAGTTCTTACATATATAGTGTAGCATGACGCTCACACTTGCCCCCAAGTCACATAATGCGTTATCAATTCTCATATCACCAATTAAGCATGGTATAGAGAAACTACCAGGATCGGCAAGTTTCTTGGGGGTTTTGCTCCCCATAATGGCATTGCAACTGATTGTAAGATGAACGGTCGACGATTCTTTGATCCTCCTTTTGTTTGTCAACAGGTCATTAAGGTGCTTCTTGAAAGAAGGGACCTCCATCATAGCATCCAGAAAAGGAATATTAACTTGGAGCTTCTTCAACATATCAATAAACCACAAAAACTTCGCCTCGGCCTTATGTCGAATCAATCTCCCAGGAAAAGGTATTGGTGGTCTATATGGAACGGGTTTCTCCAATGGGATTGCATGATGATCTTCCCTTAGTTTTTCCTTCCCTTCCTCTCGTCTTTTCTCAATCTCTACCCTCTTTTCCAACTTCTCCTTTTCCTCATCCTCGGCCTTATTAATCACAACATCAACCTCCTTCTCCTCAACTATATTTTTCTCAACTCCTAAGTCCTCCTCTTCACTACTATCCACTACAACTCCCTCATTCTCTCCCAAAGATCTCTCTCCTTCCACATTCTCCTCCACCACCATAGGTTCTTCAATTTTTCTTCCACTCCTTAAGGTAATAGCATCAACTTGCTCCCCTTGGATAGGTTGAGGTTGAATGGTTTGAGAAAGGTATATTTGTTGAGCAACTTGGGTCATTTGGGTTTCAAGGTCTTTCAGATGAGCCTCCTCATTTTCTTGATTAGCCACAATTTGTTCAACAACTTTTCAATCATAGAATCTTGGGATGGTTGAGAAAATTGAAGTTGTGGGATGGGTTGATGTGAGAAATCTTGTTGAAAATATGCATGATGATCATAAAATTGAGAAACAGGATCGAACACAGGATTGGCAAATGTGGTATAGCCAGGATCATAATCTTCATAAGAATTGGAATAAAGTTGATTGGAATAGATAGCATTCACATGTTCTACTTGACGATACTCCGTACATTGATGCTCAAGATGTGACCAAAACACAATTTACAAATATGCATAATAGGAACGGGAGTGGATGTGGAAGTTTGCATACCTCGGGTTAGGTTCAACTAGTTGGAAACCTCATCATTCACCATCTTCTTTTGCAAATCAAGGATGGTGGCCATAAGAAGCTTAATAGTGGGGTTGTATTCCAAAGAATGATCCCCATTTCCTGAATTTTGGCTGCCTCCCCAATTGGGTACATTCTGAGATAGCTCATGAAGAAAAATGTTGGCTTCCTCCGCAGTTTTCTTTAGGAACATCCCTCCGGATGCACGATCAATTAATTCTTTGTATGAATCACAAAACCCATAATAAAAGTGTTGAATTAGCATCCAATCCGGTAAATTGTGATGTGGACATTGCCGTTGAAGGCTTTTGAATCACCCCAAGCCTCAAAAAGATCCTCTCCGGGCTCTTGCTTGAAAGACATAATAACTTGCCGGAGTCGATAAGTTTCATCCGCTGGGAAGAATCTTTGCAGGAAATCTCTTCTAAGTACCTCCCATAAAGAATATGTGCCGGGAGGGCACGTTTGAAGCCATGTCTTCGCTTTCCCTGTAAGAGTTAGAGGAAAGAACTTCAATTTCATAAATTCAGAAGACAAACCGGGAACTTGCACGAAACTAATCCGATCTTCAAATTGCTGGATATGTGCAATAGGACTCTCCGATTTGTCTCCATGAAACGGATTGCTCGAGAAAACTTCAAGTAAGTACGGTTTGAACTCGAATACGACATCGGGTGGTAATGGCGGCAAAGTGATAGGGTTGCCTCTCGTACCCAATGATGGAACGACATATGATAGAAGGGTACTGGGTGAATTGGCATGGCTCTCCACCATTAGAACTCGAAACCTCCTACAAGAAATAGAGAAGCATCAAATTCATCGGGAATTGGAACAAACTAGTTTCTAGAATGAAAGCAATCTTAAACAACTCAAGACCAAGAAACTAAGCTAGAGGCGCTTGCTCCCCGGCAACGGCGCCATTTTGTGTAACGTGGTTTTGCAACCCCGGTTTTTATATCGTTCTTCTCGAGGAGCTAGGGACCTTGGCTAAGAAACTCAGTCTAAGGTCGGGTCAAGAATGCTAGGTAAGGCAATGGGTTGAAAGAGGCGATCACAAAGCAAGAAAACAGACTAAGGTCAGTCAAGGTGAAACAATGGGTTTCAGGGGCTTCTCGGGATGCAAACGGGAACAAGGAGACGGGTTTCGCAACAAGAGAGCAACAAGGAAGGAAATCAAGTGGTAATTCCGTTAGAAAATACCCACCGAGCTTCCTCTTCAAGGATAGTCCGGATTAACTTCCCCAAAGTCCACCACGGACTCGGAGGGTTAAAGGAACGGAGTTCCCTAGTTAGTCTCTAATCACTCTCATGAGTAGAGTGCTAACTATCCCAATTCCAACCTTCCAACACAAGTGATAGATGTGTTCGGGGACTTTCGGACCCAAATACATCCCACTTGAGGGAAGGATTGGAGTGGGAAAAGTGATTTCCCAACTAATTACTCACTAAAATTGCTAACCCATGCCTAATTACCCATTCACACCCTTAATTACCCCCCAACCCATTAGGGTTCTAGCCACTACCCATCACAACTATGCTAACAACATCAACAAAACCAACCCTAAGCATGATTTCTATCATCAAACAACAATCAAAGGACAATCAAAGCAATTAAAGAGCAAGGAAAGCAATTAACAAGTAATTAAAGCAACTAACAAAGTAGAGTAGAGTTTAAGGAAAAAGAAGCTTATCAAATGTTGTAGAAGAGCAAGGAAGAACAAAGCAAAAGATGATCCAAAGCAATCTCTCAATTGTTGAATCCTCCAATCTTGAATTCAATCCAAAATACACCAAAAACCCTAGACTAATCTCTCTCTAATCTCTCTCTAAAACTCTTAATTACAAAGCTGGAAATTGTCCAAGTCTAAAGCTAGCCGTCCCCCCCCCCCCCCCAAAGATCATCCCTCAAAAACGCAGCCAAGGAGCTTATTTATACAAGGTATAAAGACTGCCCAAAACGCAGCGCACAAGGCCGAGAAAATCGCGCAGAAAACAGGGGACCGCAGGTGCGTTCTAGGTCACCGCAGGTGCGGTCTCAGCGAAAAGGGTCGAGGTGATTTTGGGCGTTCGAGAGACAGTGGGTGCTATCCTGGAGACCGCAGGTGCGGTGTTCTTCTGGACCAGTAGGTCGAGGGCGTTACCTAAAGGGTAGCGGGCGTTACCTTCTCACAGCTACACTCCTTAGCTGTCTTGCCCAGCAGGTCGCTGGTGCTACCTACAGGGTAGCGGGCACTACGCCTACCATCCCTTCCCCTGACTTGTTTCCTTGACTGTAACGCCCGCTACAATCGTTGTAGCGGTTGTTACACCTCTGAGCTACTTGAAACTTGGGGACGGTGATTCCGGGTCGGTTCCGCCTCGGTTCTTGGATCGGCTTAGGTTCGGGAATCGCTCGGGATTCCCTAAAAAGCCTCATTTCAGCCCATATTTCTTGTTTTTGCTCCAAAAGCGCGAAAACCTACAAAACAACTAAAACACAAGTAAAAATGGAGGAAAAGACTCGGAAACGGGTCAAAAGAGCAAGTAAATGACGTTATTTAGGCCCAAATTCGGGACTAAACAGTCATCTCTTACTAAAGGAATTTCATCATCATCTCCCTCTAGTACAACACTTATAATATTAGCTAATCCATCCCTATCATCCCATGCTAATGAATTATCTTCGATGCTTTGCTCGTCAATTAAAGGGAAGTAGTTTCTTGGATTGGTTTTAATGACAATTCGCCAATTTGGCTCCTAGTGGGTAGGGATGTAAAATACTTGCCCAGTTTGAGATGTCAAAGCAAAAGGCTCATTGACTTGTAAGGTTCACACACTATTAACTAGTGTAGTCCCAAACTTATCCTTTTTGATCTCCGTACCCTCATTATACACATCAAACCAGTTGCACTTAAACAACACAACTTTTGGACTAGTACTATCTTGAAGAGGATTATACACTAGAATAACAACCTCCTCTAGAACACCATAAAAGTCTTTTTCCCCATTTTGAATATCTCCCTTGACCACCACACCGCTATTTTGAGTTTTTCGCCTCCTTTGTAGCTTTTTGTGTGAAATCTAAACCCATCGGTAATATATCCTTATAGCTAAGGACACTCGTCAACGACCCTTTTCCTAAACATAACAGCTCCTCTGTAACTCTTTCATCTCCTTTGTTCCAAGTTCTCTTACCTAATTATCATCACAAATATTCATGTTTAGAAAGTCTTAATGATTACCTAAATTGAGACAATATGATGAGGCTTACTCTGCTTTCAAACAAACTGCTAAATTTTGCCACTTGGACATCAACAACGCTCTCATTTACATACTCGTTGAAACAAAATGATAATTTATAATGCATTACAAAAAGTGAATCCCCTAAAATCCATTATGCAAAAAATTAGAAATATTCTTACTTTAGAAAGGGCTGCACATCTATGCAACTTTTCAAAACATGGAGTCTGCATCTGATGACCTCCAACGGTAGATTGACCTTCTTAAGGCAGAAGTTCGGGCCCTGAAGGCAGAAACCCAGCAGACCAAGGAAGCCAATGTTGACCTGTGAGCCAATCTTCTTGTCTGCAAAGGTATCACCAACACCGTCATGGACATTGTAATACACGTTGAAGCTCTCCTCCACCCCAGTTCTCCCACGATTGTTCCTACCTTCGATCCCACCATTGAGGCTCTCGCTGATGTGCCCTACTCCCCTTCCCCCCCCCCCCTCCCTCCACATGAATGAACATTTTCCTTCTCCTTTCTATTGAACAATGTTTTTTAAAATTTGCTAAACATTTTGTTACTTTTGTTTCATTTTCTGTCTGAAAAACAAAAAGGGGGAGATCATTTGGACTGTAACTAACTTTACCTTGCACTCCACGAATTTATCTTTTTTTTTTTTTTTTTTGCCAACAGTGACAGAACACAACACACACAAACAAAGCAAACAAAAGCAAAATAAAATAACCAGCAAACACCTAAGTACTGTAGCCTACGCTACGAATGGCCTGCTTGGCCACCTGGTGATCTGGTTTGAACTTCTTGGTGACATAGAACTGGTACTCATCCACTGCTTCCAAGTCAGCCTTCCTCTTGCTGTTTCTCAGGGCCTGCATGTGAATTTGTACAGGTCCCTGCCCAAACTTCTTCCACTTGACATTCTGCTTGCCATCATGCCTATGCGAGTAGGTGGATCCCTTCCTAAGATTGGAGCGGTAGTGGACCCTCCGACTATGTTCCCTGCATCCAAAGTTAGTCTTACCTGAAAGAAGAACCTTGCCATTTTTGCGAATGTGTGGTAACGGGCGATGCTTATCAAAAATCTTGTTCAACCTCGGGGCAATGTTGCAGCCAATTGCAAACTCTAAATCTTCAGGAACTGGTATAACACTTCTACCGTCGTCCATACTACATTCCTTCTCCACAAAGTCTAGATTATCAACTGCATTAGGCTTGACACAATCCTGTGATGGTGGCATTTCCGACTTTACTTTAACTTTGACTTTCATATAAGTCAGACTGAGAGGGTCAAAAACTTCAAAATGCTTTCCTTTGAGCAGTTCTTTGTAGGCTTCAACGTTCAAGGACAAGCTTTGGTCATCTTGTCGTTTAGAGAACTTGAGCCTTGACTTGTCTTTTGTGATAACGCCCTCCAAAGACGGGGCATCTGCCGGAGATTTCATAGAGCTACAAGTAGCCCTATCCTCCACGCTTGTCATAATTTCTTGAAACGCAACCATATGACAGTTGCATGACCTAGAGGGACCTGTAGATCCCTGGGTGGTGGGTTTGTCAGCCACCCTTTCTCCAACACCCTTCTCCTCTCTGCTCTTCTTTCTTTTCCCTTGAATCACACCTGATTGCACCCCAGCTGCCTCTGGGCCTCCTTCCACCTCATCTCCTTTCCTTAGGTCTTTAAACTGGGCAACTTTATCGACTTCAATAGGGTCACAAGTCCCCTTGGTAATGGATTCCTTGAACAGGCTTCTTGAGCATTCAAACCCTTTTTCCTTGTCACTTGTGCCTCTATAGTTAACGTAAGACCCCTCGTTGTCTTCCTCGTTACTTTGCCCTCCTTCCTTGAAGTCTTCCTCCATCTCCAAATTTGTTTTTGACGACTGCCTCCACAAATCCTTCTTGAGCTTTTGAAGCTCCTTACTCACTTCTTTATTTTCCGGGTCTAACTCCAAAGCCCATTCTAGAATCTTAATAGCTTCTTCCCTTCGATCAAGCTTCACCAAGGCTATAGCTCGTCGAAAATAAGCCTTATCATTCAAAGGGTCAAACTCAAGAACACTCTGACAGAAGGTGAGAGTTTGACTAAAAGCTCCTAACTTCAGACTACAAGCGGCAAGATTCAAGCTAAGAGAGGTACCCACTTCCACCATCAAACTAGCATCATTTTCACACAAAGGCTCCCCTACACCGAGAAATTGAAAGGCTCTATCATACGCTAAGGCTGCTCCTTCGAAGTCCTTCTTCCTAAAAAGCTTGTTTCCTTCCTCTTTAAACTCAATCGCTGTGAAAATGGCATGTCTAGGATGTGACATAGAAGCCACAATCTGAAGGACTTCCTCATCAATATCACCCGCCATAGATATAGATACAAACGAGGCTGACTACACTAACTTATAAAACAAACACAAGGCTTCCACCACTAACTAAAGGAACTCCACACACCGAACAACAAAACACCGAACAAGGACACACCAATCACACCTGAAGAAACACCTCCTTAAATGAAAAGAAGTAAAAAACTCACCTCCTACCTACGACCGCAACAAACAGCCACTAACACAGAACAACACCCTCAACTACTTGAGCCAGACAGACACAAAGCCAACAAGCAACAAAGGAGTAACAAATCGAAAAGCACCTGAGAAACACAGGACCACCATTAAAGGACAGGCTGCCACCATTAAAGCCCTCCTTCGCAGCACCACCAGAAAACTCATTCCGGCAACGAACTTGAAGGAGGTCGGTGAACCGCACGGCGCAGGCCTAACCTTTACCGCACAACCGTCCCAAAGGTATTTCCCGGCCCCTCGGCACCAGAAACACCGCAACCAGCCGGCACAACCCCCCCAACCGAAAACAAAATACCTAAAAAGAACAACCACAGACCGCCTAACAGGGAAACCGTCGGTAGGATAGAGTAGATCGGGCGACGATGGTGCCGGCGACGCACTCCACGAATTATCTATGCATGCATTGTTCCTATCCCCTATTAATTATGTGCATTCAATTTGTATGTCATTCAAACAAAAAGGGGGAGATTGTAGAAACCTCCTCTGCATGTGTAAGGTCCACGTCAAAGATCCATCCAATGATCCTCACATAGAGTTGCTGCGACGATCTCACAACATAATCCTCCAAGGTGTTTAGTTGTACGAATCCCAAAACAAATCAAAGCATCAAAGAAGTAAATAATCCGGAAGACCTTAATCAAGCAAAAGAGGATAACCAATCAAGCGATATAGCCGTTAACTTCCAACAAGGAAGGAAATCAACAACAAGGCTATAAAACAACTTGTGAACAAAAGCTAGAGGATTGCTTCGATTCCAAGTGAAACAATCAAGAGTTGTAGGAAATTTATGTGAACAGTTTTTGAGTTGTAGCCAAAGAGACTTTAGTGAGATTGTGTAACTAGCAGCGTGTTTTGGTGAGATTAATGTGCTAGCTTGTAACAGAGGAACAAACCCCCTATTTTTTTGTGAGCAGAGAACATCACCAACCTAGTTGGTGAATTTTAATGTACCCTTGATCACCTCCATATGGGATTGGTGATCTCCTCACCGTAAGATGCTTTAAGGTCCTCAATCCTTTGAGTTGCTGAGTTTTCTATTTTACATGAGTCATGTAATGTACTTATCCAATTAATTCAATTAAACAAACTTCTTCCTTTCAAATTGTGTTGTTGACAAGGTCAAGATTAAATCTAACATCCTTGTCATAAAAGTGTGCAGATTTTTTATACCTTCATTCATCCCCTTTCAGGGTTTTTTCACTTGTCCAAAAAAATAAATAAATAAATAAATAAATAAGGAACAAGTTGGTATCCTAAAATGCAGACGAGTAACAAATACGGAGACAGATGTAAAAGAGAAAACGCATGTAGCTCACTCCACATTAAAAATGAATCCTGAATTAATACAACATTATTAAGGTCGTATGAAAGCAATTAAGGTTGGGGTATGGAGAGAAAAAGGTAACTAGTGATTGAAATCATCTATCTCCCTCGAAGCAGAGCTTTTTCAGCGGTATCCATCTCCTCGAGGATCCTTGCTTTTCTCTTGGCCGGGATTGGAGCAGTTGGGCCAAAGCTAATATAATGACCGGAGACAGCATTGAGGGCGGAGTAGATATCCCGAAAAGACGGCCGGCCAAGAAGTGTTTTATCTCTCCTATACTTAGCCACCCAGGAATTAGAAGTTTCCCTTAGCCCAGCTACTGCATCAGCCACATTTGGGTCATTCTTGTCCAAGGTGATGGTGGACCTCACCTTATTGATCACCTCCTCCGTCTCCTTCACATATTCCTCGTCTGAGCTGGCTTGGGCGGCGGCTGGAGTCAGAAGACCAGGAGTGAGAATCGCTGCGGTCAGTGCAGTAAATGTTAGGTGCCGCCGGCTCTGGGAAGTCGATCCGCTGGTGGTCGTCGTGGCTGGAGCGACCGTGTGTTTGGACTTGGTCAGTGTCGGGAGAAGGGGTTTGGGCTTAGAAATGGAGCTGGGGGTGATCACTGTAGGGGAGGCCATAGTTTGTTGTGAGATGGAACAGAAAAGAAATGGAGGATTATTTTCAGAGGTTTATGGAAAGGAAATAATGTTGCTGCCCAGGCTTATCATCTTATCTTTAAGTTTTGGCCTTTATGGATGAGAAACACCCTAGCTGGATTTCATTTCATGTGACATGGAACATACACAACTTAACACATAACCAATAAATAATCGAGTGGTGCTATATATTTGTGGGGGAAATTGTTTTTGTGTCTTGTTTCCATAAAAGTAACCAGAGTAATGATGTGTCTTATGATAAGACAATTTAAATGTTTTACTCCTTAGGAAATAAATAAATATTTTGGACACTTTTTTTATAGGGTTTTTAGTTCAAAATAATCTGAAATTAGAGATAAATGGCTGAAAATAATTCAAACTGACTTTTGGTCGAAAATGTGCCAAATTTTTAATCTATTTTCTCTGATTAAACTATAATTTAATTCCGACGTCACAAAGTTGACTTGACGTCCTTGAAAAGATTGGACTTGACTGAAAATAATATAAATGGACTGAATCAGATATTAATCCACTGCATCTTTGACTTTTTTAAGGGTGTCAAATCAGTTTTACAATGCAGGGATTTATTTTTAGTTTAGTAAGAATAAATAGGTCAAAAGTTTGGCATATTCTCGGCCAAAAAGTCAATTTGGATTATTTTCAGTCATTCACCTCTGACTTCGTATTATTTTGAGCCATAAACCTTTTTTATAAATTTAGAAAACCATTAATAAAAATAATATTTTATGTGAATGAAATATGACGTTGAAATTATAAAAGTCAATCACATTATTTTTTCTAATGTAATGGTAAATATATGACCTTTACACTAAAATAAAACATTTAAAAAATAACTTGTTCCGTAAAATTTTAAGGGAGGAAAACAGATAACTGACCAAATTGTATCCTCCTGGCCCCACAGGACCCACAGCAAAACTTAAATCATCAGTTCAGAAAACAAGAGTGGATCCCTATAGTCTTTACGAATGCAATATACTTCTTCTCATTGGGTTCATCATTAGAAAAATCAGAAGCCAAAAGGTACTACCCCAGAGAAGCTAAACTGCATAATAATAATAATAATAATAATAATAATAATAATAATAATAATAATAATAATAATAAAGTTTGTGGGTCTCACGAAATGAAGAAAAGAGATTAATTGTAGAGATCCCGACCAATCAGAAAACAGATAAATATTAAATTAAATTATTTTGCTGCAAATATGAGTTATTATTTTGGTGTTAGCTATAATAATAATAATAATAATAATAATAATAATAATAATAATAATCTATATATTATAATAGAAATTATTTTAGGTCCCACGAAATAGAGCCACGGAATGGCTGTAAGGGAATTGGCCAATCACAACGTAGAAAATTAATTTTTTTTCAATTCTCTATTTTTTTTAATTTTCAATCCGGATTTTATTTTAAAATTAAAAAAACCAGAAAATACAACTAATCCTTGACTACTTTGGACTCTGAATTAAATTATTTTAGTGCAAATAAGATTAATTATTTTGGTGTCGCCAATTTATATATTATAATTTATATATTATAATAGAAATCATTGTGGGTCCCATGAAATAGAGCTACGGCAGTGACTGTAGGGGAATTGGTCAATTACAACATACAAAATTATACTTTTTTTTCTATTTGCAATTTTGTTTATTTTCAATCCAGATTGTATTTTAAAATTTAAAAAAAACCAGAATATATCACTAATCCTTGACTGCTTTGGACTCTAAATTAAATTATTTTACTGCAAATAACAATAATTATTTTGGTGTTGCCTATAATAATAATAATAATAATAATAATAATAATAATAGTAATAATAATCTATATATTATAATAGAAATCATTATGGGTCCAATGAAATAGAGTCACGGGAGTGACTGTCGGGGAATTGGTCAATCACAACGTAAAAAAATATAATTTTTTTTCTATTTTCAATTTTTTATTTTCATTCCGGACTTTATTTTAAAATTATAATAGTAATATTAAATTTATGGGTCCCACCAAACGGGGAATGGAGAAAGGAGATTAAAAATAATAATTTTTATTTTTGTGTATATTTTATTTCAACAATTATATTACGATACGTTTTCATTTGATAATATCATTAATATTTCGCTCTTTCTAATTTATATTCACATTTGTATATAGTTTATTTTTTTTTATTTTCTATGAAAATAACTATTTTTTCCTACACCGTGCATTGCACGGGTTTAAGACTATATATTATAATATAATCATTATGGGTCCCATGAAATAGAGTCACATGTGTGATTGTAGGGAAATTGGCCAACCACACCGTAGAAAATTATATTTTTTTCTATTTTGAATTTTTTTTTATTTTCAATCTGGATTTTTTTTAAATTAAAAAAAAAAACAGAAAGTATCACTAATCCTTGACTGCTTTGCACTGTGAATTAAATTATTCCGGTACAAATAACAGTGGTTACTTTGGTGTTGCTTATAATAATAATAATAATCTATATATTATAATAGAAATCATTGTGGATCCCACAAAATAGAGCCACGGGACTGACTGTAGGGGAATTAGCCAATCACAACTTAGAAAATTATATATTTTTTCTATTTTCAATTTTTTATTTTCAATCTGGATTTTATTTTAAAATTAAAAAAATCAGAAAGAATCACTAAACCTTGACTGCTTTGAACTCTGAATTAAATTATTTTGATACAAATAGCAGTAATTATTTTGGTATTTCCTATAATAATAATAATCTATATATTATAACAGAAATCATTGTGGGTCCCACGAAATTGAACCACGTGAGTGAGTATAGGGGAATTGGTCAATCAAAACGTAGAAAATTTTATTTTTTTTCTATTTTCCATTTTTTTTCTTTTCAATCCGGATTTTATTTTAAAATTAAAAAAACCAGAAAGTATCACTAAACCATGACTGCTTTAGACTCTGAATTAAATTATTTTGGTGCAAATAACAATAATTATTTTGGTGTTGCCTATAATAATAATAGTAATAATAATAATAATAATAATAATAATAATAATAGGCATGACTGTCAAATCCTCATTGACAAGATGAGTGCTCGTTTGAAGGGTTGGGCTGTGAATCGCCTAACTTATGCTGGGAGAGTAGAGTTAATAAATAGTGTCTTAATGGCAATACACTCTTATTGGGCTCAAATTTTTGTTCTTCCTCAAGGTGTTATTGATGCTATGATGAAGATTTGTAGGAAATTCCTTTGGGGTGATTTGAAAATTTACCCAGTAGCATGGGAAGGATGTTGTTTACTGAAGAAGGTTGGTGGCCTAAATATCAGGAATATTGTGTTATGGAATAAGGCGGCTTTGGGGAAGTTAGCTTGGCAGATTGCAACCGACAAGGAATCTCTTTGGGTCAAATGGGTTCATCATATATATCTCAAAAGGACTTTCTTTTCAAGAGTGTGAGGTCAAGCAGAACGCAAGTTGGTACTGGAGGCGTATTATCAAGGTGAGAGATGATCTAAATCGTGCTTCTAATGAGATATTATGCTCCAACAGGTACTTATTATCATCTGTATATGAGATTCTGCTTGGTACTCAAATTCCTACTGATTGGGCTCGTGTAATTTGGAACAAATTCCGAGTCCCAAAATTCTCCTTTATTTCGTGGCTATGTGTTCGTGGAAGATTAATGACACTTGATCGGTTGCA
Organism: Portulaca oleracea; assembly: GCA_029582165.1. Lineage (NCBI taxonomy): Eukaryota > Viridiplantae > Streptophyta > Magnoliopsida > Caryophyllales > Portulacaceae > Portulaca > Portulaca oleracea. The sequence goes on along the minus strand of CM055881.1, from coordinate 713,783 downwards.
AAGGTTGGGATATCAATTGGCTAATCGTTGTATCTTATGTTTGGATTCAGAAGAGAATCATGAACATTTATTTGAAACTTGCTCATATAGCAGTGCAATATGGAAGATGGTTATACAAAAATTGGAGTGGCCGAACATTTCTTGGAAGAGAATACTTTTATCTCAGCCAGAGGTGAATTGGTCGAATAGGAGGAAACATCAAATTTATTTGATGTTTACTACATTTATATATTATATTTGGTTTGAGAGGAATGTTAGAATTTATCAAAGTAAAATTCATCAAGTTGATTTGCTTGTGAATTTTATAGTGTGTGATGTAAAAACGAGATTAGGAGGTGATAGAGTGTGAGTATTTTGTTTTGTTTGGGCTTCTGCTTGTGCCCCTCTGGGTATGCCCGGAGTATACATGTAATTCGTTTTGTTAATGGAATGATCTCTCCGATTCTTAAAAAAAAAAAATAATAATAATAATAATAATCATAACAATCATCTATATATAATATTAATAGTAAAGTTTTTGGGTCCCGCTAAATGGAGAAAGGAGATTAATTGTAGATTTTTCAACCAATCAGAAGATAGATAAATACTGAATTAAATTATTTTGGTCCAAATATCAGTAGTTATTTTGGAAAAATAATAATAACAATAATAATAATAATAATATATCCATATATTATAATAGAAATCATTGTGGATCCCACGAAATAGACCCACGGGAGTGACTGTAGGGGAATTGACCAATCACAACGTATAAAATTATAATTTTTTTCTATTTTCAATTTTTTTTTTAATTTTCAATCCGAATTTTGTTTTAAAATTAAAAAAAATCAGACAGTATCACTAATACTTGACTACTTTGTACTCTGAATTAAATTATTTTGGTGCAAATAACAGTAATTATTTTGGTGTTGCTTATAATAATAATAATCTATAGATTATAATAGAAATCACTGTGGGACCCATGAAACAGAGCCACAGGAATGATTGTAAGAGAATTGGCCAACCACAACGTAGAAAATTATATTTTATTTCTATTTTGAATTTTTTTTTTCAATCTGGATTTGTTTTAATTAAAAAAACAGAAAGTATCACTAATCCTTGACTGCTTTGGACTCTGAATTAAATTATTTTGATACAAATAACAGTAATTATTTTGGTGTTGCTTATAATAATAATAATCTATATATTATAATAGAAATTATTGTGGGTCCCACAAAATAGAGCCACGGGAGTGATTGTAGGGGAATTGGCCAATCACAACGTAGAAAATTATATTTTTTTCTATTTTCAATTTTTTTTATTCTCAATCCGGACTTTATTTTAGAATTAAAAAAATCAGAAAGTATCACTAAACCTTGACTGTTTTGGTGTTTGAATTAAATTATTTTGGTATAAATAACAGTAATTATTTTGGTATTTCCTATAATAATAATAATATATGTATTATAATAAAAATCATTGTGGGTCCCACGAAATAGAGTCACGTGAGTGACTGTAGGGGAATTGGCCAATCAAAACATAGAAAATTATATTTTTTTTCTATTTTCAATTTTTTTTTATTTTCAATCCGGATTTTATTTTAAAATTAAAAAAATCAGAAACTATCACTAAACTTTGACTGCTTTGGACTTTGAATTAAATTATTTTGGTACAAATAACAGTAATTATTTTGGTATTTCCTATAACAATAATAATTTATATATTATAATAGAAATCATTGTGGGTCCCACGAAATAGAGCCACTAGAGTGGCTATAGGAGAATTTGTTGATCATAACGTAGAAAATTATATTTTTTTTCTGTTTTAAATTTTGTTTTCAATCCGGATTTTATTTTAAAATTAAAAGAATCAGAAAATATCACTAAACCTTGACTGCTTTGGACTGTGAATTAAATTATTTTGCTACAAATAACAGTAATTATTTTGGTATTTCCTATAAAAATAATAATTTATATATTATAATAAAAATCATTATGGGTCCCATGAAATAGAGCCACGTGAGTGACTGTAGGGGAATTGGTCAATCACAACGTAGAAAATTATATATTTTTTTCTATTTTCAATTTTTTATTTTCAATCCGGATTTTATTTTAAAATTAAAAAAAACCAAAAAGTATCACTAAACCTTGACTGCTTTGGACTCCGAATTAAATTATTTTGGTGCAAATAACAGTAATAATAATAATAATAATAATAATAATAATAATAATAATGATGATGTAAAACCCCGAAAAATCAAAAGGTGTTGACCGTTAGGACGTTAGTAAATTAGGTTTGACTCCGTTAATTGTTAAATTTTCGTTGTGATTATTTATGCTGACACTTGAGCATGTAGGACCGTTGAGGAACTAACAAGGATATATTGGTAATATTTTGTGTCGTTGTTATTATTATTAGTAGCATCTCATTATTGTTATTCTTACTATTTGATTATTATTATTATTATTATTATTATTATTATTATTATTATTATTATGTGATCATCATTATTATTATTATTGCTATTATTATTTCTTACTATTGTTAGTGGTGTTATTTTATTAGTAAATAATATGGTTAATAGTATTAATTATTATTATTAATTATTCGTATTAGTAGTAGTAGTAGTAGTGAAGTTTGGCAGTATTAGAATTTGTTAGGGCTAGATTCTCTTTCAATTAGGAAGTTGTTAGAGTTAGAATAGGTTTAAGGTTAGGTTAGTGGGGAGATTAGGAAGTAATAAGCTAGACTAATCCTTTCAAAAACCCTACGCCCTATCCCTCTTTCTCTCTCCCGTTTTCCTTTCTTTTTCTTTGTCGTGAGTTCCCCAACAGCCAGGAAAGTCGTCGGAGCTCCGCCCAGGACCACCAACCGCCACCGCCACCTGCATTTATACACCGGATTGCTGCCACGACTTCTCTGCTGTCGCTGCTGTTGCACCCGCTGGCGCCGCTGCTCAGAGTCGAAGCGCTCTGCGACGACACCAAGGACCACTCAACACCACCTCCCGAGCTAGTTCGTGTCGTTAGTGAGCTCAAGTATTCATTATTTGCAGTGAATTGAAGATAATAAGGTAATGTCTATGCCCTAATCCCCAATGGGATGCACTTTAATGTGTTTTTGATGATTTATAATCTATTTTGTAAATTGCATCCCGAAGGGGACTTTATGTTGAAATTATGACAATCTGTTTTGGATAAATGTTGTGATTATTGATTTATGACTTAAAAATTGAGATGGTCTTTTATAAGAGGTTTTGTTATTGGTTTTGATAACCTGGGTTAGGTTTGACTTGAGAGTTGTGAGCTGAGATTTGCATAAGATACTAATAATTCAAAGTGAAATAACAAGCGGGTTTTGTTTGATGCCTTTGGTGGGCGAATGTTTTGATATGCATTTGGTGGGTGAATATTTGATGCCTTTGGTGAGCGATTGTTTGATGCCTTTGGTGGGTGAATGTTTGATGCCTTTGGTGGGCAAATATTATAATGCCTTTGGTGGGCGAATGTTTGATATGCCTTTGGTGGGCGAATGTTATGATGCCTTTGGTGGGCGAATGTTTTGATGCCTATGGTGGGCGATTGTTTGATGCATTTGGTGGGCGAATGTTTGATGGCTTTGGTTGGTGAATGTTATAATGCCTTTGGTGGGTGAATGTTTGATATGCCTTTAGTGAGCGAATGTTATGATGCCTTTGGTGGGCGAATGTTTTGATGCCTTTGGTGGGCGATTGTTTTGATCCCTTTGGTGGGCGAATGTTACTTTAATGGACTCGTATCCCGCCGGCATAATAAAATTGAATTGGTTGGGTTGAGTAAAACTGTTATAAGGGTTAAAGATTTGTGAAACGGTTGACTTGTTCCCTCTCCCTTAAATGAGTTGAAATGAATTTGAATTGTTTTTAACGGCTATAGGTAGACATTATTGAGATTTCCCCCTCATTTTTGTAATGTTTTGCTTTCAGGTGAAGATCTGTATGCTGGGAACGAGAATTAGAAGTGAGGATGGCGTGTTTAGAAGTTGTTTATATTGTGTTCTTTTCTGAAAGACATGAAGTTAGGGACGTTAAGTTTTATTTCTAAGTTTGAGTTTGTAGTTTGGTTTACCGTTGTCGAATAGTTGTAGTCTTTCCTTCTTGCCTTGTATTCCTTCGGGGATACGGTAGTGACGCCCAGTTAACAAGAAAAAAAAAAGACTTCCGCTGAGTTTTCCGTTAAGGTTAGTTTGACCTTGACTTTTTCATAATTGAATTTCTGGGGCGTTACAAAATGGTATCAGAGCTCTGGGTTACGATCTGGTAGCTCCTAAGCGTCTATTCAGTTTTAATTAGAACTTAGGATGCCACGTTCGGAGTGATGAGTGTAGGATGGGGGAAATGGGATGTGTGTCTCTTTCTTGTTTCATTTTATGTTGAAATTGATTACTTGTTGTTGCTGACATTTGTTAGATGGCATAACGCTGCCTTTTCTATGAGCACAAGGCTCTAGCTTATCTAAAAGACTTAAAAACCTGGGGTGGGTACGGAACATAGCCCCGAGGAGGGCCTAGAACCAGAAGAAGACCTCCGATGAGAATTCGGAGGCTGAAAGAAGACTTAACATACGAGGAACAACCGCTTGAGATTTTAGGTTGTAGAGAAAGCGGCCTCAAAGAAAGACCGAGCCTTAGGATGAGGCTATGGTAGAGTTGGAGGTAGAAGCAGACCCCGAGGAGGATTTGGGGGATGAATCTGACGATCTTGTTTGGACCCCAATCGCGGTCCGCAAGAACCCTTTATGTATGAAAATACTCTGAGTAGAGTTGGTAGAGGAATAGTGGGATTAGTCCCAAGTAGTAATGCTTACAGATAATTAGCTTTTGGTTGCTTAAATTTATAAGTGTGTGGTTGATGCGTTTGTTAACCCCAATTAGGGGATATTTAAACTTTATAATACGTTGGTGTCCAATGATAGATTTTTGGACATGAATTATTGTCTTAGTTATATGATGTGTGGTGAATGATCATGTGAACCGTGATGTTATTAAATGTGACTAGAGTTAAAGTTATGTTTATGGTTTTGCTACTTGTCAAATTCTATTATGTTTTAGTCTATTATGAGTAGTTAACTTCAGAATTCGTAATTACGTTGTGAGAATAGAACCCTATTAGCCTAAATCGAGCCTTTGGAACTCAGGATGTCAGACGCAAATGGTTCTCACGCCATTGAGGTTAACCAAGGTCGCCAACAAACTACAGCTGAACACCGCCCTCAAACCGCAGCCGAACTTCATCAACGTTATGCTCACTTGATATCGGGGTCGACTATAACACCACCAGGGAACGATCTCGCTAGTATGCTGATGATCGAAATGCTAAACAGGCATGATGACCAACTAAGGAGAATAGCAGATCGACGAGGAGAAGGAAGGGAAGAGGATCCCTCCACTCTCCTCCATAGGTTCAATAGCTTTAACCCGCCCACTTACACAGGGGTAGCTGACCCCAAGGTTTTTGAAGATTGGGTTAGGGAAACTGAGAAGATCTTCAATACCACCCGCTGCCCCGAGGAGCTAAGAGTGGACTTTGCTGCATACCACCTAAAGGAGGAGGTTGATCTATGGTGGGCTAGTGTGAAGGAAATGCGGACTGAACCAAATTTCGATTGGAACCGTTTTAAGGAGGTGCTAAAGGATCGATTTTATCCCCTGGCCCTTCAAAAAGCAAAAGAGAGGGAATTCATGGACTTACGCCAAGGAGAGCTTAGTGTGCTCGCTTACTCCACTAAGTTCACGGAGTTGTCTCGATTTGCGCCTGCTTTGGCATCCAACGAGCAGTTGAAGATGGATCGTTTCTGGGATGGATTGAACTGCAAAATCCAGGATCGGATGTCATCACGTGATTTCACTTCCTACCGGAACATGTTGAACATTGCCCTCACTGTGGAAAGGGTAATGCATAACACAAAACGACAACTTGGAACACAAGGGCTCAAGAGGAAGGAGTCGTCCCGTTTCAACCCACCCCCACCCTACCAAGAAAAGAGGTTTCGCGCTAATAGTTGGCAGGGCAACCAGATTTCGGGGCGTGGGTCATCGCATGGGCCAATATGCTACATTTGTGGTCGACCTGGTCATTACTCCCGAGATTGTAAATCAAAGGCTACGAGGGGAGGATGTTTTAAGTGTGGAAGCTTCCAACATCAGGTCCGCCACTGTCTTTTTCACTCTTAAAGGTACGTCAAGTTTCGAGGACGAAACTTCTTTTAAGGAGGTAATGATGTAAAAACCTCGAGTTTTAGCAAGGACGGAACCGTTGGGGTTATTACCGAACCGTTAGGTCTAAATTTAAGTTTCGAGGACAAAACTTCTTTCAAGGAGGTAATGATGTAAAACCCTGAAAAATCCAAAGGTGTTGACCGTTAGGACGTTAGTAAATTAGGTTTGACTCCGTTAATTGTTAAATTTTCGTTGTGATTATTTATACTGACACTTGAGCATATAGGACCGTTGAGGAACTAAGAAGGGTATATTGGTAATATTTTGTGTCGTTATTATTATTATTATTAGTAGCATCTTATTATTGTTATTCTTACTATTTGATTATTATTATTATTATTATTATTATTATTATTATTATTATTATTATGTGATCATCATTATTATTATTATTGCTATTATTATTTCTTATTATTGTTAGTGGTGTTAATTTATTAGTAATAATATGGTTAATAGTATTAATTATTATTATTAATTATTCGTATTAGTAGTAGTGAAGTTTGGCAATATTAGAATTGGTTAGGGATAGATTCTCTTTCAGTTAGGAAGTTGTTAGAGTTAGATTAGGTTTAAAGTTAGGTTAGTAGGGAGATTAGGAAGTAATAAGCTAGACTAATCCTTTCAATAACCCTAAGCCCTATCCCTCTTTCTCTCTCCCGTTTTCCTTTCTTTTTCTTTGCCGTGAGTTCCCCAACAGCCGGTAATTAGTGAGTCGCCAGACCACCGCCACCGCCACCACCACTGCACGTATACACCGGGTAGCCGCCGCCTCTGCTCTTGTTCTTTGTTGCACCGGCTGCATTGCTCACGCCTGAAGCTCTCACCGACGACACCGAGGACAACTCAACATCACCGCCCGAGCTAGTTCGCGTCGTTAGTGAGCTCAAGTGTTCGTTATTTGCAGTGAAGTGAAGATAATAAGGTAATGTCTATGGCCTAATCCCTAATGGGATGTACTTTAAATGTGTTTTTGATGATTTATAATCTATTTTGGAAATTAATATTAATAGTAAAGTTTTTAGGTCCCGCTAAATGGAGAAAGGAGATTAATTGTAGGGATTTCAACCAATCAGAAGATAGATAAATACTGAATTAAATTATTTTGGTCCAAATAATAGTAGTTATTTTAGCATAATAATAATAATAATAATAATAATAATAATAATAATAATATATCTATATATTATAATAGAAATCATTGAGGATCCCACGAAATAGAGCCACGGGAGTGACTGTAGGGGAAATGGCCAATCACAACGTATAACATTATTTTTTTTCTATTTTCAATTTTTTTTAATTTTCAATCCGGATTTTATTTTAAAATTAAAAAATCCAGACAGTATCACTAATCCTTGACTGCTTTGTACTCTGAATTAAATTATTTTGGTGCAAATAACAGTAGTTATTTTGGTGTTGTCTATAATAATAATAATCTATATATTATAATAGAAATCATTGTGGGTCCCATGAAATAAAGCCACGGGAGTGATTGTAGGGGAATTGGCCAACCACAACATAGAAAATTATTTATTTTTGAATTTTTTGAATTTTTTTATTTTCAATCTGGATTTTTTTAAAATTTAAAAAAACAGAAAGTATCACAAATCTTTGACTGCTTTGGACTCTAAATTAAATTATTTTCAGTACTTTGAACACATTTTCGCAGCTCAGGAGAGTTTGGACACAAACCCGGTCATAAGCTTGGTGACGCCCCTAGTCGTGGAGGAAATGAACTCGAAGCTACGGAGCCCCTACACAAAGGAGGAGGTCTACCTTTCCCTTCAACAAATGCTCCCTACAAAGGCCCCGGGCCCTGATGGTATGCCAATGATAACTGCGTTTCATGACTATGTTTTTGGGGGTTTTAAATAATGAATTAGGGATAATTGTATGTGTGAACCTTGATTTTTATTGCAATTTCCCTACTATACTTAGTGTTTTTGTTTTTGATGTGAATCTATAGGTTTTGAGGCCAAAACACCAACTTTCTCTCAACTTCAGGCAAGATTGAATATACCACATTGAATATACCACGGACCTCTACATGTCAAACCCAAACCGTGGTACAAATTTGGGATGGAAAGGAGCAAGGAATAGCCGGGCAGCAGCCACCACGGGCAGCCCGTGGTGGTGGCCATGGTCCGTGGCGGTTCAGCTCCTTGTGCCCAGCTCAGATTCGCGAAGGAAAGAAGAAAGAAGTGGGACAGTGGCAACCACGGGCAGCCCGTGGTGTATGGACTTGTACGGACTGTACGGACCGAGGCGGACTGCCTATGTAGATTGGTTGTTTTTGCGAGTAGAAAAGAGGGGAAGCGACGGTTTTTCAGGGGAAGTCATTATCTATCGTTTTTCCTTCGTTCTTTGGCCATGAAGGAGAGAAAAGAGAGCCCTAATACTTTCATTCTACTCCTCTTCCCCACCATCAAGATTCAAGGCCGAATCGATTCAAGAGAAACCAAGATCAAGATTAGCAAAGGAAAGGAGCGACGTTCGCGGAGAAGGTTCCACCCCGGGATCGAAAGGCTCGACGGGTTGTATTCTTCGCAATTCTATTCTTTCTTTTTGATTTCCTTCTTAGTTTTGAGATTCGATTATGATGTTTAGAACTTGTTTCATGTTTTCATTGAATATGAGTGAGTAGTTCCTTTGAATTCTAGGGTTTTGCAACCCGAAACAATGTAGTTTGATTGATTATTATTAGTTTGTGCATGAATTCTTGTTATGAATCAATAGAAGGTTGTGTTTCCCATGTTCATGTGTGTTCTCTGAGCGCTCGAATACTCATGAGTTAGAGATTAACCTAAGAAGTACTGAAAGGTGAATTAGGGTAATCTGACTACCAACCTGTCTACCTAGGTTTGCGAAAGTTGAAAAAGGAGTAGTAAACTAGGGAATCAATTAGATAACCTGACTTTTTAAGGCCTTCAATTCTTATTAATCTAAAAGGCAGACGAAAGTTGTTGATTAGGTTGTTTAGAATAATTCTATTTAGCATCGAAAGGGCGATAGAATTCAGAGGTTGTCGATTCTTGATTCGTTCTTGAATGTATGATTGTGAAGGCTAGGTTTTAGTAATCGAACTCGTTGTTAGGTTAGCATCTCCCTAGAGGTCTTTCTCTCTTGATAGATTCTTTGATTTATTTTTCCCTGCTTTATTAGTTTAATTAGTTTTCTAAAATCTTCCAAAACCAAAACCTGATTAGCTTAGCAATCGCGATAGAGATTAGTTTATTGAGCTGCTAAGTGAGTCCCTGCGGGATCGATCTTGACGTGCTACTTCGTACACCGTGCGCTTGCGGCCCTGTCAGCCAACTATCTTTTACCAAAAATTTTGGCATATTATAGGAGATGATATCATGTCTTTTGTGTTAAATGTTCTGAACAATGAGTCTAGCCCGGAGTCTGTTAATCATACGTACATAGCCCTTATTCCAAAGGTCAAAGCCCCCACCACCACAAAAGACTACCACCCCATAAGCTTGTGCAATGTTGTTTATAAATTGATATCAAAAACCATTGTAAATAGGCTGAAAAACATCCTACCACATATTATCCATGAGTCCCAAAGTGCGTTCGTCCCAGGAAAACTGATTACGGACAATATTTTAGTGGCTTTTGAACATTTCCATTACCTAAAAAAACGACCAAAAAACGTGAAGAAGGGGCACATGGCACTAAAGCTCGACATAAGCAAGGCGTATGACAGAGTAGAATGGGAGTTTATTAAGAAAATGATGAGAAGTATGGGGTTTGATGAGGGGATAATTGGATTGATTATGAGATGTGTTACCTCTATGCGCTACCAAGTGTTGATAAACGGTAAACCTTCGGTCGGAATCACCCCCACTAGGGGACTCCATCAAGGAGACCCTTTATCACCTTACCTCTTCCTTTTCTGTGCAGAAGGTTTGTTGGCTTTGATAAGGGATAAGGAGAACAGAGGCTTAATTCATGGGATTCGGGTGGCTCGTACTGCACCAACAGTTTCTCACCTTTTTTTCGCTGACGATAGTTTGCTGTTTGTTCGTGCTACGGAGGAGGAGGCATTACAGGTCTTGGACATCCTCAAAAAATATGAAATCGCTTCGGGACAAATGATCAATATCGATAAATCGGAAGTCTCTTATGGCCGAAATGTGGGTGAACAAACAAAGAATACGCTCAAACTGAGACTGGGATTCAAGGCAGTAGAGACCCATGATCGATATTTGGGGATGTCGACCTTCATAGGGAGATAAAAAAAAAACGGTGTTCCAGATGGTCCAAGACAGGGTGTGGAAAAAGCTGAAAGGTTGGAAAGAGAAACACCTGTCAAAAGTGGGAAAGGAGATCCTAATCAAGGCAGTCATACAGGCAATCCCAACTTATGCCATGCAATGTTTTGAGTTGCCAATCTCAATCTGCCAAAATATGGAGAGAGCATGTCGTACATTTTGGTGGGGGAAGATTGAAGAAACCAAAGGAATAAATTGGGTAGCTTGGGACAAGATGTGTAAGGCAAAAGCTGAAGGAGGAATGGGTTTCCGGGATTTCAACTGTTTCAACAAGGCGTTACTTGCAAAGCAAGCATAGCGCCTCATCCAACACCCCGATTCTTTAGTGGCAAGAGTAGTGAAGGCAAGATACTATAACAAAGGGACTTTTTGGGATGCTGAGGTGGGGCATCAACCGAGTTTCTCATGGAGAAGCATACTGGGGGCGAGGCCTCTTCTAAAGGAGGGATATTTGTGGATCATTAGGAATGGTGAAGACGTTAGGATTTGGGGGGATAAGTGGCTACCACGCTTGTCGGGGGAGGGGGGCAGATCGGAGCCCAACCAAGAGGATTAGAGGAGAATGCACCAGTGTTTGCACTCATCGACCAGGATCAACGACGCTAGAAGGAGGATCTATTAGACTTATGTTTTGACCAAGTGACACGAAGGGAAACCCAGTCTGTTCCCCTAAGTGACACTCTTGAGCGGGATTCTCTCTTTTGGAGTATCACTACAAAAAAAAAGGCTTTTACCAACAAGGCTTATCTGTTGGTAAAAGTACAATATCTGTTGGTAGAAAGTTTTACTAACAGATAAATATCTGTCACTAGCCTGTAAGGTCCCCAAAGATCCATATGAACCAACTGAAAAATGACATTTGTCTTTATTGAACTTCGATGAAAAGGAAGTCTATGTGCCTTTGCAAGGATACAGACCTCACAATCAATAGTATTTTCATGAACAAGATCTTTATACTCAGAAATATGAAGCAACTTTGACATAGAAACATGTTCTAGTCTAGCATGTAAGACATCTAATGTCAAGGATTTATTAGCGATAGAAGCAGCAGAAACTAAGCCACCAGTGCTACCTTCTTCTTCCACTCCCTTACTAATGTGCCCCAAAGCTTTTGGTAAAAGTTTGTATAATCCTGCCATCACACGAGCCACAGCCACCACTTTCTTACTTGTAAGGTCCTGAAATATACACTAGTCAGGATACATGTGAACACATAGTCGTTGATCATTCAGCAACTTGATGACAGACATGAGGTTGAATTTGAAGTCTGGGACATATAACACCTTTTGCAAAATAATGTCAGGAGTCACCACAATTTTCCCTCCTAAGGTCACTGTTTTAATGCTACCATCAGGCATAGCAACACGTATAGGGTGAGGCAGAGTGAAAACATCAGTGAACATATCCAAATTATAAGCCATGTGGTCACTGGCCCCAGTATCAACAATCCAAGTGGCATCAGGTTTTTGCACAGCACAAGTACCAGAAAAGGAATTGATAATCGATTGATTACCTGCAAAGTGCGCATAAGTATTCACTGATTCCATCAAATCCTCAGCAATAGATTGGCGACCTTTGGTGAGTTTCAACATTTCTTGAGCAACTGCTTGAATGAGTCTGCTGTCAAGTGCTGATGTAGTGGAATTTTGAGCAGATTGATCAATAGGAGTGTCAACATTGTTGCCGTCTGTGTTGACGTAGGCATTTGCTGCTACTTTGGAATTTCGCTTTTTCTCATACCATTCCGGATATCCATGAAGCTTGAAGCACTGATCCCTTTCGTGACCGGGCTTCTGGCAGTAGGTGCAGAATCTGTTGTTCTTGGATTTTCTGTTTCCATCCTTCTTTTCCTTGGAATTACTCCTAGCAAGTAATGCATTGCCAACTTCAGTGTTGCTGACAGTAGCTTGCTTGGATGTATAAGCAACCATTTCTCCTACTGAGTGTAGGCTGCCAGATACTTGTTTTTGGCTTTCAGCTCTCTGAATCAATGAGAAGGCCTTGTTTACAGTAGGTAGAGGTTCCATAGATAGAATCTGACCTCTAATAATTTCATAATCATCACTGAGGTGCATCAGAAACTGCACTAATCTCCTTCTCTGTTCTAAATCCGCAGCCTCCTTGCCATGAGGACATGTCACAGGGCATGCGCATGTAGGTATGTTGGTCATAGCATTCAATTCATCCCAGAGTTGTTTGAGCTTGGTGTAGTAAACAGCAACCGAATTGTTTCCTTGATGAAGATCATGAATCTCCTTCTCTAATTGAAAGAGCATTGGTCCATTGCTTTGACCAAAGCGTTCAAACAACTCATCCCATAGTTCCTTTGCAGTATCAACGTACAAGAAGGATTCAGATAAATCAGGAACGATGGAATTTAAAATCCAACTGATTACCATACTATCGCATCGAATCCACTGTTCCAGATGAGCTCCTTGATAAGCAGATTTCTTGCATTCTCCAGTGACAAAACCAAGCTTCACCTTGGTTCGAAGAGCTATCTTCACAGATCGACTCCATTTCTGGAAATTGCTTCCCTTGAGCTTGATACTTACAAGCTGAAGACCTGGATGATCAGATGGTTGTAAATATAGAGGATTATTGTTGTAGATAACTTCAGGAACTGATCGTTCATCAGTCTGAATATTGGACACACCTTCTCCACTATCGACAGCCATATTTGAGGGAATAGATCAGGAAAAAAAAGTGAAGAAAAAAAACTGGAGGAAAAAAAAAAGTAAGCCTCAATCAATAAGGATTGATCAAGGAAGGAACACAGGTTCAAAAACGAAATCCTAGGTCAGGATCTTTCTACGCTCTGATACCATGTGAATAGAATGAGGGGAATTTTAGAGTATTATTCCTTACTCAAAAACTGTATTATACAGACATGTATATGAGGTCATATATATACAAGAGATTACATAGGTAATGGAATGGAGAGAGTAATCTAACAGAAAGAATAATTTCCTAACAGAATTGCTAACAACTCCTGCTGAGGTGGCACCACCATAAACCAAAAATATCTTACACTCATATTCACAGTTATCCACTGAGGCTTCTTTATCTATCAAAAATCACAAAGGCTATATGCAGTGAGGGGGCAAAACGAATACTTAGTGTGACCAGACAGAAACTACTCATAAGATCTTTTAACTAACAATAATCAAGCAATCAACTGATAATTACTAATTAATTAACCCCAATATAGATATGAACCGTACATACAATAAAAACAAACAGATCACCTCAGTCTAAGTCGCAAAGTCCAAGGTGAGGTGATTTCAAATCAACAATTAAACCCCAAGTTGTGAGACGTGATATCCAAAACACAAGATCTTATCTGCATCCTTCTGAACTTCGGAGATTACCAAAAATCACAAAGGCTTCTTTATTTATCCCCAATTCCTGCGCAAAAGTCTGCAACAACTGTCTGGAAACAACTAGCGGAACATCGTCGGATAAGACTGCAATGCAATTCATCGCAGATTACCAATTAGTCAATGCCCTAACAACCAAAAATCACAAAGGATAGACATAAACTTATGCTAATTAAGCGTCGAATGCATTGAAATTGGAGTGTAGAAGGAGAGAGTACTAAGGAGATAATGTGGCGATACTGCTCGATCTTCTGCCGCTGATCGCCAATCGCAGAGGCCGTTGTTAGATAGCTTTCCATGGTCGATTTCGGTGAGATTTCTGAATCAAAAACCCAGAAACTTTAGGAAGTCTATAGTGTTTAGGCCATTGTTAGGGCGCTTCCCATCGTTCGATGCAACCATCTTCATCCCCACTAACCACTCTCTCCCCTTGTCTCTCCTTGTTTGCCTGCATCAGATCAAGCGATCGAAGGAGAAGAGGAAGAAGGGGTAATCTACTTCGTTTTCTGTTTGTGTAATCCATGAGCCATAGTAACAAAAAGAAGAAAAGAGAGAATGAGAGAACTGGAGGAATTCAATACTACTGATGCGAGAATGAGAGAGACGAGAGTCCTGTGACAGTAAATTAGGGTTTCATTGAAAAAATTAGGAGGGAAAGTGAGATTTTAGCTAAAACTCTCCTTCTTACGAATTTTAAACTATACTTTGTGTCAATTCCCCTACGTCATACCAACATTTAAATTGTTAAGGAAAAAAATGTTGGTAATAAATCTATAATGCCATCAAAAATTTAAGTGTTGGTAATGTAATATTAATACCAACATAAAATTTTTGGCATGATGGTAAAACACTCGTATTACCAACAGATAATTTAGTTGTTGGTAATACAATAACAATACCAACAGTTAATGTATCTGTGGGGGAAAGATAGGTTTACCAACAGAAAAAATATCTGTTACTAGCAATCTGTTGGTAAAAGCCCATTTTTTTGTAGTGTATGACCCACAATGGCGCTTTTACAATAAAAACAGCTTATGCCCTGGCGAGAGATCTTGAAAATCGGGAGAAAGGAGATGGGAGTACGAGCTCAAAAACTGGAGAAAGAGATGGAAAGTGCTTATGGAGTGCAGCAGCTGTACCAAGAGCTAAACAATATGTGTGGAGGGTTCGGAACGATTCTCTACCTACTAAAGTCAATTTGATCAAAAGAAGTCAGGAGGTTGATCCAATATGCAGTACATGTGGAGAAAAACCCGAGACAAACAACCATATATTCCTGCATTGTAGCTGGGCTCGCACCTTTTGGAGATACTATGTGTTTCGAATGGAAGTGGATAGGCGGGAAGTCATGGATGCTGGAGAATGGACAACACATTGGTTGAAGGAGTTAAATGCAAACGAAAGAGGTAGCTTCATCACTCTAATATGGGCAATTTGGAATGCACTTAAGATATGGTTGTTTAATAGGAAGAGAAGTGATCCTTATGAAACAACGTCAAGGGCAATAGAATTGCACCATAGATTCATAGAGGCAAATAAAAAGCTTGACCATGGCCCGACTCATGTGTAGGTGGAAAAGGTTTGGAGATGTCCTACTGCCGAGTGGTGGAAAATTAACACTGACGCCTCAGTTGAAAACAATGGAAGCGGAGGGTGGGGCTTAGTAGCGAGAAACAATCAGGGGGCTGTGGGATGCGTAGCTACCAGATGGATGGAGGTGGCTTGGGGTGTGGAGGAAATGGAAGCCGGGGCGATAAGATGGGGACTGAAAATTGCCAGGGAAAGAGGCTACCGAAAGGTGATTTTAGAAGCAGATTGCAAAATGGTGATTGACGACCTAAACGGCAAGCAGGGAGCAAACCCAACCTCCAGGAAGATCATTAGAGACTGCTTGAGTCTCCTTACTGATTTTGAGACTGTCTCCTTTGTTTTTGTTAGAAGAGATTGTAATAGGGTGGCGCACTTGCTAGCCCAGTTAGCGATTAGAAACAAACTCAATTGTACTTGGTTAGACTCTTACCCGACCGAGGTCGCACATTTGGTAACCTCAGAAGGGGCTTTCTCTTTGCCAGTTTAATATTAGTTTAGCACGTTTTTCCTCAAAAAAAATTATTTTGGTATAAATAACAGTAATTATTTTGGTGTTGCCTATAATAATAATAATAATAATAATAATAATAATAATAAATAATAATAACAATAATAATAATAATAATAATAATAATCTATATATTATAATAGAAATCATTGTGGGCCTCACGAAATAAAGCCACGAGAGCGTTTCTCGGAGTCTAGACCAATCACAATGCAGTAAATTGTATTTTATTTTCAATTTCTTTCCAGATTTTATTTACAATTAAAGAAATTAAAAAAATATACCCTTAATCCACGTCTGCTTGACATCAGTTACATTCAAAACGAGTCTTACTAAGTCTCAAACAGTAGTGTTCAATTTTAATTTTAATTGTATTTTATTTTATTTTCTTTTTTTTTGTCCAGATCTTATTTACAATTAAAGAAATTAAAAAAATATATTCTTAATCCACATCTGCTTGACAACAGTTACATTCAAAACAAGTCCTACTAAGTCTCAAATAGTAGTGTTCAATTTTAATTTAATTTGTATTTTATTTTCTCTTTCTTTCCAGATTTTATTTACAATTCAAGAAATTAAAAAATATATCCTTAAATGAGTCCCACGAAATATCAAACAGTAGTATTCAATTTTAATTTTATTACACCGCTAAAACAAAACCGTCCATAACTAATGACCTTAATATCTGAAACACTTCAAAACCATTATCAATTAGATTATTAACATGACCCATGCGGTTAGGTCAATGAGATTCATGAGTTTTTGTAGATATCTATATAAATATAACACATCTGTTTAGGGGTGTTCATATTTCGGTCCGGACCGGTTGACCCAAAAAGACCGGACCAGAAACCCGGACCAAACCCGGACCGAATGGTAACCGGTCCGGTCTTCGGTCCAAGTTTTTTACGTTTTCGGGTTCCAGTCCGGGTTGGTCTAAACCCGGAAAAACTCAAACCCGGACCGGAAACCCAATTATTATAAAATTTAAATTTATTCAAAAAAATATTCATGATATTGTAGGCGCTAATCACGCATAATAAAATATTATTACCTAAAAAAATATTATATCCTAATTCAACAGTCCCTCCCCACAAAATTAGAAAGATAACTATTTTGACATATATTCATCCTATTTTAACTTTGTATAAATTCACGTAAATGGTAATTAAATTTTAGCCAACTTTGTATGTATTTGTACGTTACTACAAATTTTGTCATATTTGTTATGTATTCTACCATATTATTATATCATTTAAATTTTTATAATTCATTACTTTCTAAAATTTCCCACCATAATTTCATAAACAATAACTTACATTACAAAAAAAAAAAAGTAATTTCTAACAAAATGACATACATTAATTAACTAATCAGTCATTTTACAAATTTGAATAGAAATTTTTTAAAAACATCTCAACTGGTCCAAACCGGTCTGGGTTGGTCCGGTCCAAGTCCTAATTGGGTTGGTCTGGGTTGGGACCTGTTGTTTCCGGTCTGGTCTTTGGTCCAAAGTTTTGGCTATTTCAGGTTCCGGTCCAGTCCGGTCTGGTCCGGGTTGGTCCGGGTTTGACCCAATGAACACCCCTACATCTGTTAGCGGTTATATCTATTTCTCAGATATTAACTTGTTATTATGCATTTACTTTCACAAACAACATACTAAATATCCTAAAATTAAACCTCTTTTCATCTACACAAGCAAGCAAGATCAATCTTATCGCACTTCAGAATCATAGACATAATCCTTCACCTTCTCCATCAATAAGTTTCACATTCATAAACGTTTTTTCTCAATATTCATCAATAACTTTTACATCCATGACTTTTATAAAATTTCAAAAGTAACTAATTGATTTCACTCCGTGCATCACACGGGTTGAGGCCTAGTAGTAGTAGTAGTAATAATAATAATAATAATAATAATAATAATAATAATAATAATAATAATAATAATAATAATAATTGCAGGGGGTAGAGGTAGTGGTGTAGGTTGAGTATCAATGGATGAAGGAGAAGATGCAGGTGAGGAGGATTCAAGATGGGAGGGCTCAAGTGTAGGAGGGGTTGATCCGTTTATCTTTTTTTTTTTTTTTGCACTGAATTGTGGGCAACATGTGCCTTTTTATTATATATATATATATATATAATAATCGAAAATGCCCTAAGAAGCTGTTCCGATGGGGCGAAAGCGGGGGAAGAAGAAAGCGCAAATTCTGGCCGGAAATCCAAGAACTCGGTGGATTTTGATTCACCTAAATCATTAATTCCTAATTCTGCGTTTCCAGTGGATCAGTTAGATCCAATTCTTGATGATTCAGTGTCAGAATTGATGGAGGAGACACCTCTGATGATTACGATGGGTGAACAACATGCTTCGGAGGTTTCTGATGATCTTTCGGCTTCTGATGGTCAGTCTTTCCACTCGGTAGATCGTTCATCACATTCAGAGGTTCATTCGAGTGAGCCTTTGAAGCTAGACTATATTACTCCACTGGAAGTCAATGGCATTTTTACTCATCAATTTTCGACAGAAGACATTTGTTCAGAGGTAAAATTCTGGAAATCTTCCATTATTGGATTTGTTTTGGGTGCAAGACCACCATTATCTGTTATGGAGATGTTTGTTAGACGAATGCGGGGCAAGGAGGGTCTTGATCGAGTGGTTTGGAGTAAGGATGGTACATTCATATTTCGCTTCTTATCCATGGAAGATAGGGATCGTGTTCTGTCCAGACATGTCGTCTATTTTGATAAAAAACCTCTTCTGATGAAACCATGGTCTCTAGGGGATCCTACATTGCCTGATAAAGATTTCTCAGTTCCAATTTGGATCAAATTACCTGATTTGGATTGGAAATATTGGAGCAAGGAGGGGCTTAGCAAGATTGGAAGTCTTTTAGGTATTCCTCTACAAGCTGATACTTATACATCAGAGAAGTCAATGATGAGATATGCAAGGATTTTGGTTAAAATGAATATAGAACACCAATTTCCAGAGACAGTTTCCCTGATTGATGAAAATGGTTTCATGTACGTTCAGAAGATTGATTATGAATGGTGGCCAGTGAGATGTAGTGAATGTAAAATGTTTGGTCACAGGGTGGATACCTATAGGAAAAAGTCTAATGCTACCTGGAAACAAAAACCTTCTCATAATTCAGCTATGAATCCAGGAAAATCTCATTTTGAGGTGCCTAAAAGAAGGAACCCTAGACCTAGTACTCCAATCAACACTGATATTATTATTGGATCCTGGTCAGTGAATCTTTCTCCAGTTGTGGAAGAGGTGAGCAGTGTTCCTTGCACCTTTCCGAGCGGAAATGGATAGATTCCTAGTTTGGAACGTGAGAGGGTTGAATGGCCCTAGGAAGCAGGAGGGTGTTCAGCACTTTCTCAATTTGAATAAATTGAATCTGGTGGGTCTCTTGGAGACTAAGGTGGTGTCTGAGAAATGTGTTAGCATTAAGGATTACCTTGGCCTTGATTGGAACCTTATACATAATGGTTCTATTTCTAATAGAAGCAGAATTTGGGTTTTATGGAAGGGAGGTCTTTCAGTCCAAGCTTTGGAAGTTCATTTGCAATATATTCACTACAGAATAACATCTGGTAATCTGAATTTTCTCATTACTTTCGTTTATAGCGATAATGATTTAAGTCTGAGGAAATCTCTATGGGATGGTCTTGCAAATATTGTTGTCTCTTGTTGTGAACCATGGCTGATTGCAGGTGATTTTAATCATGTCTTGGAATTTGATGATAGAATTGGTGGTCTTCCAATTCAAGATGAAGATATTGTAGATTTTAGACAATTTTTGTCTCCTTATCAGATCCAAGAGGTGAAGAAATTGGGTAATCGTTATACTTGGCATAACAAGAAGATATTCTCTTGTATTGATCGTGCCCTGATCAATGTTGAAGGCATTTCTTTATTTGATTCTGTTTTCTACACTGCTATGACACATGATATTTTCAGATCACTCCCCATTGATGATTCAACTCTTTTCTCATATACAAAAACCAAAAAAGATGTTCATGTTCTGTAATATGTGGTGTGATGATCCTTCTTTATGAGCATTGTAAGAGAAATTTGGAGGCAAGATATATCTGGAACTCCAATGTTCAAATTGGTTTCCAAGTTGAAAAGTTTAAAGAGGCCACTTTCCTTATTACACAGACATGCTTTTGGAGATATTTTTGCAAAAACCCAGCAAGCATATGAAATGATGATACAAGCTCAGGACCTCTTCATTCAACATCCTGATGATCGAGATTTATTGGAGAAAGCGGAATCTGGTATGACTAGTTATCAGGATACTCTTGGTTCTGCCATGAAGATGCTTCATCAAAGAACAAAGGCTGATTGGTTGAGGAAGGGTGACAAAAACTCAGCTTTTTTCTACTCAATGATTAAATCCCATAGCTATCAGAATAGAGTGCTTTCTCTGGAGAATAATCATGGTCAGACTCTTCAGGATGATGAAAGTATTGGACATTATCTTGCATCTCATTTTGAGTCTTTTTTCTCTAAGCACTTATGTGAAGGCAAGGTTAAGTTTGACATCATTATGAAAGGAAGAAGACTAGACAATAATGCTCATCTTAAGCTGATGAGGCCAGTGACTAAAGATGAAATCAAAGTTGTCATTTTTGCTATGGATGGAACCAGAAGTCCTGGACCGGATGGTTATAGTGCTTATTTTTTCAAGAAAGCTTGGTCTAATAAGGAAAGATGTAATAGCTGTTGTGCAAGAATTTTTCCATACTGGGAAGCTCCTTGGGGAAGTCAATTCAACAACTCTTACTATGATCCCTAAAGTACACTGTCCTCGGGTTGTGGGAGATTTGAGACCAATAGCATGTTGCAATGTTCTGTTTAAGATCATCACAAAAATCATTTGCAACAGACTTTCAAAAATACTTCCTGATTTGGTTGATATTTCTCAAGCTGCATTTGTTGAGGGAAGATCAATTCTCCATAATATCTTGATTGCTGAGGATCTCGTGAGATTTTATAATAGAAGGGGAGCTACTCCAAGCTGTCTATTAAAGGTGGACATCCAAAAGGCATATGACACAGTGGAAAGATTTTTAGGAATCTTCTCTTAGCCTTGAATTTTCCTTAGAAATTTACAGAGCTTATTATGACTTGTGTTTCTACGGCCAAATTTTTTGTGGGTTTCAATGGCTCATCTTATGGTTATTTTGGTAGTGGAAGAGGGTTGCGCCAAGGAGATCCTAGTCCCCTTTATTATTTGTGCTTGTGATGGACTATCTTGATAGAACAATTAAGAATGTGATCGAGGGGTCTGACTTCAAGTATCACCAGTTCTGCTCGAAGCTCAAAATTACTCATTTATGCTTTGCAGACGACCTCCTTATGTTCTGTCATGGAAATACAACCAGTGTGAGCATTCTTAATGAAGCTTCACAACAGTTTTCTTCAGCCACTGGTTTGCGCCCAAACCATAGTAAGTCTGACATAATTTTTGCAAATGTTGATTTGGAAACAAAAAATGAAATTTGGGAGTTAGTGGATTTCAAAGAAGGGTCTTTACCATTCAGATATTTAGGGATCCCCATCAAGCCTTTTCGCTTAAATAGGCATGATTGTGCGATTCTGATTGAGAAGATGACCAAGAGATTACAAGGATAGGCAGTAAGGAAACTCACATATGCTGGAAGGATTGAGCTTATTAACAGTATTCTGATGTCTATACATACATATTGGGCTCAGATCTTCATCATTCCTAAGGACGTTATTGCCAATATAGAGAATATAGAGAATATTTCCTAGACAACCTGTTGTCTTTTCAAGTGTGAGGGTGGATTGAACATCAGAGATGCACAAGCCTGGAAAGTAGCTACACTTGGTACTTTGGTTTGACAACTGATCAGCAACAAGGAGTCACTGTGGCTTCGCTGGGTTCACCATATCTACATGAAGAATAGTACTATCTTGTCTTGCGAGATAAAGCAAAATGCGAGTTGGTATTGGTGGAAACTCCTAAAAACAAGAGATGTACTCCTCCCTCTGTTCCAGAAACTGTTATTGGAGGGTAAGTCTTACTCGATTAAATTGGGGTACAATTTCATCAAGGATCATAATGACAAAGTGTATTGGCACAAGTTGGTGTGGAGTAAATATCGAATACCAAAATGTGCTTTTATGACTTGGGTGGCTATACATGGCAGGTTGGTGACTCTGGACAGATTACAAACTCTCATTTGCATCGCATGATGATGAATCTCCAGCCAAGTAATATTCGACCAATGCATTTTGCTCAACACTCTATTCCAAACCGAGACACCAAATTTACACTCCACAAATAAATGTTGATGAGTCTCCTCAAACTTCCCACACAAAACACATCTGTTTGCTAGGCTATACCCAAAATTTTTCATTATGTCCAAGGTCGTCAACCGGCCAAGAAGGCAAAGCCAAGAAACAAAGGAAAACTTTGGGACACGAAATTTGTTCCATACTATATTATACCAATCAACTTGACTATCATGATTCAGCAAAGAAAAATAAGATGAATGAATAGAATATTGACTCACACACATAAGTTGACGTAGATCATCTCGAACCCGAAGTATACGTCGGCAATACCAACTTGCATTTTGCCGAACCACGCAGTCAAGGAAAGGCCGTCGTTTCAAGTAAATATGGTGTACCCATTTCACCCAAAGTGACTCCTTATGCATTGAAACTTGCCATGCCAACTTTCTCAAGGCCACCTTGTTCCATACATAGATATTGCGGATATTCAATCCACCCAGTTTCTTAGATAAACAGCATTGTTCCCAAGCCACTGAAACATGCTTAGAATCACCCCACAGAAACTTGCGACAAATCTTGACTATAGAATCAAGAAGACTTTGTGGAAGGATGAAAATTTGAGCCCAATATGTATGAATAGAAATCAAAATACTATTAATGAGCTCAACCCTCCCAGCATATGTCAATCTCTTTACTGCCCAACCACTCAATCTCTTGGTCATCTTTTCAATCAATACTTGACAGTCATGCCTATTAAGTCTAGTGGGTTTAACAGGCACACCGAGGTAAGGAAAAGGCAAAGAACCCTCCTTAAACCCCCGTACAGTCAATTAGTTGATCCTTTAAAGATGAAGAAACTCCAGCCAAAATAATGGAAGACTTACTTTTATTTGCTTGAAGTCCAGCACAGTCTGAGAATTGCTGAACCGCCTCCATAAGAAGTTGCACACTTCTCAAATCTCCATGACAGAATAATAATAATAAGTCATCAGTGAAGCCTAGTAATAATAATAATAATAATAATAATAATAATAATAATAATAATAATAATAATAATAATAATAATAATAATAATTGAAATCATTGTGGGCCCCATGAAATAAAGCCACGGGAGCGATTCTCGGAGTCTAAACCAATCACAGAGCAGTAAATTGAATTTTATTTTCAATTTTTTTTCGAGATTTTATTTACAATTAAAAAATTAAAAAATATATTTTTAATCTACGTCTACTTGACAGCAGTTACACTCAAAACGAGTCCTGCTAAATCTCAAACAGTAGTGTTCAATTTTAATTTAAATTGTATTTTATTTTCTATTTCTCTGCAGATTTTATTTACAATGAAATAAATTTAAAAAATATATCGTTGATCCACGTCTGCTTGACAGCAGTTACATTCGAAACAAGTCCTACTAAGTTTCAAAACAGTAGTATTCAATTTTAATTTTAATTATATTTTATTTTCTATTTCTTTCCAGATTTTATTTACAATTTAAGAAATCAAAAAATATATCCTTAAACGAGTCCTACGAAATCTTAAACAGTAGTATTCAATTTTAATTTAATTACACCATTAAAACAAAACTGTCCATAACTAATGACCTTAATATCCGAAACACTTTAAAACCATTACCAATTAGATTATTAATATGACCCTTGCGGTTAGGTCAATGAGATTCATGAGTTATTGTAGATATCTATATAAATATAATACATCTGTTAGAAGTTATATCTAATTCTCGGATATTAACCTATTATTATGTATCTATTTTTACAAACAACATACTAAATATCCCAAAATTAAACCTTTCTTCATTTACAGTTAGAAGCAAGCAAAATCAATCTTATCGCACTTTAGAATCATATAGACATAATCCTTTAATTACATTCCTCATCAATAAGTTTGACATTCATAAACGTTTTCCTCAATATTCATTTGTAAGTTTCACATCCATGACTTTTATAAAACTTCAAAAGTCACTAATTGAGTTCACTCTGTGCATCGCACGGGTTGAAGCCTAGTATATAAAATATTAATAGTAAAGTTTGTGGGCCCTGCAGAATGGAGAAAAGAGATTGATTTTAGGGATTCTGACCATCAGAAAGCAGATAAATACTAAATTAAATTATTTTGGTGCAAATATTAGTAATTATTTTGGTGTTATATAATAATAATAATAATAATAATAATAATAATATTTCTATATATATCTATATAATATTAACAGTAAACTTTGTGGTCCCACATAATGGAGAAAAGAAATACGAAATTAAATTATTTTGACCAATCAAAAAGCAAATATTTTGGTACGGACTCCAACCAATCGAAAAATAAAAAAATTATACGAACTCCAACCAATCGAAGAATAGATAAATACTGAAGTAAATTATTTTGTCACAAATATCAGTAATAATTTTCATTCGAATAACTTATTATATTGGTATGTATATATATAATTTTTCATTCGGATTATGGAATACAATAGTACTCTCTTTCATTTAATATTATCATATGAGTCGTGTTATTTTTATTCTTCGTAGATTAGGCTATGAGATTTAACACTATTTATTGTTTGTTTTAATATTGATATGTAAATATTTGTATTAATATTGGTACATACATGTATATTGAATTCATAATATCATTTTATATTTTCCTTTTAAATTGGTATGCACATGCATATTTTTTAATTAAATTGTTATTTTCGTATTTTTTTCCTTATAATTAGAATGTATGTTTATCTGTTGGATTGATAACTCTTTCCAATCCAATCCAATCCAATCCAATCCAATCCAATCCAATCCAATCCAAACCTTAAACAATTCCCCAAACACTTTTCCTCTCTAAAAACACAATTTCCCAAAAAAGTGTCCAATCCAATCTAATCCAATCCAATCCAATTCATCCAAACTTCATTTTATCCAATCCAAAGAACAGGTATTATAGTTGCTTTTTAATTATCAAACACATTTTTTAATATACATCTGCAACGCGACTTTGTATGGATAATACTCATCCATGATTTTTTGATGAATTTTGGCCCACGCCAAATATATCCCAAGAGGCCCAATACATTTTCAAGGAAGAGAAGCGAGCTATGGAGGAAAGAAATGAGCATAGAGGCCCATAGGCCCATCCATATTGTGTGCTCCTTATGGCAAGAGGATGTCCAAACATCCTAAGGACTACAAGGTCACGCCAAACAAGCCCAAGAAAGGCTGAAAGTCCACGTCCAAGATCCTTTCAAGAATCCAAGTGAAGTTCACATTTTGATCAATTCAGTTTTGAATTTCACATTTTTGATCTTTTGGATGTAACTTTATTTCTATTAGTTTTTTTTATTGTTTTTGGTGTGATTTAATATTATCTTTATAGTTTAGAGACATGTAAGATGCCAAGTTATAAACTTGAGCATCAAGTCATAGAAGTCTAGTAGGAGTCTAAATAAGTCTAGAATATTCTAAAGTGTTCTAAAATATTCTAGAAGGTGTGAGTGTGTGTGTGGCGTGTGGTAGAGTAGCTTTGGCGCCAAGATTAGCTATTATATCCTAGATTAGGTTGGCTTATTTTGTAACTAATTCATCTTGGATTAGGAAAGCCAATTCATATTAGGATAAGGTTGTTGTAACAAACTCCCATTAGGATAAGGAGTCCTAATCCAAAGAGGAGTATGGAATAGATGGCGCCTAGGATTGAATCTTCTTGGCTTGCACGCCAGGTTAGGATTCCTAGGAGCTCTAGGATTGAGTCTTATTATAAATAGCTAGGCTTGTAGCCTCTCAAAGGCATCCAACTTTAAATTATGAAAATATCCAAGCTTTTAGCTTACCTCTTGAGTGTTTCGTGATGAACCTCGTCCAGTCTCTTCTATTGTATCTTGGTTTGGCAACCAAGTGGTTAGGAGGAGCTTAATCCTAAACCTAGAAGGTGTTTGTGTAACTAGGTTGAAGGTTAAGTTAGCCCTAGGGTTTCTTTCTTGTGGTGTTTCTGTATCAAGATAGATCCCTTGAGCTATCTTGTTATTATCTTTCTATCAATATAGTTAAGATAATTACTTTCTTTATCTTTCTATCAATATAGAAGATAAAACCCTACTCTCATCCTCCCCCACCAAACGTCACCCTCTTTCTCTCTTTCAACCCTCATTCGTCCACCCCCCCTCTCTCACAAAATAGCCTCAACAAACTCCCTCTCTTTCCATAACAAACTCCCAACAACCTTTTCTCTCTCATTCAACAAACTCCCTACCATCAATCATTATTCACCCTAGCTCCACAATAGCTTCACGCCATCCCCAAAACTCCCTCCTATTTTCGTCCATCCCTACAATTTCCATCAAGAATCCATCTTTCCTAAACCATAGTTCTCAACTAGTTACAAAACAGCCAAGTCTCTGAAATCCCTCCACTCTCTCACGTGAACCACCCTATACCTTGCCCTAATATCACGTGAAGCCTCCCCCTTTTTAGGTTGGTTGCACGTCATCTTGATGTGTAATTGATCAACGTTCAATATTTGATCCCATTATACATCATAATTTTGGTATCAGAGCTCTAGGTTGTTGTTAAGTGCAACCCTGAACTCCACAAAGTTAACCTAAACACATAACCTTCACACCTTCAAGTCCAAAAGCTTAACCTCCAATACCAAACACATAACCTGCAAGTCCAAACACTTAACCTTCAAATCTTTAGTGTCAACCTGACATTCTAAACTCTATCCTATGGTATCTGGAAGCAAAAGTAATGAAGGTGAAGATCCTACTGAGCAATTGAAGCAAGAAAAGGCTGAACTGGAAGCAAGAGTAACCTATGTCTCTGATCAACTGAAGCGGTACATGAACCTCTGATTCAGACACAACGGACTCAAGAAGAAGAGGTCGTCCCAAATTTCAAATAAATCGAGCACTCTACTAGCTCAAGCAGGAGGTCACGTCAGTCTAGGTGTCCTCCAAGGGAAGAAAAACTCGACTTCAAAGTTGACATCCCTGAATTCGACGGTAATCTTGATCATGAAATCTTTCTTGATTGGATTGAAACTGTCGAACGAGTCTTTGATTTGAAAGACATTACTGATGATAAGAAAGTCAAGTATATTGCTCTTAAACTGCGAAAGCATGCTAGCATATGGTGGACTAACCTACAGAAGAAGCGATAACATGCCGGGAAAGGAAAGATTCGCACTTAGGAAAAGATGAAGAAGAAACTCCACTACAAGTTTCTTCCAGTGAGCTATTTCAAGGACAACTATTTCAAACTACAACGACTCTCCCAAGGGCAGAAATCTATTGAAGAGTAAAGAATTTGAACACCTACTCTGGAGGTGTGATCTGAAAGAAGATGAACCTCAAACTCTTGTGAGGTATCTTGCTGGCTTAAACGACAACATAAGGTATGTGGTGGAACTTCAACCTTATGAAACTCTTGATGAATTGAGTACTTTGGCTAACAAAGTGGAACAGCAAAAGAAAAGAAGAGGCAAAGAGGCGTGATACAAAACCCTAGCTCTCAATGAGCCACATACTCGCCTCAAACTTACACTCTACAAAAAAGCCAAACGCCCTCCCAATCGATCACCACAAAAACGTCCAAATCTACGCCCCAAACCGTGACAAAACCCACACAGGTCACGAACTCACGCCTATGGACAAAAGGAGGTGCTTCAGGTGTCAAGGGCTCGGTCATATTGCTTCTGAGTGCCCTAACAAGATAGCCATTACACTTATGGAGTTTCAAAACGCTCTCTTTGAACCTGAACCTGAAGAAGTAGACGAAGAACCATGCGTTGATCATGGGGAACCTACTGATGAGATTGTAGAAGAACCAGATGAAGGAGAGATGTTGGTTATAAGGAGAGTTCTTACTAATTCTCCCATTCCTGAAGATCAACAACAACGGGAAGCCATCTTCCATTCTCGTTGTACTATGCAAGGGAAAGTCTGTTCTTTGATCATTGATGGTGGAAGTTGTATCAATGCAGCTTCCCTTACTATGGTGAACAAGCTTCAACTCCCAACAAGTCCTCATTCTTCGCCATACACTATTTAATGGCTCAACCAGGTAAAGGATTAATAGTGGATCAATGTTGTTTGGTAAGCTTTTCTATTGGAAAGTCTTATCAAGATTCAATATGGTGCGATGTACTACTTATGGATGCTTGTCATATTCTGCTCGGAAGACCATGGTTATTTGACAGGAGCGTTATGGACGATGGAAGAGCAAACACCTATTCTCTCATGGTGAAAAACAAGAAGGTGACTTTAGCTCCTCTAAAAGAATCCAAACTCAAAGAAGGTGACCCAAAGCTCATCACTTTTATGATCACTGAACGCCTTGAGTTTAGTTTACATAAGGGGGTCATCATTACCTCGAACTAGCCACGACTGGCCCACAAGCTACTCTCGTCGTCCCTCACGAGAGCAAGCCGGCCACGCCAACTCCATGTGAAGTCCAGCAACACGTGAACCCTAGTCCTATTCTAAGGGTCCAAAATCTAGTTTGAAATCTCCAATCCAAGGGCATACTCAACCCTAGCGCCCTACTGCTCACGAAGAGGAAGGGAAATTCGCACCAAGGAACCAACAAGCTCAAATACAGCGTTCCTATACTAAGAATTGGAGATCTTCGAAGTGGGTACTACATGGTTCGAATCCAAGAAGGGAAAACTGAGTTCAAGACTAAAGGAGGACTCTTTGAAAGGTTAGCCAAGCCTTGTGGCCTAACCAACACTCCTACTCCTTTTATGAGACTTATGAACCAGGTTTTGGAGTCCCCTAATGGCAAGAATGTTGTCGTCTACTATGACAAGAAAAGAAGGAAAGTATGGGTCTAGGTGAAGAAGAAAGTAAACTCCAAGTTTGAGGACAAACTTCTTCCAACAAGGGGGGAATGATGTATTTTGGCCCACGCCAAATACATCCCAAGAGGCCCAATACATTTTCAAGGAAGAGAGGCGAGCTATGGAGGAAAGACTGAGCATAGAGGCTCATAGGCCCATCCATATTGTATGCTCCTTATGGCAAAAGGATGTCCAAACATCCTAAGGACTACAAGGTCACGCCAAACAAGCCCAAGAAAGGCTCAAAGTCCACGTCCAAGATCCTTTCAAGAATCCAAGTGAAGTTCACATTTTGATCAATTCAGTTTTGAATTTCACATTTTTGATCTTTTGGATGTAACTTTATTTTTATTAGTTTTTTATTGTTTTTGGTGTGATTTAATATTATCTTTATAGTTTAGAGTCATGTAATATGTCAAGTAAATTATAAACTTGAGCATCAAGTCATAGAAGTCTAGTAGGAGTCTAAATAAGTCTAGAATATTCTAAAGTGTTCTAGAATATTTAGAAGGTGTGAGTGTGTGTGTGTGGCGTGTGGTAGATAGCTTTGGCTCCAAGATTAGCTATTATATCCTAGATTAGGTTGGCTTATTTTGTAACTAATCCATCTTGGATTAGGAAAGCCAATTCATATTAGGATAAGGTTGTTGTAACAAACTCCCATTAGGATAAGGAGTCCTAATCCAAAGAGGAGTATGGAATAGATGGCGCCTAGGATTGAATCTTCTTGGCTTGCACGCCAAGTTAGGATTCTTAGGAGCTCTAGGATTGAGTCTATTATAAATAGCTAGGCTTGTAGCCTCTCAAAGGCATCCAACTTTGAATTAGGAAAATGTCCAAGCTTTTAGCTTACCCCTTGAGTGTTTCGTGATGAACCTCGTCCAATCTCTTCTATTGTATCTTGGTTTAGCAACCAAGTGGTTAGGAGGAGCTTAATCCTAAACCTAGAAGATGTTTCTGTAACTAGGTTGAAGGTTAAGTTAGCCCTAGGGTTTCTTTCTTGTGGTGTTTCTGTATCAAGATAGATTCCTTGAACTATCTTATTATTATCTTTCTATCAATACTAGCTAATACCGGGGCGTTGCCCCAAACTAAAAAAATAAATACCCAAGTGTTCAAATATAAATACTGGCGTCTTCAATTAAAAAAAATACCCATGTGTTGCAGCGATATTAGGCAAAATATCAATATGTTGCCTCAAAATTAGTCATATTTCAAATAGAATTCAGTGTATATATAGCAATAAACTTAAGTTTCCTATAATTATCATCTCTTATGATGAAAATTGAGCAAAAAATTACTCGGAGGTACCCCACTATTTGGGAAAACTATTTTTCGGTACCCCAACTTTTCAAAACAATTTTGAGGTACCCTTTCTTTTTGGGTTAGGAATTATTTGGTGTTTTCTAGCCATTAATTTTATTAAGTGACCGAAATACCCTTATTCTTCTTCATCAAGTGTATTTCTTCAAGAAGGGAAGAACAATGACATTTTGGTCACTTAATAAAATTAATGGCCGGAAAAGTACCAAATAATTACTAAACCAAAAAGTAAGGTACCTCAAAATTAGTTTTGAAAAGTTGGAGT
Organism: Portulaca oleracea; assembly: GCA_029582165.1. NCBI lineage: Eukaryota > Viridiplantae > Streptophyta > Magnoliopsida > Caryophyllales > Portulacaceae > Portulaca > Portulaca oleracea. Next base: position 683,089 of record CM055881.1, on the reverse strand, counting down.
ACCAGAAAAACATTTCACCAAAAGTTAGGGTACCTCAGAGTCATTTTTTGAAAATTGAGTCTATATCTCATATCATGGAAATTTCAGTCACTATTCTTTTTTGCGGTAATATACACACTATCTACACTTTTCAGCACTATTCATATCTCTCTCTTATCTCACTATTCTTTACTTACGACACATCTTCATAAACTATTAAAATAAAGAAAAGAATTATATATTTAGGACCTGTTCGGCAAAATTAGTGTTTTAGATAGCTGATAGCGGTTTATGTAGCGTATAACGGTTTAAGCAGCGGATAACGTTTCAAGTAGCGGATAGCGGATGACTGTTCAAATGAGAATTGTGTTCGGTAAATTTAGTGGTTGAATTAACAGATTAATGTGAATTGATGTAAAAGGATCTCAATAATTTCCAAAGATGAATTTTTCAAAGGGTATTTTTTTGACCGGAAAATATGAAACGCTACTCCAAACGCTAAACATTAACTTTATTAGCATTTCAAAACGCTTCTTAAAATGCTAAACGCTCCTCAAGACGCTAGCTTACCGAATGCTAATATTTATGCAATTAGAGTTTTGATTGGGTCAAAACGCTAAACGTTACCTCAAACGCTATTGCCGAACACAACCTTAATAAGTGATGTGACTGATATGACTTGCCTTACTCACAATAACTTATTAAAAATTATTAAAAATTATAAATATTTTTCTACCTTTATCCACCATATCCACACTTTACCACCTTATCCACCTTTATCCAAACTATCCACAATTTATCAATTTATCCGCAAATTGTCATCCGCAGAAAAGAATAGGGTTTTAATTTACTTGTCAAAAGATACGTTAGTAATTGACATGGAATTTAAGCAAAGTATATATATCACCATTGAACATAAATTTGTCTATATTTTAACATGAAAATCAAGTTTATATAAGTTTTCCACAATGAACATGATAAGCATTTGAGTCTTAAATTATACTTAAGTTACTTTGAGTGATAATTCATAAAGCGTGTTTCATTAAATGTTGAAACATTTTACGACACAAACTCTAAATATGTAGAAAATGGTGAGCCCTCCGTAAAACTTTTATCAAGGTCGACCTACATCCAAATATTGGGAAAATAAGTCAACCCGAGAAAATTGATCTTTTCCCCTAGATTTTTGACCAACCAAATACACCCTTAAATGCTCAAACATTTTACGACACAAACTCTAAATATATAGTTGGTAGTTTAGGTAATGTGGAAACATTCACTTTAAACAAACCTACAAACATTCACTCTAAAACCTATTGCAATGCGAAGAATCAATGAAAAGCGAAAACAAAATATATTGAACACAATTGAGTTATAAGTAGTTTTGATAAATACAAATAGAGTTATTTGGTTTGACAAATATAGCAGTAATATTAACTAATTTGGGATGTGAAAATCTATTACACCGTCCTCTAGGTCTACATTCCTCTGCAATAGTACTCCTTACATTACAATCCATGAGCCAATTAGTTTCGTAAAACCAATAGTTACATTTTACTTGTCAATCACTTGGCGCTATTTGGTAAAGCGTTGGATGTTAGTCATTGGATTTCAATTGACAATTGGGAAAGAAAGTATTTAGGCCCCGTGCTTTTATGCGGTAACTTGCGGTGTGATACCGCATCACACCGCACTACTCAGGCCCTGTTCTTTTCTGCGGTTGGCAAACTGCGGTACCACAGCATACCGCAGTTTGCCACAACTCACCACACTTTACCACAAATCATTACTTTTCTCTCTCCTCACTTTTCCCCTCTACTTTTTACATTATCTCTCCTCACCTACCCCACATACCAATAACCTACCACAATTCCACCGCACCACAGCACACCATACCGCAAAATACCGCATAAAAGAACAGGGCCTGAATATCCTACCACACTTCACCACAATTATTACCAAAATATTTTCTTACTTTTCTCTCTGCTCACTTCTCTCCTCTACATTTCACATTCTCTCTCCTCATCTACCCCACCACAACTTACCACAACCCACCACAATTCACCACACCTTTTCAAATTCCACCGCTCCCCACCATTATCACACCGCACCGCATCGTATAGTAAGATTAGTTGGTTTTTAAAATTCAGATAGTAAGTAAAATTTTACCTTACTTTGCCGTATCTTACTTACTATCCTTATAAACAAGACTGTACTTTTAGGTAAATTATATTTAAAATTCTTTATTCAACTAAAAAAATTTATTATAAACAATAAAAAAAAGGTGATTTAGACCCCGTTCTTTTATGAGGTACCGCGCGGTGCAGTACCGCATCACACCACACTACTCAATATTCTGCCACACTTCACTACGCTCCACCATACTTTCCAACAATTAAAACTATGATAACTTGCTCATTCCTTGTCCAAATTAAAAGATTCAAAAGCCATTGTGAAGCTCCCTTGATGTAGATCATTTGGTACTAGGATGACTTTCACAACATCTTCACGGATCTTGAGTTATAGAGCAAATTACCGAACCACCCTTGATGAAGCTATTTGGACGTGTGATATACATGAGTGATTGAAGCTCCTTTTGCATGAAATCAAGCATTTGGCTCCCATGATGTATATTTGGGACCAAATCTACATCATTCCCCCCTAGTTGAAAAGAGTTTGTCCTCAAACTAGGAAGTTCTTCCTTATCTCCATAGTAGGGCTTAAGATCACTCACGTTGAAAGTACAACTCCCTTCATAGTCTTCACCAAGTTGTAGCTTATAAGCATTGTCACCAATCTTTTCCTAGACTTCATTAGGACCATCTCCTCTCGGTGCAAGCTTACCTTTCCTCTAAGAAGGAAATATTTCTTTCTTCAAGTGAATCCAAACAAGATCTCCTGGTTCAAACACAACCTTCTTCCTTGTTTTATTCACTCTATTAGCTACATCTTGTGTATACTTCAAGATTTTCTCACAAACTTCTTCATACAGCTTCTTAATCTCTTCCACTCTTTTGTTAGCTTCAAAACTAAACTTTGTTGAAGTAGAAATAGGTGTAAGATCCATAGGTTGGAGAGGGTTCCTTCCATAAACCACTTGAAAAGGTGACAACCCCGTGGCTTTACTTGGACTTCTATTGAAAGCAAATTCAGCGTGACATAAAAGAGTATCCCACCCCTTCTTGTCTTTGCTCACCAAGATTCGAAGTAGAGCTCCCAAAGTACGATTGGTTACTTCAGTTTGTCCATCCGTTTGTGGATGACATGCGGTGCTAAACTTCAATTTTGTACCAAGCTTCTTCCACAATGTTAGCCAAAAATGACTAAGGAACTTTGAATCTCTATCACTTACCATGGTCTTGGGGATACCATGTAACTTCACCACTTCTTCAAAATATAGATTTGAAACTTTAGTAGCATCATAGGTGGTATGGCATGGAATGAAATGAGCCATCTTT